>JAWNPD010000319.1:6000000-6600000 GCA_035045305.1 Drosophila maculinotata | reverse complement strand
CAACTGCAAATAGATGCTAAACACTCCAAGATTGAACGAACGTAATCCATATTTTAAGTTTTAGTTAAGAAAATAACATTTATATATTTTTCAGTGTTGGATACAATATAAACTTTTTAATAGGGGCATTCCCATTCACGGTTCTCAATCCTATAATTATTTATCGAAAAATGTTAACAAGCCTATGCTATCGACAGGTGGGAAAATACATAATAATAAAATTATACAAAAATTAATATGACTGAACGTTGGTACAAATTAAGAATAACGCTGGCTTATGACTTAATGCGGAATATCGAAGTGTATTTAATATCGTTTCCCTTATCGATATGCAAAAGATGTAACATTGGAGAAAGACAACTTGCAAATTTGTGGAGTTCACGTTCCCATTGGCACATAAGGCGACTCAGTTCTTAAGTTTACAACTACTGTTATGAAGCCGTATCCTATTTTAATAGAGGAGAGAACATGCGTTTAACTATGATCTTTTAAATTCTGTAAAAAGTAAGTGTAGATTACAAAAAAGTGAGCTGTAATCAATATTTAGGCTCTGATCAGTTAATGGGACTTATAAATTAAATTCAGATAAAATATTTTCCGGAAACATCGATAATTACTAAACATAAAATATTTTCCGGATACATCGATAATTACTAAACATCGACAGCTGTTCTAGATATTAAAACTATCAATAAAGTGACGATGTTTTTGCAGCACTATGATGCAGCTCTAGTTAGGACACGACATTATTTATGAAAATATCGATTACATTGTTGTTTCATTTGTGAGACACATCTTCAAAAAAAAGAAAGATTACCAACAAATAACATGGTGATTGTTCTGATGTAAGAATTACCAATAATAACTGAAATGTTGATTAGAGTGATTTATTTTGCAATAGATTTTGGCTGTTCATTCTGTTGCTAGCCATAGCCTTAACTACTTTCTTTATTCTACGTCAATGGATCCTAAACAAGAAAAACAAATTACACTGCCTCCAGTCGGAAAAAAAAGTGCATGTGGGCATTTTCCATCCCTATTGCAATGCTGGTGGGGGAGGGGAACGTGTCTTATGGTGTGCGGTGCGGGCGCTACAGGTAAGGACATGAATAAGATCACTATCTGAAATACATGTAATTTAAAGTTTGCTTCGTTTTAGAATAAATATGATAACATCAAGATTGTTATATATACAGGAGATATTGAAGCAACCCCAAATTCCATTTTGGATAAGGCGAAAAATGTTTTTAACATCGATCTCGACATTGATAAAATACAATTTGTATATTTAAAGCAACGGCATTGGATTGAAGCCATAAAGTATCCGCACTTTACTTTGCTGGGACAGAGTTTGGGCTCCATGGTTTTAGGATTGGAGGCTGTCTTTAAATATCCACCAGATATATTTATTGATACCATGGGATATGCGTTCACGTTCCCTGTTTTTCGTTATCTAGCTGGCTCCAGGATCAGCTGCTATGTTCACTATCCTCTGATAAGCTCAGATATGCTTAAAAAGGTCCAATATCGACAATCATCATTTAACAATAAAGCCTATGTTGCCCGAAATCCGTTTCTTACATGGATAAAGCTTACCTACTATCGTCTGCTTTCAAAGGTGAGTAGTCTTTAATGTCTCAACTCAACTGACTTTAGACCTAACAAATTGCAAAGGAATTTAGATAATGTGAATGTTTATAAGCAAATAGTTTGTATTGACTTATGAATCGCTTATCAGTTTGGCGTTTTCTCGTGTGATAAGGAAATGTTTGGGCTGGTTGGTAAATGACTATTGACTGTACACGTGTCATTGCTGTCATTAAGAAATATTTATAGCACAGGAAAATGGAAATAGCCCTCTCCTTTAGTTTTTTTATATTCATTTTCCCCATCTTTGCGATGCCGTTTTTACCATTTACAATAGGTACTAGGTATGGTGATTCCAAAAATTATCCATTTTGTATGTTGCATGATATATAGTATATATTGTATAACTAAAAGATGCATTTTTGATGCTTGGTTTTTGTTGATGCAAATAACCACCACAGTAACCATTTATGATGCAGTTAGAATAAGAGTATCAAGTTAATTATAATAATGATTACAACTTAACTAATATTTTCTTTTTGCAGACGTATAAGTGGGTTAGCCTCTGCTCAGAAACTATTATGGTGAATTCAACATGGACTGAAAATCATATTGTACAATTGCTGGCTGACCCATTGAAAATTCATCGAGTGTATCCGCCATGTGAAATAAATCATCTAAAGTGTATTGAGCATGCAGAAAATAATGACGAAATTATGATTGTATCTGTTGGGCAGTTTCGCCCCGAAAAAAATCATCCTTTACAACTACAAGTGATGTATGAGTTAAGGACGTTACTGGCTAGAGATGAAGCTCTGTGGAATCGAATAAAACTTGTTATAGTAGGTTCCTGCCGAAATGAAGAAGATTATGAGAGGCTGCATAACATGCAGGATCTCACAAAGCATTTATCGCTGGAAAATTCAATCGAGTTTAAAGTAAATGTTACCTATGACGAACTTTTAAATATTTTTCAACAATCAAAAATTGGCATACACACTATGTGGAATGAACACTTCGGTATTGGAATCGTTGAATGTATGGCAGCTGGTCTTATAATGATTGCTCACAGGTCAGGAGGTCCTTTATTTGATATTATTGAAACTTCTGAAGGTTCACAAAATGGATTTCTGGCAACGGACGCTGTGGAATATGCAAATAGTATATTAACTATTATACTCAATCCTTCTGAAACAAATAAAAACATTATTTATGCAGCAAGGTGTGTAATTTTGAATTTAATTGAGTACGATATATTTACTGACTTACCTTTATTAATTTCAGATCATCTGTAGAGAGATTTTCAGAAAAAGAATTCGACGAGCAGTTTATACGTGCAATTTCTCCAGTTTTCTTATAACTTTTTTTGAAAATAAAATAAGTAAATAACTAATTTATTATTTGGTAACCGACACTGATCTTGAGTAACAATATTCTCTTAGAGAATGTATTCCATAGTTTAAAAAGTCTATTCCGTAGTCAAAAATACATGAATAAAAAATGTTAACCAATATATGACAGATAGTTAACTAATAAGCACGAACTATGTTTTCGTTATAATCAATTTGGAAGGCTTTTAATTGTTTATATGTATACTAGTTGATGCAAGTCGGTCTGACGTCACGTGATAGTCGTTTTCACTCAACTGCAACAGCAGATAGATGAGATAAGGATGAAATAGAACGCTATGCAAACATCCCACTTCATTGAGTAGCCCATAACTTGTACTTAAACATAAATAGCTTATTATTTAATGAAAGTGTTGTTATAATTTAGATTGGAGATGAACAGCCGACTGGCAGTTTTGAAGCTTTCTTGAACTCCTATATCATATAGCCTTTTTTGGTGTTCAAAATATTAACTAATCTTACCAGCTACAAGTGTTTCAATGCTACAAAATATTTTGAATTGAATTTTGATGTGTGGTGGCGTTTGCTCTGCAAGGGCAGATATTATTTTTCGTAGATTACAAAAAAGGTTGCTTAATGTTAAAGGTTAAAGCGTTACATAGTCATAGTTATAGTACTCGAAGTGACATATGTTTATGAAATATAAACTCTAAGCAATGTTTTTGTATAGTATAGTATTTTGGTTGAATAAAGAAAACAAAAATGTTTTTGTTATATGGTACGAATGCATGAATCGGTTAGCTTCTTGTCTATGTGTTTCAGATTTTTACTGGCAAACATCGATCTACCCGTCCGTATACCAATATCAAGAGACGCAAAAATTTTAAACATAAGTTCTCGGATATTTGAATTTATTAATAACTGATCTTTTGTTCTCTCAAATCAATGATTATCTATTCTGAACCGAATTTTAAGTATATCTCTCGTGTAGCATACACATTTAAAACAAAGTTGATTTTTATAACTTCTCTTGCTTCACACTATATCGTTATTATAGGTATGACCTGAACGATCATACAATTGGCTCAGTAGGTATTTTAAATCTCTAGTTAAGGCGTTCACCAGCTAGCAAAATGTGTGTTTGTGTGGGTAATTCGGAGCAGATTACAGCACAACTTGTTTTTGGATTTTAATTAACTCTACCCCTCCAGTGCAAATCGATAAAAACGATATGCAGACGCTTATGCACAATGCTGTACAGTCTAGTGGACACGAAGCGACAACTTGATAGTTGAGTCGTAATACATTGAGGGTATCCAGACGGTATTATAGCTAGGTAAGCGAATGTGTAATGCTTTGAGGGAAGTATTTCCGAACCCATTAAATATATTTATTCTTAAACGAAGTCCGTAAAGTCATCTATCTGTTTCTATCTAATATTATAGGTTTTTTTTGTCGGTGCCGCGACACAAACATATTAGCACCTTAGCTGATAACGATCAATTCAGTATTCGGTAAAACGACTTGTTTTACAATTTCTTATGAGCAAAGTTTAGTAGGGTATTAACTCTTCGGCCATGCGATGATGTTGCTTACATTTACAAATTCGGTTGCATTTCCTCCATTGCACTATGGTTTATATCTGTATCTTTGGCATAATTTAAAAATGTTAATTTCAATTTATATAGATGAAATGCGAATATTCATAAAATCAATATCGTAAAATTAGGAAACTCCACACTTAGGGGGAGCCAATTGACTTAAGCAGGCATAAAATATTTGCAAATAATTAAATGTTATAAAGATTTAAATTAATGAAGTCAATATAGTATTTCTTTATTCAGTTTGTGTCCAGAAAAAATGTATTTCAGGACCACAGTACTGTTAAATGGTGTCTAGTGCCGCTGTCCAATATCAGGTTTTTCATAGCATTGAGTGAAAGTGATTAAGTAAGGGTATATATGTAAGACCAGCTAAAACAACACTGACAATTTTCAGCAAGTCGAACTCAAAATACTTTTGTTATGGTTATTATCCTCAATTTTACTGCAGTATCGTATGTTAGAAAATTAATAATACGTAATAAGGTAATACATTTATTGCTCTGTATCGCATACTAACTATTTTTATATGACTTTCATATTTATGTATTGAATTTAAAAACTTGAGATTTAAAAAAAATTCGTTTGGTGCAAACTTGAAGTTTTGTGAAATTGTTGTTATAATCTTAATTTAGCTTTGTAAGAGTGTAGAAAAATTTGTTGTAACAGCCAATATGAAGACTCGAGAGTTTAACATGGAAAACAGTTGAGGATTGGAACGCAGCGAAAGAGTTTCAGCACTTGCTAAGTTTTGGTTGGTTTATTTGAAATGAATAACTTCGACTAGCCTGGTAAACTTATACTTAGATATGCACATACATATATAAAAAACACTGTGCATTTACATTTTTTGAACACTTTAAAAGTTAAAAATCGTTTGTCGCTAAAATCGGAATGGTGAGTGCTTAAATTTGACTTCCGTTAATTCACATTTGTACTTAATTGATTTTTTTGGTAGACAAAGAAAATGGACGACATTAATGTTGAAAAATTATTTATTGAGAAAGATGAATCACACATTCAACAGTTTTTTGATGGATCGAACATATTTATTACTGGAGGCACCGGATTTTTAGGAAAAAGTAAGCATTTGTGTAAATTATTTCAGGACTATGTCTGGCTTAATCAAATGTTTACTTCTCAGTTCTAATAAATAAACTGCTGACATCTTGCCCTGGCATAAAAATTATATATTTGCTTGTTCGTAATAAAAAGAATAAAAGCGTAGATACACGAGTGGATGAGATATTTGATGACCCGGTAAATATACTCATTAGACAATATTAAATAACATATAAAATAATCTTTGATTTGAAGGTTTTTGAAATACTTAAAAGAACTTCTGTGAAATATAATCTTCACATTAAAGGCATTGCTGGAGATTGGTATATATATAAAATATATCCAAAAAAGGGCAATTTAATCTTATATTATTCATTTACAGTCTTCAACACGGATTGGGGCTAAGCTTAAATGATCGGAAAATTTTAGCAGACTGTGTCAACATTGTCTTTCATATGGCTGCGACAGTAAAGTTTGACGAAAAGCTAAAAACAGCTATTAAAATAAATGTGGATGCTGCATATGAAGTTATGAAACTCTGCAAAGATATAAAAAGCCTTAAAAGTGTTGTTCATGTGTCCACGGCTTATACACATTGTCATCGAAAAACTATTGAAGAAAAATTATATGAGACCCAAAACAATACCAAAAGTCTTATGTTAATGGCTGAGTGCATCCCCGAAAAGCTGTTGGAGAATGTAACACCCATGTAAATATCTGCAGTGCAAAGAAACATTATTATCCCTAAACACAAAAAGAAATTCTCGAACCTAAAAAAATTCGTCGGGTCTATACCCGACATATATATTTGTCTATCTGTACACATTGATATCAGAAATTATATCGTATCACGACTCGTAATTTTATACACGGGTTCTCAAAATTAATTTCAGATTTGGATTAAAATAGTGGGTACACTTCTTAGAAATACATCTACATATATACTTGTGCTAACTGAAATTATCACAGTAGTTTCATTTTTGGACGTAATTGGAACCCAATTTAATTAATTTGAGAGGCTTATTAAAGTTTTCGGAAAATAAACCTAAACACATATATTTTATATAATACATTGTGTTACGGCTATCGCCTTGTTATATTTCAAGGTTGTTGGGACAATGGCCAAATACGTATACATTTACAAAAGCATTAGCTGAGGATGTTATTAAAAATTCCAGTGAGCATCTTCCTGTTGGTGTATTTCGCCCTGGCATTGGTAAGAATTCCTTTTTTTTTGATCAAAATATTTAGATAGTATCCCATTTCTTATAGTGATTTCGACATACCAAGATCCAGTGTGCGGATGGATAGACAATCTTTACGGTCCAACTGGAGCAATAGCTGGAGCTGGCACTGGGGTATATTATAAGAAATAACAGCAATAAATTGTATAATCCCTGTGTAAATGTTATAGGTAATACGGACTTTACGTTGCAATCCTAAAGCAATAGCAAATATGGTTCCAGTCGACCTATGTGTAAATAGCATGATAGCGGCTTCCTGGGATATATATGAGAGACAAAAGTAAGGCATTTTATCCATCTAAGTAATCCGATCTGTGTGCGGCCGGGGACTTCGATATAAATACGATCAAGTTTTGACATTTCTCATTGCAGTACTAAAAATGTTACTGGAAATATACCCGTTTATAATTTTTGTACAACGAGTGATAATCAACTAACTTGGGGCGAATTTACGACGAAAACATCAAAATATGGCTACATGTATCCCACTTTGAAAGCTATTTGGTACCTATGTTATTCAAATACTCCTAACAAAGCAGCCCATATGCTATCAATCTGGTTTCTGCATTATTTGCCTGCACTGACACTTGACTTGGTTTGTCTGTGCTTTGGGAAAAAGCCACGGTAAGAGGTTATGAATGCCAAAGATTTAATATACTTCCAGACATACGTAAACTTGAATTGCTCCTTTGCCAGCTATAGAAAACCAAGTTATATACTTTGATAACGAAGGTAAAAGACTATATTACATTTTTACTATGCGCGGGTCCATAACTTGACATTTCTTGATTTGTACAAAACTTCTAGAAATTTTTTTAACACAATACCTGTTTTTTTTTTGATATGTGAAATATTTTTAATTAGTATTCGTAAACATTAATCGCATTTATTACTTTAATTTTAAAGGATGGATATTAGTGTTTTATTAAAGTGGTGTTATTTACTAAATTTTGTCTTTGCCAAAAACGAATTGCGGTTCGTTAAGATTGCTTTGAGATTACCTTTTAATTAATTTATACTTTTTTACATACAAAATATGTTGAATATACAATTATAGTTATAGTAATAATTTTAATTACAGGCTTCTAAATACCTACAAAAAGATTCACAAGTTCATGAATGTTATCGCATACTTTTCAATGCGTGACTGGGACTTTCAAATTGATAATGTTCAAAACCTTTGGCAGCGAATGTCAAGCATTGACAAGCAAATATTTTTCTTTGATATGAAGCAGTTGGACTGGGACTTTTTTCTTCAACAATATTTTCGTGGAATTCGTCAGTACTTATTAAATGATCCATTGGAAACTCTACCAGCAGCGATGGTGAAATGGAATCGGTAAATACATTTTCTATTGAAAATTGCCATATATTTTTAACATAACATATGAATAATTTATTTATTTACAAGCTTGTACTGGCAGCATCAGGGTCTTAAAGCTATAATTGTTATTATAATCATTTATATACTTTGGATTATTTTGAAGAACTTAAGTTAAGGTAAGAATGAAAAACTATCTTGTAGTACCTACCGTAGAGAACCAATATACAATTAATTCCCCTAGGACACCTACATACATGCCACTTAATTGAAATCAAAGAAGATATTGATCAGTCTTAATGTTCTTTTGACAATAACTAAGATTACAAAAAATGTATTGTAATTCTAGGATTACTTTCAAAAAGAAGAGGATTTGGAAAAAATAAATATTTCACATTTATTAAAAAGTTCAAATGTGTTTTAACAAAAACTGTGTTATATGTCACAAATTAAAACAAGTAAGAGTGCTCTAGTCGAGAGTGCCCGACTATGAGATACCTTGCACCCAGAGACTACAAAAGCTAGAGACTTCATATTTGAAATATAAGTTCTCGTAGTGCCGAATCAAAACAAGTTCTTGAAATTCTTTTTTTAATCGATTGTGGATGTCAAAATTAGTATAAGCTATAGGAAAAGTAATTCTGAGGCCATTTTGTTCATGGTTTGTCCTATATATCAATCCTACATTTCAAGTTTATGCATTATTGAAAGTTTAATTTTTTCAAATATTTTTCCGAAAAAAGCATAAGGGGGGACCCTTACAAAAATTGATTTTTCAAAAAATAGATTCTTGAAATTGTTTTTTTAATCGATTGTGGGTGTCAAAATTAGTATAAAAAACTATTGGAAAAGTGATTCTGAGGTATTTCATTTTTCTGTCAAAAATCATGCCAAAATGACAAAAAAAATTGACTTGTAAACGTCTTAAGTTCATACAAATGCCCTTCCTAGACTTCAAACTCCCATAACTTGGTCAAAATTGAGCCGATTGTCAAGCCTGAGACCATTTTGTTCATGGTTTGTCCTATATATCAATCCTACATTTCAAGTTTATGCATTATTGAAAGTTTAATTTTTTCAAATATTTTTCCGAAAAAAGCATAAGGGGGGACCCTTACAAAAATTGATTTTTCAAAAAATAGATTCTTGAAATTGTTTTTTTAATCGATTGTGGGTGTCAAAATTAGTATAAAAAACTATGGGAAAAGTGATTCTGATGTGTTTCATTTTTCTGTCAAAAATCATGCCAAAATGACAAAAAAAATTGACTTGTAAACGCCTTAAGTCCATACAAATGCCCTTCCTAGACTTCAAACTCCCATAACTTTGTCAAAACTGAGCCGATTGTCAAGCCTGAGGCCATTTTGTTCTTGGGTTGTCCTATATATCAATCCTACATTTCAAGTTTATGCATTATTGAAAGTTTAATTTTTTCAAATATTTTTCCGAAAAAAGCATAAGGGGGGACCCTTACAAAAATTGATTTTTCAAAAAATAGATTCTTGAAATTGTTTTTTTAATCGATTGTGGGTGTCAAAATTAGTATAAAAAACTATTGGAAAAGTGATTCTGAGGTGTTTCATTTTTCTGTCAAAAATCATGCCAAAATGACAAAAAAAATTGACTTGTAATCGCCTTAAGTCCATACAAATGCCCTTCCTAGACTTCAAACTCCCATAACTTGGTCAAAATTGAGCCGATTGTCAAGCCTGAGGCCATTTTGTTCATGGTTTGTCCTATATATCAATCCTACATTTCAAGTTTATGCATTATTGAAAGTTTAATTTTTTCAAATATTTTTCCGAAAAAAGCATAAGGGGGGACCCTTACAAAAATTGATTTTTCAAAAAATAGATTCTTGAAATTGATTTTTTAATCGATTGTGGGTGTCAAAATTAGTATAAAAAACTATTGGAAAAGTGATTCTGAGGTGTTTCATTTTTCTGTCAAAAATCATGCCAAAATGACAAAAAAAATTGACTTGTAAACGCCTTAAGTCCATACAAATGCCCTTCCTAGACTTCAAACTCCCATAACTTTGTCAAAATTGAGCCGATTGTCAAGCCTGAGGCCATTTTGTTCATGGTTTGTCCTATATATCAATCCTACATTTCAAGTTTATGCATTATTGAAAGTTTAATTTTTTCAAATATTTTTCCGAAAAAAGCATAAGGGGGGACCCTTACAAAAATTGATTTTTCAAAAAATAGATTCTTGAAATTGTTTTTTTAATCGATTGTGGGTGTCAAAATTAGTATAAAAAACTATTAGAAAAGTGATTCTGAGGTGTTTCATTTTTCTGTCAAAAATCATGCCAAAATGACAAAAAAAATTGACTTGTAAACGCCTTAAGTCCATACAAATGCCCTTCCTAGACTTCAAACTCCCATAACTTGGTCAAAATTGAGCCGATTGTCAAGCCTGAGGCCATTTTGTTCATGGTTTGTCCTATATATCAATCCTACATTTCAAGCTTATGCATTATTGAAAGTTTAATTTTTTCAAATATTTTTCCGAAAAAAGCATAAGGGGGGACCCTTACAAAAATTGATTTTTCAAAAAATAGATTCTTGAAATTGATTTTTTAATCGATTGTGGGTGTCAAAATTAGTATAAAAAACTATTGGAAAAGTGATTCTGAGGTGTTTCATTTTTCTGTCAAAAATCATGCCAAAATGACAAAAAAAATTGACTTTTAAACGCCTTAAGTCCATACAAATGCCCTTCCTAGACTTCAAACTCCCATAACTTTGTCAAAATTGAGCCGATTGTCAAGCCTGAGACCATTTTGTTCATGTGGGTGTCAAAATTAGTATAAAAAACAATTGGAAAAGTGATTCTGAGGTGTTTCATTTTTCTGTTAAAAATCATGCCAAAATGACAAAAAAAATTGACTTGTAAACGCCTTAAGTCCATACAAATGCCCTTCCTAGACTTCAAACTCCCATAACTTTGTCAAAATTGAGCCGATTGTCAAGCCTGAGGCCATTTTGTTCATGGTTTGTCCTATATATCAATCCTACATTTCAAGTTTATGCATTATTGAAAGTTTAATTTTTTCAAATATTTTTCCGAAAAAAGCATAAGGGGGGACCCTTACAAAAATTGATTTTTCAAAAAATAGATTCTTGAAATTGTTTTTTTAATCGATTGTGGGTGTCAAAATTAGTATAAAAAACTATTGGAAAAGTGATTCTGAGGTGTTTCATTTTTCTGTCAAAAATCATGCCAAAATGACAAAAAAAATTGACTTGTAAACGCCTTAAGTCCATACAAATGCCCTTCCTAGACTTCAAACTCCCATAACTTGGTCAAAATTGAGCCGATTGTCAAGCCTGAGGCCATTTTGTTCATGGGTTGTCCTATATATCAATCCTACATTTCAAGTTTATGCATTATTGAAAGTTTAATTTTTTCAAATATTTTTCCGAAAAAAGCATAAGGGGGGACCCTTACAAAAATTGATTTTTCAAAAAATAGATTCTTGAATGTGTTTTTTTAATCGATTGTGGGTGTCAAAATTAGTATAAAAAACTATGGGAAAAGTGATTCTGATGTGTTTCATTTTTCTGTCAAAAATCATGCCAAAATGACAAAAAAAATTGACTTGTAAACGCCTTAAGTCCATACAAATGCCCTTCCTAGACTTCAAACTCCCATAACTTTGTCAAAATTGAGCCGATTGTCAAGCCTGAGGCCATTTTGTTCATGGTTTGTCCTATATATCAATCCTACATTTCAAGTTTATGCATTATTGAAAGTTTAATTTTTTCAAATATTTTTCCGAAAAAAGCATAAGGGGGGACCCTTACAAAAATTGATTTTTCAAAAAATAGATTCTTGAAATTGTTTTTTTAATCGATTGTGGGTGTCAAAATTAGTATAAAAAACTATTGGAAAAGTGATTCTGAGGTGTTTAATTTTTCTGTCAAAAATCATGCCAAAATGACAAAAAAAATTGACTTGTAAACGCCTTAAGTCCATACAAATGCCCTTCCTAGACTTCAAACTCCCATAACTTTGTCAAAACTGAGCCGATTGTCAAGCCTGAGGCCATTTTGTTCATGGTTTGTCCTATATATCAATCCTACATTTCAAGTTTATGCATTATTGAAAGTTTAATTTTTTCAAATATTTTTCCGAAAAAAGCATAAGGGGGGACCCTTACAAAAATTGATTTTTCAAAAAATAGATTCTTGAAATTGATTTTTTAATCGATTGTGGGTGTCAAAATTAGTATAAAAAACTATTGGAAAAGTGATTCTGAGGTGTTTCATTTTTCTGTCAAAAATCATGCCAAAATGACAAAAAAAATTGACTTGTAAACGCCTTAAGTCCATACAAATGCCCTTCCTAGACTTCAAACTCCCATAACTTTGTCAAAATTGAGCCGATTGTCAAGCCTGAGGCCATTTTGTTCATGGTTTGTCGTATATATCAATCCTACATTTCAAGTTTATGCATTATTGAAATTCTTTTTTGAATCGATTGTGGATGTCAATATTAGTACAAAAAACTATTGCAAAAGTGATATGATACCAGTGATGAAAATACCACAAATGCTAAGTCAAATCTGCTTCGATTATATTCCGTTCTATCGATAGTTGTTAACGTAAGGGATAACAGGGTGGTAGCTCTTGCAAGCGCTAGGAGAATGGTGAGATAGAGAGAGCGAGATAGATTGAGGTTTGTGGTGTATCGAATGCGCGCAAAAATAGCAATAGCAGTAGAAATTTTAAAAAAGCCAATAAGCAAAGAAAGGGCCGTTGGCACAGTCGAGTTTTGGGGTCCGCCTTCTTCAGCGGACTAACAGCATTTTGGCGGGTGTTTTGGACAATATTCTGGCCACCCCAGTGTGCGTACATATACATATGTATATATTATGTTGACGATTAGCTCTACAAAAATTTCGAAATGCACGAAATACTTCTTTAGCGATGAACTTTGGATTCATATAAACTGAGACGACACTCGCAAAAAGACGTCATTTTGCTGTATATGTATATATGTGGTAAGTAAGCATTGTAAAATTGTAAAATTTTAAAAAACAGATTTATGATCGGAGATAAGGGCATTAAAGCAATGTGATTTTAAAAAAACCTTAAACACTTAACGAAAATAAAATTGAAATAGTATTAAAAGAATGTCTTTAGTTTTTAAAATGAGTGGTATCGCTTGCTTGAATGCGCTTCTTCGTATTCGGCTATTGAAAGTTCTCGCATAAAGCTTATTTAGAAGCCTAGCTTATGTGAGGCAGCGAAATGAGCTTACGAGCAGTGAAATGTAATGCTAAGCAAGATATAAAGTCTCTTACCAGGTGTAAGCTCTTCCAGCTGAAATGTAAGCGTTTTTAAAGTACTTTCGAAGCTTTTATTTTCCGCTTGGGCAGTCGCTTATAATATTTAGATTACGTTTTTAAGACATTTTTAGGAGGAAAGTGTTAAGAACAAAACAAGAAAAATCCTTTTTATTTTATTAAGTCAAAAATGATGTCGATTCTAAAGATACTACACTATAAAACATCGAAGACTGTTAAGCATTATACTCTGATGTTGTCACGAAAATCTGAAAGTAAGTATAAATAAGTTTGACTTCGGTTGGTTTGAAATCCATCGAAAACAGTTGATTTCACAGAAATTCCAGCGATTTTATATTTCGAAGCATCGGCATTAATTATTTTTATAAATACTATGTAACAACACTGAGTCTGCAGATTACATCACTCTTATAATAGCTCATAGTTATGGTAAATGCACAATTTATACATGGGTTATTCTGGCTAGCAATATACATATACTTTTTTTTTAGTTTAAGCTGCTGACCGTCAACTGCAATTCTTTACTACGAATTATAGAATATATAAAAACTAAGAATGTAGAATAATAAAAAAAAACATTTTTCAGAGTACGGAAGCAAATAGTTATGAGCTAATTCCAACATTGTTTTCTTTTTGAAAATTGTTGGTCAAATTGACAAAACATTACAGATGTATAAACTTCTAAATTTGTATCCCTTAATCATGGGAGATATCAAAAGTGTATCCCTTGCTCTTAAGGGCTCTGATATCTTAGAAATCAAAGGAACAGATGGATGGATCTCAATAGCTAATTGTTAGAGTAACTGGGAAAGAAATCGTTAAAATGATCGAAGATAATTTAGGCTGTTTTAAAAACATATTTTTTTATTTCTTTGTATAATGTTAAAATTTTAAATAGTAGATTACTTAAAAAATAAAACCCGGATATTTGTATTATAAGTGTTGTAAAACCCTTGGTGACTTTTGACGGAAACACGTTGATTCAGTTTTCTAATTTAAAAAAAATCATAACACATAAATACGTGTGTACATAATTATTTAATATGTACTTTAAAATTACGGTGTTCAATAATTTACACTAAACTAAATGAATTTACAATAATTTATTACTTATTAGAATAGATATTGTACCTAATTTTGTATTAAAAGTTGTTTTTAAAAATACGAGTTGCTTTTTTGTTGCAGTATAGTCTATCATTTTTTATCGTTGTCCAGTTTACTTTTATCCAGAGATGAAGATACCATTCCGCCTCCATTTGAAGGGTACAATTTTTCCAAATAGTTCAGTGATTCGTTCAGAAACGTCTGTAATTTGGGGGTTAATAGTTTTCGTAATTAGAAATTAAATTAACAAGTAACAACGTTGCGGTCGAAATTTTCCGACTGCTTAATACTCTCTATCCACTAACACCTATAAAATATAGATTAGTTGGGTTTGTTCCTAGTTTGACGGGAGCATCCAAATTTATTGTTGGGCAAATCATTATGTGCTCTAGAATAGTCGAACTTTCGGAAGCAACTTTAACCTCAAAGTTCTAGGAACATAGGAGGTGTTAACGGAATCTCCAACGGATTGAGCAGTTCAAATTCAAATAAATACCTCCTATTGCAAATTACCCAATCTACTGACACAAGTATATATACATACATATATGTATATATGATGCATACCAAATTAATTTGCGCTAGGTTTCTGAGTGTTGGAACACGTTTTGCTCAAACGACAGACGGACAGGCAGACAGACAGACTTTGCACAAACCCAATATACGATTTCAATGGTTACCTGAAAAGCATGTAGCACGGCTATAATTGCGGGGGAGCCGAATCCATGCGTTATCAAGGAAAAGTGTGTTAAGTGCCGCTGCATTGAAGGTTCCAACATATGCTGTGACCTTGTACCAAAGTGCGTGGTTCGATCCTGACTCAGTATTTGCATCAATTCTTTTGTTATCTAGAAAACAAATCAAAACAATTAGATAAGATAATTATTTGGTGAAGTTAAACTGAAACTGAAATTATAACCCCTTAATAACTCATAACAACAAAGTTATGTAAATGGAAACGTGCTGCTTGCTGGTTGGGGTTAGCGGTTCGACTTATGGCGGGGGTTTTCGTATAACCGCCACTGTAAATCTTTTTACTAATCTACATTCCACTAATATAGATTATGTTTTACGCCAATCTTACTCGAGCAATCATGCAATGATTACAACTAAACTGACTATACAAAACATTACAAAAGGACGTTCAGCATCCTGATGACATCAAACAAATGGTTTGCTTACGACACAGTTAAAAACCTCTTAAAGCTATTTTGATGTTTGACGCGACT
This sequence comes from Drosophila maculinotata, assembly GCA_035045305.1. Lineage (NCBI taxonomy): Eukaryota > Metazoa > Arthropoda > Insecta > Diptera > Drosophilidae > Drosophila > Drosophila maculinotata. Next base: position 6,584,186 of record JAWNPD010000319.1, on the reverse strand, counting down.
TTCAATAAGATGTTAATTTAAGTTTAAATAAAGAATTGGAATTTTGAAATGTTTTCGCGGCTTATCACGGATGCGTCAATTTTCAATAATCTGTACACCAAAATGTACTATTTAAAAAAAAAGGAGTTAAGATTGTTAATAAGCATTGATGATTTTTCTTAAGAGTACGTACTTGTTGAGAGTGCAGTATAATCTCCTTCCGCCGATACGAATCCTGGGGTTCCGTTTGATGCCGCACAATATACTCTGCCAATTGCCTAGCTGGAAACTCAGTTTCACAAACAAAATGAAAGTCTTTGGCCAAGTGCGTTGCTTCACCCTCGACTAAAGATGTTAGCAGTGTTACGTTTGCTGCTTTTCGCCGTCCAGCCGGTAAGTTTAGTCCAATCTTCTCAAGCTTTTCTCTTAATAGTCGTCCTCCGTTTTTGCTCTTTGCCCTATTTTAATATAAATGCAAGGTCAATGTTGATTATTTATTAATCAATAAAATATAACTATAATGTAACTAAAATCAGTAGATTGTTGGTGTATCCATTGCAAGAACCTGCTGCTCTTAACATCAGTATACTTTGGTATATACTCCACGAGGCTTAAACCCGTTAAGAATTATAACATTAAAGCGACGAAAAACTTAAAAGCGGCAAATGTTTATCTTCGTATGCAATTTCTGTTATATTATTTATGTATACGAGTAACCAACATTGACCATAACCTAGCCAGTTTTAAAACTTAGTTAATCATAAATTTGAACTGTGGAAACGTACCTTCTGAGAACACCACCCAGTAAAGATGCGTTTAGGCACTCGGGCGGTGACAATCTACGCTGGACTTCCGCAATTGTAACTTTATATTTTGAAGTGCTTGATAGAAGACTGAGTCGACCAGGGACTGCACAAAATACTTCACTTGGCGACCCTGAGCCTATGCCACCAGAGTCCTTCCCACTTTTCATGCCTGTGAAGAAATCATGAAATTAATGTTCAACCAACTAGCAATATATGGTTTGTACAATGTAGTTATATAATATTATAAACATATTCATAGTGTATTGTAAAGAAATGTTGTTCTTTGTGTTAATGTTTTGAAATTGAAAAGTGTGAACACAGCGTGCAAGGATCGTTTTACAATAATCCTGCCAATTAGAGGAGCCAGCTTCAATTTCATCACATACATTCGTAATATTTGTTCGGTTCCGGGGTTGATGCGCATTGTTACATACCCATGTTTGTGGTACCGCCTTAAAATCTACGCCTATTTCTTTTTTATTATTTACAGTAAGGTTCTATTGGATTTAGAATTATGAAAACACATAAACTCATATGTATATTAAATATGTGCTGATACATATACCGAATGTTGTTCCAGAAAAATGCAATTTGAGTTAATCACTTTTGTTCTACAATATGAAGTGATGTTATTATAAATTTACACGAAAGGTGTCACTCACCAAAAAGTATATAATCGTATAAAGATTAATTGCACCAATAGCTCTGTCGATACAAACATTTCCGTTTTAATACCTATAGTCTCGACGTGCTTTTTATACCCTTTCAGAGGGTATTATAAGCAACACATAGGAGGAAACATATCGGACCTCATAAAGTATATATATTCTTGACCAGGAGAGATGCTTATTTTTGCTGCACGCAGATAATATGTAGGAACCAGCCGGATTGAACCAGGAATGTTCGGTCGAAGTTTTCTATTATTTAAAATTCCTCTATCAAACTTAACAATTATAAGCTTCATCATTATCTAAGCACGCTGACAAAAATATGTCAAAATCGGATCACTATATCTTATAGCTGCCATAGGAATAATCTGTTGAAAAAGGAGTCGTTGTATAAACCACTATTTTGTTTCTCAAACTATCTAAACCAAACTAAGTAGTTTAATTTAATAGCAATAGCTATATCCAACAATCGTTATAAAATATTGATCATATTTCAATCGTTCTAAATATCATTCTCTGGAAACCATACGATATCTTCATCATAATGGCTAAAAGCACAATTTGAATTTGAACTTACTTTTTATAAGAGGCAAATCTGACATAAAAGCTACATTGTCATCCAGGGTAGGAGCTTGGACATCATCTACGGCATTCTGCAACGCTTGATGCAAGGCCAGAGATTCATGTTCATGTCCGAGTCTGGTACCGTGTGCTGCTCCTGCTGATATCGCACTGCCATAATCACTTCTTCTTTCCGTGTATGGAAACCCATGCGACAGTTGAGTCTGTAGGAATAAAATCAGTAATTATTAAATTGAGTCGTGACAATATCGTTTTCAATTATCGAAATAACGGTTAATATGTTTACACCCTTGTAGAGAGTATTATAGTTTTGTCGTGAAATGTGTTACGCATTGAAGGAGACCTCTCCGGACCCATAAAGTATATATATTCTCAATCAGCCGAGTCGAATATTAATCTGTCTGTTTCTATGGAAACTAGTATCTTAGTTTTAAAGTTATCTTGATGTAACTTGGACAAAAGAAGAGTTCTTAGAAGGTGGACTGCGGTCTGCAAGGGTATGTAGTTTTTAAGGTACTTCAAATACTTTGTCAAATATCTCCGAACGCCAGAAACTATTGTTTTAAGAATACTCCATACGATATTCCAAAAATGGTAAGTTACTCATTTTGTAAAGATAGTATTGTATAATTACAAAAATTATTCAAGAAGCTGTTATCAGCAGAAAGGGGTGGCCAACAGCAAAAGAGTTGAACTCATGTATGTATAAGGAGAAGATAGAATTCTTCCCTTTTTACTGTCCCGTCTTTCTTAGCAATTCTTTGTATATCAAATGTGATTGCAAATGTTCAATATAAATAATATAAATTTATATTTTTCTATAATTAGACCACTGCCTTCATGAAACATGGGGTTGAAGCAATCCCAGTGAGCCAATCCCAGTGTTTAGGCACTCATCCATTTGTACTCCTTGTATGCGTGTATGGGTTTATGCGTGTATGCGCTTATGCGTGTATGCGCACAAGCGCTACAGGGGATACGCCTTTTCAAACGTTCACGTTAACGTTAACGTCGAAAATGCCCTCCTAGCTGTGGTTGCAGAAGCACAGTTTGTAAAGTAAACGCAAAAGTTTACGAGTATCCTGCTTAATATAACGCACACATACATACATACATACATAGATATATGTATGTAAACCCTTTTCCTTTTGGGCAAGGAATTTCCGTTGTTATTTGCAAGATGTTTCAGCGAAATCCCAAGAAAATTTTTTAAATACTTCATAGCTTTTTTTTGTGTTTCATAATGCACTTGAATGGAATTCTAAGTGCCATAACTTTGCCAATTGTTGTAAGAATGGGAAGTTGCTAGCCCATGGTATATTTGTATATTTTCAAAGTAAAGTATTCCCCAAATTCTAAGCAAATTGAGTAACATGACTATGCGAAGCGAATAACAGAAAATATGAATATAAATGTTTTGTGTACACTCTAATAAACGAAATATATGTACATATATATAGAAAGGTATGCAGCAAGAACAACGTGTGTAAAATAAGATAGAAAATTCAATAAATGAGTCGCATGATTAAATTTATATTGATGTTTTTGCACTTTTAGTTTTTTAAGATGTACTATTTTTTTTTTTTTTTGGGGTAAAAATGTTGGTTGGTTAATGTTGTTTTTGCTAGATTTTGTTTCCTAAGTAGCTGATAAATAAAATTTCGCGTAACTAGTTATTGACAAAATAGTTCATTTATAGGTATATATTTATAGGAACGAATGGTATCCTTTGGAAACTTTAATCCTGGCAATAGCCCAAAACAAATCAAACAATAATTTTAAGTGATTCAGTGATATCCATTATAAATCGGTGAAAAGGGTATCACGAAGTAGTGCAAATCTATGTAGCCAGGAATAAGGAAGCATCTCCGATTGCGTTAAGTATATAGGATCATTATCAATAGCCATGTCCTTCTGAATGAAGACGCAGATCTCAGAGACTATAAGTACTCTCATAGCCAGATCAAGTTTATTTTATTTTAAGATTTCTGACCAACCTCTTTTGGTCATAACTGGAAAATTATATTACTTAGAGGCATCAATTTAGTTATCTATGTTCTTGTAAAGCAGAGAGAGGCAACAAATATTTGGCCTTTCCCCAATTGTAAAAAAACAACATATTTTTGGAGGAATGAGCTTGCAGTTTTGTATATTAACTAATCTTTGTGTCCTAAAAGCAGATGATTTAAATTTTTCTCTCGTATTGCTATGTCATAAGTGTTTCGATTCGATCATATAGATATTCTTGTAAGCACATCCTGTCATTCAACTCGTTACAGATTTTGTGACCAAATTATATTGCTCCAGAGCCTTACTTAGTGAGGGTCTATCAATAAATACTGTTCTAGTGATAGTATAGTCTTTATCTTGAAATATAATAAATTACTTACAACATGTCCTTGCAAATCGTCCCTATGAGTTCGATGAATTCCCAGTTGATCTTGTGTGGATCTAAGGCCCGCCAACTGGTTGTAGTGATGGAGAGGGGCATGGTGCAATGAAGACAGCGGTTGGCCGTAAGGATCCGTTCCCAAGTACTCGAGCGGTCCATGATTCTGAAAATAGTTAGAAATCTAAACTATTTTGGAAATTATACGTCCATTTGGTATGGGGCCCCATTATGGAGCACTTACCTGTTGCTGGGGAGGGCTTTGAGCTGTATGGTGGAAGGGTGGCGGAAAGTATGGGGGCTGAAAGTCCGACTGCAGTGATTGATGATGCATGGTAGCTGCCGAGCCATGAGTGCCGCTGTGTCCACTGTGTCCGGAGGTTGGTCCACCTCTGCCTGAGTGACCTCCCGAGTGGGTCGTATAAGCCGGGCTACTACTAGATAGACCCAAGCTACCATGGCCACTAAGGCGTTCCTGTAATTAAAAAATGCATTTTAAAATATTAGTTTTCTATAAATAAATATCGAAAATTACTAATTGTCTTGTATTTTAAATTCTGAAAAAATAATGCACTTTAAAAACAATATAGTTCAAGAAAAACGGCTAGCCGTGGGGTGGTCGGATCTCTCTCATATAATGCAATAGCCTCTACAAGGTTTTACAAAGAGGTTTTACTAAGAAATTAAATTCAAAGTTAGCAAATAAGCTCAACGATTTAATGTTCATTATTAATATTATGCCTGCGGCTTAGTAGGTGGTCAATAAATTGGTATAGAATATTTTTACATTTAAAAGTAATTTTCGTTAAAAATAACGCAAGCCAATAGTGATGCGGAGTATATATTATTATAATTGTTACTTGTTGATTACAGTTATAAACTATCAATATAACTTATAAGTCCTTGGTAAATGAGTTGTCATAGTGTCCCAGTCCTTCCGGCAACTGAACAACGAGGATCCGGGTTCGAGTCGTAGGCTAGGTTTGCATTGCCTTATCCGAAGGCATTATTAGCTAGTGCTTTGTCCAATACTACATATCATTATAATAATTATAATAATAATTAGGCATTTAACATCCAGGCGACCCTTTTCTTAATGACTTGTACGTATTTTCAAACAAATTGAAAATATATTTTAACTAGATCTTGAGTAAATTATGTTGAGAATGAGAATAGGAGGGATATCGACAAAGCTATATGCTTTAATCAAGAGACATGCTCAGGGTTTTTACTTTAATTGTTCTTAATTTGTAAAACTGTTTGGATGTGTTTGACCTTACATTAAACATTCATTCGACACTAGCCAGGTATATTGCCGTCGGCATTTATTTTATTTTTTCACAAAAGTCATTAATATAATTTTAACATTAAAGTGAATTTATGAAATTCGGCTCATGCATCCAAAAGTCGTTACTCACTTGAATTTCAATGACAGCAGGCATATCCACATAAGATAAAGTCATGATATCATATTGTAACTGAAGACTACCTGTTAATTAATTTTGTAGACGTCGCTACATATTTTGTTCTTTTCCAATACAAAATAATTGATTTGATCACTCAAAAAACTATCAATATTATAATTAATTATACAATACTAATCACAGTAACTCTTTAGAATTAATTTAATAACTTCCATCTTTTGTTTGATATCAAATTAAATTTGTTGTTTGTTGTATTATAAAGTTATTCACAATATTATTTGTAAGTACACCAACGGCGGAATAATTCAGAAAACAAATTCGACCCGACGGCGACGACAACTACAAAGACGACGACTGCTACGACGGAGTGACAGCAGTCCGTGGATGCCAAAAACGAAATGAAAACTGGTCGCGACCCTGTACCGACAGGGCAGCAGCACCACCGGCAGCAACAGCAACAGCAGCAACAACAGCAACAACAGCAACAACAGCAACAACAACAACAACAGCATTAGACCAACGCTCGATGGCAGCGTCGCGTCGCGACTCGTCGTAACGCCCGTCATAGGCGTCGGATGTTTTTGCATTCGCCAGCCAGAGTGAAGTATGAACATAAATACGTAGCATTCGTCTTTTCATATCATACATACATACATACATGAACATACATATGTATGTAGAAGACACAATGAATTACAGCTTGATGCATACACTTAATAATCATAAGTATGAAAAGTCTATTAATTAAGTCTATACATATATTTCATAGATCGGTTTTATAGAGTCCTTAATCCTTTCATATATATGCAAATATGTACATACACTGTACATAAGCTATACTGGATACTATGAACCTATTGCAGATATGGCAAAAAGGTATTCTTTAAGCACCATTAAAACTTTTTAGAAAATTAGGAAATTAATATGATATCTCATATAATAAATTTTGAATTTAATCCAGCAACATACGTATGTATGTACATGGCTACATGAACCTGTAATCAATGCAAACCTTTCCTTACTGAGTTACTCCCATCTCTAAGTACACTATCAGTCGAATTCTAACATATCCAAGCAATGAAAAATGATCAATTTAGAGCATAAGAGCGAGAGTAATTTTTAATCCAGTTCAATATTTTATTTCGCTCTTAGTACTTATTAAAATGATTTCATACTTATTTATTGTAGTTTTATTATTATACTAAATCGATGTCTTGTAATATGATCAGTTTTGTTAAAATCCTTATTGCCATCAGAAAAACATATTAAATAAATATAAAAAAGGAAAAAAAGAAAAAAAGAATCCATTTAAAGTTTGGCCAAAGTAGCTTTAAAACTGAGAGACTAGATTGCATATAAATATACAGACGGTCAGACGAACAAACTGGCTACCAGTAATCTACCAACAAAATTTTGTGACTCTAGCTTTAAAACTGTGGGAGATATCCAGGAAATCCGAATCAGGTTGCGATCTTTAAAAAAGGTCACCTGCATTATACAGTTTTAATTTGGTGAGACTAGCTTAAAACTTGTAACATTGCGACAATAATTTATATATATTTATTTTCCTTTTCGATTATATGGTTTTGCTTCAACTAGTATTACTTATCAGTATCAATTGTATCGTTCCGATATTTTAAACATGCCTAAATTTGCAGCTACTGAATTTAGTACTACTTGGTTCCCATAAAGTCTTGCTCCTGAATATAAGACACAGGTTATATATTTTTACTTATGGGTACAAATATTTATTGATTGAAACATTTTCATATTTCTAAAATGCTGTACTTAAAAGCGCGTTAATGAAAGTTATTCGCTACAAGAATGTTTTACAAACGGTATTATCGAAATTCGTATACATATGTATGTAAGTATTTGTTGGCAAAACACGACCAGGTCAGGCAAAGGGTTGATCGCTAAGTTTGTGTCAAATTGTAGTATGTTGTATGTGTGTGTGTATTTGTGTGTGTGTATATACACACACACACACGGAGCATATTGACTTTGGACGAGTATTGAAAGCCGTGGCCGTGAATGGCTTCTGATATAGAAAGCCATTGTGGCATCCTGTTTCGCATATCCTTAGAAAATGCAGGATGTGAAAAGATTTAAATGATATTGTGAATAAGCCATAATATAAGTCAACTACAAAGACCGCTAATGTCTTGTTATTCATAACTGCTATTGTTAGTTTATCAAATTTAAAAAAAACATAATACACTCATAGGTAAATAACGGTAATGTGATGTTAGAAAATGTCCAGTAAAATTGACATGCATACGTATTAATATATGTATAGCAATATGTATGCATTTTAATTTCATTCGAAACATTACAATGTTAGCCAACTCCAAACATTTCAAATTAGAAATCGCCGTTACTTAAGCCTATAAAAATGCTGTTAAGCAGGTGCGATTTAATGATAGTGTACCTGGGTACAGAGTATCTGCTTATCATGAATTATTGATTTTTGATGAAGTAAAGATTTTTTATAACATTTTTTCTGACTTTGTAAATCGGTATACATGTATGCAATTTGTTATATTATTGTATGCCTATTTAATAATCCCCGCTTAGCAAGTTTACAGTTATTATTGTTAACTTATGTAAGATACAAAGATATAATATTTTAAAGTTATTTGTGGGCTGTATTTGCTGTTGTTGTTGTTATTAGTAATGCTGTGTATTACTGTGTAAATTCTTTACTCAATAAACGGTGCTTCCGTTAGGATTAAATGTCTTAACAGTATTGTCTAATACACAAAAATATGTATGTATGTATGTATGTATGTATGTACATGTATGGATGTATGTTCATCATAGCATATTCAGTGTATATGGCCACCGCGAACGTGGCAATTGCGATCTGGACACGATTTTATTGTGGTTTTATAAATTAAAATAATTTTGATTGATTACTTTGGATTATCTTGTCATTTGCCAGCATCAAATAGAATATTTAACGATACTGATAAACCGGTTTGCGTTTGTTTTGTATGAATTTCGGCATTTATTTTTTTTACCTTTTTCACCCAACAGATTTCATGCAGACTCACTGAAAAATGTGCGTTAGAGTTTGATCAAAGCCAAAGCCAGACCAAGACTCCAGTTAACTTGGTAATATTTGCTACCAAGAAAAATCATTTAAGACAACTTTTGTTGTTTCAGCAACTCTTATAGGAGTGACCACTCACTGAGGCCTCCAAATGGTATATAAAATTGGTATCTGTGCAAGTATCTTATATTGGCACTTTACACCATTTCCCAAAATAAGTCTTAATTTACAAATTCATCTCGACATACATATGTATGTATATTATTTAATTTAGCATATGGTGCAAAGAGTGTCTTGGGCTTATCATTCCATAATTGTGGAGATGTTTATTTTTGGCTAATGTCGTCATATGTTGGGTGTTGTACTAGCGAAGTTTCTGAACCTTTGTTATTGCTGTAAATAATAAATTACATTACTACTGCTACATGAAATAAGCATTAAATTTCAACTAGCTTGTGAAATTCTCTGTCAAGGAATATAGAAAACTAGCAACAAAAACAAAGACATTAATTAAGTGCACATGCTAAAGAGAAATGCAGCTAATATTCCTATGTTATACTAAGTGTAAGGCTCAATTACATTAGTTGTAATTTAATATGTATGTAATAAATAAATATAATAATATAAATTATAATTTGCAAAAGGGCTTCAAATGAATAATAGCATCATTGAGTCAAGTAGGCAAGATTCGGCGTGTGGTATAAGATAAGATTTGTCTCGGTTCATTGGTATTGAGTATTATGTTTTGAATCACATGAGTTTTTGAATTGTACACTATTGTATTGTGAGTCGTGAATATGCTGAAATTGCAAATTTACACTGGTGGTCAATACTCCCATAACGTACGTAATTCAAGATATAAATAAATAAATTATAAAGGTTGGAATGGTTGACTGGCTGGTTTTTGAAGACACAGACAGGTAGACAGTTGGAAGCTGTTGAACAGGTCGAAATAGTTTCACCTCCACCTCAAATCTGTGCAGAACGAAACAAAAATACACACACACACACTCGCACATACATACATACATACATACAAAGGCGCACTACACTCATGGTATTCTAATGAAATGCTATCCACTCGTCAATGATCAATTGTCATTAAAAGAGCTTTGACTCCAAATTCGGTCTTTTTCTATTGCACGGCCAGATCACCAAACATTGTGTTGTGGATTATCCCCCCATTGACAATGCAAAACTTATACATACTTAATTAATATACATAGGTCAATCCAATATCCAATCTATGACCGTTATTATCTGTTATCTGCTTCATCATCAAATTCATTCGATTGATCCCGAACATTACTTTAATATAAACATATAGCAGTTACTGGTCAAATAAAAACGTGTAATTAAATTAAGTCAAATATAATAAAATAATAAAACAATATCTGTTTAGTCCTTGCCACCGACTGACCTCATGATAACCAGGATCTTTTTCAACTTGATTCAGAGATAAGTTGAAATTCAACATTCAACAAAACAGAGGCCCTCCGATTTCAACCAAAAAAGTTGAAGTCCAATAAATTAAGGCATATATCTTTGATTATAAGTTTGAAGCCAATTAGACCAAAAAGCAAATGAGTAATTACTACATTTTATATCACATTTTCCACCCTGTGGATAGAATTTTGAAAGCATTGCTAGAAATTTCGAGTAATTACGGTTTTTGCTGCGCGTTGCCCACGAGTCCGTCAATCAGTCAATCAGTCAGTCAGTCACAATCCACAATACATATATATGACCACATATTGTTAAAAGCGCCATCTTGTTAATTGTATTTAGAATGTGGCGCCCTCTAGCTTTAATGTATATAAGCATGACACTTAAGGAGTTCCGTACAAGCTAGCTTTTTACCATGGAAACTAGCTTTGGCCAAAATTACACATGAACAACAGATGGCGCAATTAGCATCTCTGGCCACTTTTGATGACAAGAACTCTTTTGGAATATAACTTCTCGTATTGTAGGCATAACTTGAAAGTTATAAGAGCTAGAGCCATCAAATTTGGTATTTATGTATATTCTCGTATACCATTCAAAAGGAAAGAATATTTTTTTGATACCTCTCCCTGATCCTACGAAAATCGCAAAATACGTAACTGTTGAGGTATGATAAATAATTTTGAATGAATGTAAGACCTGGGTTTAGGGTATCTCCTAGTCGGTCTAAAATAGTTTCAGAAATTATAAGCATTAAAGTATAGCAATCACAAAATACTAGAACAGTAGATTTGTTTTCTAATTTAATTATCTTCTTCAAATTAACATTAAGAGAATTATTTTCGATACTGCAATTAATACACCCAAACACATACATATATATATGTACATATGTATATGTAAGTGCGGGAGCACTTTTTAAACTCATAAGAATTAATAAAAAAGAGAATATCGCCACAGAATATATCCACATTCCGCGCCAATGACGTAACAATTTGGAGTAGTTAAACAGTAGCTGTGGCCACAAATTGGCATCCGTCTGTTGCCGTTATTACTAAAATTACTACATCAAATCGTTCCACTTAACCGAAAATGTTCCAGGTCTCGAATGTTTCGCGTATGCTTCTGCTACATTTTTCGGCGGCTGGCAGGCCTATATTTTAAAACTGCCAATTAGGCAATGTACAAGACATATGTACATATATGTATATATGTATATACATACATATGTACGAGTGTTCTCTAATATTTGCAGAGGTTTTGTTTTGTGCAAATTTATTATTACCGAAAGCACTGACAACGACCCGATGACAATGTTGCTTTCTGTACTTTTAATATGGACACCATTAAAACAATCTTAATTGGTTGTTCCCAAAAAAAAAAAGAATGCATAATAAATTAAAAAAAAAACGATTAGAGCTCCTTTTACATTCCGTGAACACATATTAGTAGAAGTACTCTTTTAGTATATATATATATCTCATCGACAATATCTGTCAAACAGTAAAAATCTATTGGGAACAGATAAACAAAAACATATGAATATTTGAATGCAATTAAACAAAGCATCATACACATTCCTAGTTAAGCAACTGATGTTTTGAAAGAACCCAATCAAACAGTAAATGTTTTAACAACACTTTTACTACAAGTATTCAATTACATGTTTGTAATTTATGAGAAGTTTTCATATTAAATCGCAATCAAAAAAGAAGCATACTTATTTTGGCTTTTAAATACATATTGAGTTTTAGCGGAATTAATTATAACTATAAATAAAATGTGTGGCTTGCATCAACTCATTTAAAAAAACTTCAAATTAAATAGTTACAGATACAAATTTAGTTTTCTCAGTAAGTATCTTGCCTACCAAAAACTCAGCACGTTTTTAAAAAGGAATTCCGATTTAATTTGAAACGTTTTGAGATTTGCGGTTCCAAATTCCGAAAGAAATGATTACGATTTTACTGTTTTGAAACCGTTTTTGAACTCGTCTCAATAGCAATGGTCAAAATTTATGTTGCAATAATTAATGGATGAAAACAATTTTATGATAATTGTTTTAATTAAAAGTTCATCTGCCGAACTCGGTTTTGTTTTATGTGCTATTTCACGTAGGTAAAAGACATATATCGTTTCTAAAAAATATTATATTATTTGCTACACTCTCAAATTCGGAACAGCTATCAATTCATAGTCCATAAATTTCAAACGGATTTGTGAAATATATTATGTGGTGATTTTGATCTTAAACATAAGAGTTTCTAGTAACATTTGTACTGTAATGTCTTTTCCATATGATCCCTAACTGTAAAATTTTAGCTAGTACATCAAATGGTTATTAATGCCGGATATGTAATTTAAATATGAAGCAGACAAAGCGTAGGCCTCAACTTTATTTATATTTCAGAATGCTGATCGGCTGGACGTCCGGTACAACTATGTATGTATATATATCTATAGATATGTACATGCTATGGCTGCAAGTTGGATCTGCCGGATGGGCTAAAAGAGTTTTGGGCTATAAATTAAATGAATTGAAGAGGAATCGTTCAAACTCTAAATATAATATTCGTAACAACAATGAAAATACGTGGAGAACGATAATCGATTTTTGTTTATTACGCTCTCGCTTCTCCTTGTCTCTGTTGAGACCTGACTGGAGAGACTGCCACTGAGACTGAGACTGAGACTGAGACTGAGACTGAGACTAAGACTGGGATACGTACTCACTTCATTCTGTCTGTGCAGTGTCTTCAGCAGGCTTCGCCCCTTTGCCCTCTTTCACTCCCACTGTCATGACGAGGCCGACATCTGCCTTTTAATGAAGTAGTAAAACTCATTCATAAATGTATTCAACCGGGATGTACACACAACGCACAACGCACAACGCTGCATCAAGTGAAAATCGAGAGACGCAACGTGGACTGTGGACTGTGGCTTGTGCTCTAGCAGGTTTATGACGAATAGCAGAAGTAAGAATTTATTTGCCGAGCAACCAAGACACCAAGCTACCAAGCCACCAAGCAACCAAGCAACCAGCCAGCCCCATCCAGGTCTTGGTCTCGGTCTCGGTCTTGGTCTTGGGCAGACAACAGACCGGCTTTAGTAAAAAATAACTGCGATCTGCAGTTCAGTCCGTCAGTATACAGTGCAAAGCTGCACTCCACTCGGTTCTCTTGGGTCCTCTTGGGCCTGGCGTATCCCCAAAGCCAAGCCGATTTCTGCTTTGCCACGAGCCTAACACACGCCGCAGTTTCAACACTTGCTATCGTTCGGAGTTCACATCCTCGTTGCGAAAATTTACATTTATCTTTCATTTCAATTTCATTTTGAGTGGACTTTTTAATTTCCTCTTTGCAAATGAAATCAATTTTGATGCGATATTTGAAAGGAGCACTTACATATGCATAATAATATTTACTCGTGTGTGTGTCTGAAAATGCATCTGGATTACATTTTTCGGTTATTTAAATTATTCATTTTGTATCCGAAAACTTGCAAAAGAATATTTCAGAGTTGTATTTGTGTTAAATCTCTAAATATAGCTATGAAGTTGTATAGATATTAATTAAAGCGGCAATTAAATAATTGATATTATTAACAATATTTAATTCAAACAAGTAAGTGTGCTCTACTTGCAGATACCCTAAGCCCAGCACTTACACTTATTCATAATTATTTATCTGTACTCATACATTAAAAAACTCACACACTCACACTGTGCTTCTTCTTCTTCCATTGGTCCCATACTATGTTACATTGATCTTAAATAATTATTTGTGAATTGTCCGATTGTAATGAAATTTATAGGACATAAAGATGACATAAAAATGTGCTTCCTATTCTATACATAACAAATTTGCTGCCGCTTGCTCCTAAGTACGCTGGTCTGGAATAGAAATTTATCGACAACTTTTCATCAGGACGAGAAATCTCATAAAAAGTAATGACCCGACAATACGAGAAGTTATATTCTGAATATGAAATCTCCAGCTCTTGTAGTCTGTGAGAATCGCGCGTTCATACAGACGAACAGACAGACAGACGGACCTGTCCTGAAATATACTAATTTCCTGTTACATACATTAGTGTAAAACTTTTGATCCCTTTTAACCAATCTTATTGGATTCAGTGTATAAAAAAGAAAAAGATCAATAAACTTTGTAATAAATAACACCATAAGTAAGAGTGCTCTAGTCGAGAATGGTCGACTAGGAGATACCCTATACCTTACCTTAAAAACACACAATTGCTTCGGATCGGGTGGAGGTATCCGAAATATTCGTTAACAGTATGCTTTATGCGAAAATAAATGTCTAATTTGGTTCCTGTAGGTTTTTATGGCCTAATAATATTCTTCGAAAATCGGTATTTGAAATTCACTTGATCTGTCTATGGTACACCAAAACTTATATTCCAAAACCTATATTATATAACTCTTTTAGTCTCTGTGATCTGCGTATTCATACAGACGGACAGAAGTACAAATCAACCCGAATGTTTATACTGTTCAAGAACGCATATATGTACTATATGGCGTCGGAGAAGATTTCTTCTGCCTGTTACATACATTTGCACAACTTACTAATATAGAAACAGATTTTAACTAAATTTATTTCTGTAGATTCGAAATAATATTAATTACAATTTTGGTTTTAAGATGATTCCAATCAAAATATTTTAATAATTTTCATTTTACTTATATATTATAAATTTAAATTCTAAGTGTCCGTATAGTCAAAATTAATATCAGTTTAATGTTAGTTAAACTTTTATTATAATAATAATCATAGTGAATTATACATTTAAAACATTTTTTTTTTGAGTTTACAACTTTACGTTAAAAAGTATAAAGACGTGTAAATAATTTCTCTGTAGATGGTTGCCGTGGATGCAGCCAAAATTATATCGGAAAAAGTAAATATAATAAATTGTGGCTAAATAAAAGCATACAAATTATATATAAAGCACAAATTTTAATTTGAATACAAATTAAATCAATTATGATAATATTTTGTTTCACATTGCATTTTTCTGTGTGTATATACACTATTTGTAACTAAAGTTACCTAAGTGTATATATACAGTAACACACATTCACACACAAAAACAAACACACACAATGCAAGCTGCGCGCTTTGGTCAATGACTGTTCTATGTATGAGTTCTATGTATGTGTATGCAAATCTAGATACAAATTTTCATTCATTTTCCGATTTATGGTCTCTATCTGCTATAGTGTTTGATCTCCCCGCGCACATACGTACAGACATCCGTGACTAGATCAACTTGGCTGATACTGATCGAGAATACTTATACTTTATACTATAGGGTCAATTATATCATATTCTGTCTGTAACATACATTTGAACATGTTTGCATTTACCCATTTTCAATGGGTGCGGGGTATGTACTTATTATAGTAACAAATATTATGTAATAAGGAACAAATACTCAGATACATATAAGTTTTGTGCCTATTGAAAAAGCCAATGATCCCAAAAATATTGCACCCGCTAATGTTGTTATACTTTTATTTTAAATAGTTCTCATTCATTCCATAATAAAATGTATTATAAAAAGTTGAAAACTACAACTGAAAATGTTATAGACGAGAATTATACCCTATACCCTTATATCGCCATCAAATATTGTTCTACGACTCGTTGGGGAAGATGCGCTATTGAACGAAGAGGAATATGATAAATTCCCTGAACTCTGTGGCATTCAGGAATCTAAACTGGAGAATCGCTCTAACCAAAGGAGGCTCATGTAGGATCGTTCGTTCAAGGGTCACGATGGGAACGTTTAGGTCTGAACCTATATAGGTATGTGTATACTACACACATATGCAATTAAGTACCTAGCAAAGCAAACTGTGATGGGAATCTTGGAGAAAGAAACCTAAAAATGCCAGTTATTTTTTTTATCAGTATGCTGCAGTTTTACAGATATCAAAACCGCACGCAAATTGGGCGCTACGTTGAGTTTTGTTGTGCTTCAATCTCATAAATTATTTTGGCAACGCATCACGCGAGAAACTTATACCTGATTTGGCGCAGCCAGTCTTCAGAAAGACTAACTAAGGGAGATAAAGCTAACACATTCGGCATACCCATTTCAACGGCTATGCCAAAATGATTTTTGTGGGCGATGACTTTCGCACAGCCTCTTTGTTGTGTTTTTGTTTTGATCTTTGGCCCTTGCCCCGTCATTTTACCCTATATTTTTGAGCAGGGATCAAAAAGTTCTTGGAATGCCGATAAACCATATAATTTTACTAATTGAACGGGGGTGGATAAACGTAGCCAATGCAAGTTCCAGACGTACGAATAAAATGTTTCTGCTCCATGTCATATTCTCGGTTAAAAGTAACAACGTTCCAGACAGAAGCCCACAACTGTTAGATACTCTTTTCTCAGTGTAACAACAGCTTTAAGCAAGTGAAAAAGTCTTGCATCAACCTTCAGGGAGGTCAGCGGTTCTCTTATGAATAGAATTCAGTGACTATATACTATATACAAGCTAGATCTTTCACTGTTATGTGCTAGCATGTTACCAAATTTGATCGCGCTACTGTTAGTTGTACCGAAATCAACTATAACTATGGTAAACACAGTTTCATGACCCCTGAAAGTATTTACATATATATTCTTGATAAGCATCAACAGCTGACTGTCCGTCTGTCTCTCTGATCGCATCGATCTCGTAGACTATAAAAGCTAGAGACTTCAAATTGAACATTATGAAATTATTTGTTTCCGTATTCAAATTGTATAACGATCGGACAATAAACTCTGCAGTTATTGAAAAGCTTCCTATGTTTTGTATATACATACACACATACATATGTATCTGTGTTTTTTTGCCTATACAACTAACGATATACTTTTTCTAATCATCTACCATTTTATTTAAGTATTTCTTTGCTATACTTGTACAGCTATACAAAATATGTATGTCAAACGGTAAATTTATATTTTAACTAGCAGCAAATCAGATAAAAATATAACTTTCGCCCATTAACCTGAAAAATGTGAAACACGTCTTCAATGAATTTCGAAATATATCTTTTATTGGATAGAAAACAAATAGGTATCGTGTAAGTTTTGCTCGTTCATTTTTTGACTTCCGGGAAACGGATTTTTAAAAATCGTATTAAACACATATTGAATGAATTTAATCAAGAGTTTGGAAATTGAGTTTAAATTGTCGGTCCAAACTTTATTTCATGCACTATTTTCCAGCCAGTGGGGTGGATTGTCTAAAAAAGTCGAAACCAGCTCCCAATAAGTTTAAAATTATATGTACATATATAACAGTTTTCCACACATTTGATGGTGCTAAAAGGTTGCTCTTTTGGGAAATTCAAAAATCCAGCCCTAAGTGCGCCCCATTATTATTATAAATTGGGCTTTAGCTGAGCTGCTCAAATGTATGGTAATCAATCTGCTAAGATCACAGACATGGTTCACTTGAAGTTGTATGGTAATTACCCTAAATGCTTGCGTGCACGAAATTTTTATGTCAATCAGAGATCACACAACCCCATTGGCTTTAGTGGTTCAATATCAGATTTTAAGTATTTTGCACAGAAACACTGATACTGATTCTGGCTGACAGATAATTGGTCAGTGTGTACGTTTCCTAGGTCCTTATCCAGGTCTCACGAGTTCAGAGTTAGTTGACACACACACACACATAAGCAATGTATTTGCCCGGGGAATATAAGAGCCGTTTTGAAAATGTAGAAAAATATCGTTGGATAAACCTATTACAGATCTTACCATCATAAATTTTTGATCCTCAAATTGATGGTCATTGGTCCGGTGTAAGATATGCATTTTTATTTGATTTTTGGATTCGTAGTATTGGTTACATAGAGTATGTTCGTTGAAAAGCAATTCTTCGATCGTTAGGCGTTAAGATTTTCACTGTCACTAACTAGAACACTTTGATCGCTTAGAATACATAACAGGTACAAATGCTCATTAGATAGATTGATTTTGGCACTGGATAAGGCAACTATAAGTCATATACAGAGTATATGCTTATATATGTATGTAAGTGTATATTGGTGTAAGTAAATATTTAAATATTATTATTATAACTGTACATATATGTATACATATATCACTTATCCGAAATGAAAGTGACTATGAACAATTACAGGTGCACTGAGTATACGTGGGTGGAACTTGATGCTGGATACTTAAAATCACATAACGTAATTAATACTCGAGCTGTTTGCAATCGTAAGAAATTTCGAACACAGCATAATATTCAGTTGATTTAACGAAAACCCGCAAATAAACTTCTGCCTTTGCGCAGCCACTGACGGTAGTTCTCGACTGAACTAAATTTTCTGGTTGGACGTAAAAACCTTCAGGGGATGTATTGCGATGCTGACGATGCTGCTGCTGTTTGAATACAGATGTGTTCATACATACACACGCACACACACAGGCGCAAACGTATACTCATTCCCATGAAGAATATGCATACACATAACACATACATGCAAGTATATGTGCGTAAAAACCTATAAAATCCCAAAGTCCGTTCGCCGCTTTGTGAGCGACACACACTTTTCGGAATACACACATACACATACATGTACATGTACATGTACATTAAGGCGCTGACCCTCCCCGGAGCGGGTTTTTTTTTAAACGCTATTCGACTCTCTTACTTAAGAGACGAATCCAAAAGAGTGAATTGCATGCTGTAAACCGGTTGAGAACCAAACCCCTTAAAGCTGATTCGCCTTAGATATTGCTGACTTGTAAGGCATAATAGTTATTTATATCCAAAATAAAACTGTAACTGTTTTGTAAACTTTCGATTCGAATCGAGCATTTAACTTATAATGCCAGATTAAATACATATTCGTATCTTCAAAGAGTATCAGGCAAAAGACAATCTATACACATTCTTATCTTTAAGGAATAAGATAAGCTGTCCTGAACGAAATTTACACTGCTTGCCTTTTTTAATAGATCATATTTATATCTTGATAATTTATGTTTGTATTTCTATTATATCCTGCCTTTATATGTACGTGTGTGAAATAGTTAAAATAGAAATTCGTTTTTTAAGAATTTTGTGTCTGTTCGACTTACAATTGAAGCCAGTTTCTAAGAGAATTCGAAACTGGAGTTGCTGTACCAAAGAGTAACGTACATAATAAGAGAGGGCCGGCTGTAAAAATCTTTACCGCCACCAATACCACTTAAGATATGTATGTATGAATTTGTTCGTGACTGTTTGCTGGTCGTCGTGTTCAAGTTAAAACGCGCAACAGCATCAACTACAGCCACATCCACAGCCACAGCCATTTATATTTTCGGAAACCACGCCCCTCAAGCTGACTACTAGACAATGGGCCGAACCCAGAGGCTGCGTCAGCGGCATCGCCGTTGCGTCGGCAGCGCAGCCTCTGCACATGTGCACATAGACACACACATACATACATACATGCTCGTGCTCATATATAGACATGTGTTTAAGTGGATATGTGTATAGAAACACATGGGCTTATATGAATGTATGTGTGTGTGTGTGTACGTTTTGTGTATTGTATAAGTATAAGTACATGAGTATATAAGCGCAGTGGTTGCAAAATATATGTATGTATGTACATATGTATGTATGTGTGTGTATACATTTATGGAAAGCTGGGGTTGCCAACACACTTTGCCCTGAGGGGTGTAACTTATGCTACTGGGAAAAACTCGGCATTGGACGCTTGGCAATGTATTTCGCCAGTGGTTAGTGCCCTACCATTTTCGCCCTGGGGTTTGTTTTACAGCATCACAGAGTGATTATATTAAAAATGATGAGCGAAGAGAAGAATGTGTGTATGTATGTATGTATGGATACATATATCTATGTTTATTTATATACATATGTTTGTGTAATATTCAGTATATCATATACTTTTTAATATTTATGTTCGTATGTACATATTAGTGGAACTAACTCTGTACTTACATACATACATACATACATACATATATTCTACATACTTTCTTGCATTACAAGAATGAAAAGTTTCTAGGGGTGCCGATGAAAAAATACCCTTGTATACATACATATGTACATATATACAGACAGATATAAATTTAATTGATTCTATGGCAGATACTCATAGTCACAATTATATAGTGAAAAGTTATCGTATCGCTGTATTATCTGTAACAATATCACCTCAATGTTGAATAGATCGTTCTTATCATATTGTAGTCCAAATTTGATAAATTTTCCTCACAGTCAGTAAGCCGTAATGAATATTTTGATTCCCAAAATGTATTATGTATAAGCATAAGGAAACTCAATTAATTTTCTCAAAAAACTAAAACAAAAATGTATGTAACCAGAAATTTAATAAATAAGCAAATTATTCTGGTTTATGCGTTTTAGAGTCACATAATATCCCGAAAATATACATATTAGCTAGTGTCGTAAAGTACCAATAATTTTAGCCCCATATGTAAAAATTACGACTACCAATTCAATTATTGCTATGAATTTTGCTACTAATAATATTATGTAATATAGTAGGATCTAGTTGACAGAAACCAACTTGGTCTTTAAAAGCAACTGCTATTAGACTTATCTTAACTATTGATTCTCTTCTAATCTTCCTATATATATTTACTAGCCTTTTTCCACGTATTTGCTCCCGTTGCATAAAAACACTTGCAGAAAATATAGTTAAAACTCTAAGACAAACAATTGCCCTGAGCAAGCTGGGAAGTACCTATAAGCTACCCTAGGAATCCGAAGGGGGAGGTCTCCAGAAATCTACAATCAAAATTTGGTGACCCTATCTATCAATTTTTAAGAAGTCTATACGTTTCATCAAATTGTGCTTCGATGTATGTACATACATTCACTCCCAGTGGGCGTGGCAAGATAATGTTAATCTTGACATATTTGTCTGATTCAGGTAACTATGAGTATATAATATAAGCTTCAAGTCTCTAGCTTCAATGGCGTCGAAAGAAGTTGGGTTTATACTGACACCATGTCGGAAATTGCATAAAGCCAAAAATGAGAAATCAGACACCTTTGGTTGCTACATCCGCGGGATATGAACAAGGACCTCTTCCGCATGAGTAGACAATGTTTTTACCCCTTTGCAACCATAAGTTATTTACCAAAGTTCGCTTCAGTAAACCTACGGCAAGTACACACATATCTCTCATTATACCCTTGCAGAGGGTATTATAATTTTGGCCAGAAGTTTGCAACGAAGGAAACATATCCGACTAAATAAAGTATATATGTATATTGATCAGGACAACAAGGCGAGTCGATATAGCTTTGTTCGTCTGTCTGTCTGTTTCTACGCATAGTCTTTCAATTTTAAAGCTATCTAGATTAAACTTATACTTATTTTTGCTGCAAGCAGAGCAAACTAATTATATGTAAGTGTATATATATACATATATATTAAGCGACTGCAAGGGTATACTACATTCGAAGCGCCGAATGTAACCTTTGTTTCTCGTTTTTCACTTCTAGAAATTACTGAATTTATTTAGTTTAATTTACAAATATCATAGCTGCAGTTGCTCAATTTTTAAAAAACTTTTTATAAGTTTTTTTCGGCCTGAACTCGAGTCCTTGTTTGTTTTTAAACCCGTCGATTATACAGCCAACTCAATTAGTTTGCTTAAGTTGGCCTGCTAATATAATGTTATGTACATACATACATACTATATATCAGTATTGCAGTTAGAGTGAATACCAAATCATATTATAAAAGATATAGCATAAAAAACTATAAGAAAAGTGATTTTGGGGTGTTTCATATTTCTGTCAAAAATCACGTCAAAAGTGAATTGAATAGTGGTCCTTTGCATTGGTACAGCCCGAGATATTCTCAAAAAAAGAAGAAGAAAAATACAATCGTTTCGAAATCGATATTTATCGAACCAATCTTGAACAATTTTAAATGGGTACAGGGTATAAACATACATAGTTTCTAAGAGAGGAGATTCTGTCTCCTGGCAGGAACATTATTGCTACGATTTTATTTTGTATCCACGAGTTTTCTTTTATATGCCAAGCGATATTTACGTTTTAGAAATTTTGCATATATCATGCCGATTTGATTGCCTGTTTGGAAGAAGCCTTTAACCTACTTTAATGTTCACAACGATTATAAGCGACATGAGCTTGCATGCCTCATGCCGCATGCCACATGCATGTGTATTTGTATTGAAGTTACGCGCATTTGTGCCGCACCGCTAGCAGATAAAGAAGCATTTACAATCACTACCACGAACGACAGCAGCTACAACAGCAGTCATGAACATCCTGCGGCGTTCACGAGTTGGACCCGAGGCCTTGCATTTTAGCCTCATCCTAAATTGGCTGCTCAGGCTCGATAGTCGGAGCTGCCAAGCCGCACACTGGAACCAATTTCAGCTCTAGCGCCATGTTCTGTTTCAATGAAAGCTGCCATTTTCAACTAGTGTCTGATTTGACATCAGCAGCCAAATATATATGTATGTATGTACATAAGTGAGTTTGCTCAAACATACATCAAAGTGTACATAATCAAAATTAGAGTTAAGAAAGAACGTATCTATTTGTGCATATATAAATGTCAATTAAAATATTCGACTTAAAATCCTAAGCATGTCTGACTATTGGGTATGTACATGATGTACATAATGTACATAGGCATGGGGCAACATGCCAATGACTGTGCACCAGTGTGCTGTGCTGTGCTGTGCTGTGCCTCACGATTTCTGCGGTACGGCAGCAAAGACTGAAAATCAATATTGTTTCGTAAAGCGAGCAGGGCATCTGGTATCGCGAGTCCCAATCGTAACAAAAAATGGCGGCTTGATCATCGATCGTTCGCCTGCTGCGGCCACAAATGAGCAGCCGCAGTCATAAATCGTGCCGTTGCAATGAAGCCGCCTAAGTGGAGGAGGGTCGAACACGGTGCGGCAGCGCTGCAATTGGATAATGCACCTGAGCACCTGAGCACCCGTTTCGTGCCTCGCCATTTACTGCTGCTCTGTGGCAGAGTTGCAGGGATATATGTATGTAAGATGCACGCATACTTTCATGCAATTGTACATAAGTATGTACATGTGTATGTAGAGTTCATATCACAATATGCATCTACATGTACATCATTTCATACTTGTGAATGAATATTCGTAAGCACATACATACACAATACATACATATGTACATATGTATGTTCAAGCAATTGTCGGTATATGCAGACTTCGAATTTGCTAGCGTGTTGAGACTCACGATTTTTACAATTGATGCTTTCAATACCTTTATTAACTTTAGGAATGGCAAAATTATTTTCACTCAAATTAGTTGGCATGTAATGATGAATAATACGAACGTACTTACTATAACCTTAAGCACAAGTTACTGACGTTCACTCAAACATTTTTCAGGAATCATAGGTTCAAAAATTATTAAAATCAAACAGTAGTTATTAAATTTAAAAAAAAAACCGATTGTATTTCAAAATACTTACGATTGCGCATTATTACTGCCAGCAACTACTTTAATATTTTGAATTTATGTGTCTTATTTTATTTATTATTATTAAAAAAATGTCTTTTATATCTAAGTGAAATCTCTGACCATTTCATTTGAATACCATATATATCATTTTTAATAATTTTACTTTTATTTTTGAAATATTTAAGTCAATTTGACCGTAATAGCTGTTCTCTACTCGCCATTAAATAAATAAATAAAATAAATTAATATAAAGCTGATTAAAAGTTTTAATTATAAACTTATTTGAGATCGCAAAGTGATAATTATTAATAAATATAATACTTATGGAATACATTACTTTATTTTCCGCTGGCTTCATTAATAAGTTTGGCAATATCGACTGTTTGCTAATTTTGGACACATTAATCCTAATCCTGAAAGGGCATAAGGATACCTTTCAAAACTAGCTATATCCGGCATCAAAACAACCTAATTCTGTAATACTGTCTTAGCAGAGAGCACCGCCTAGCCTAGAAGATTCAGTATCCTCTGTCAAAAATTCTAGCTTTCATGTTTGTAGGTCTAGGTTCTAGAAGGTTACATAATGAATCTTTTAGATCGGTATGCACTTGAATGCATTTGCATAGGTTATTATAATTTTTGGCAAAAAGAGTATCGCATATATTCTTAATCTGAACGACGAGTTGAGTCGAGCTAAGGATACCTTACCGTCTGTCAGTTTCTTGGCAGATTGATGAAATTGATGAAACTTAGAATAGAGCGGTCCTTTTGCTGCCGTACATAGTATGTCGAATTCGGCCAAGTTGGATTATAACATTAGTAAGAAACAGCTCCCCATAAAATTCAAATATTTAATTTTTTTTAACAAAACATAGTCTGATAATTTAACTTTCATTCTAATTAATAAAATTATTTAAACGAGGTGATCATCACTAATCTAAAATTGTAGTGATTTTGGTTGCTATATCTACCTTATTTGTTGCCTCTAGCTCTTATGATTAAATTTCAATATTTATTCATAAAAAATAACCTTGTTTGTCTTATTTACAGACATACTGATAGATGGACATGACCATATCGACTCTTGTCATCTTTCAGTGCTAGATTATATGTATATGCTATAAG
This sequence comes from Drosophila maculinotata, assembly GCA_035045305.1. NCBI lineage: Eukaryota > Metazoa > Arthropoda > Insecta > Diptera > Drosophilidae > Drosophila > Drosophila maculinotata. The sequence goes on along the minus strand of JAWNPD010000319.1, from coordinate 6,559,197 downwards.
GAGTCGAAAATTCCTCCTTTAGTTGGGTGGAGACCTATATTTTTAGAAACGGAGGGTTAGCAGGACAGAAAAAAACCAAGACCAAAATACTCTATTTCCTTTGTATACAGAGAATAATAAGACAAATGTGTGTCCGATTTAATCAAGTGAACAAACAATATACTTACTATACTCACTATAGCTCTATTTAAAAAACCCGCAAATAATTTTAGTGCAGAGAATGCAAGTTTTAGGTCGTTCTTACGATAAATTTTTATCTTGTTTTAAATGAAAGTCCGAATTATATCAAAATATACATAACTAAATGGTATGTGAACATTCCTAATATACATATGTATGTAAATGTATTCCTGAACTGACCAATATATTTAAATAATCAAATGATAATATTTTAAGTCGTAATCCTAGTAAATGTATAGTAAAATATAAAAAACTGTGATGCTGCCATCCTCCGAAAATTTCTTCTGAAGTAGATTGGCTAAGACATAAGATCCCAATAGCCAAACAATATTTATATAAGACATTAAATGTGGGGTCATCAAAAGGATTGACAATATTTCATATATGCTGTTCGCTAAGAATCAATTTATAGTAACTAGTGCATTTTATAAGATTTTAATCTTGTAAGTTGTGTCCATTTTCTAAATATATAACATTCATCAATATTTTAAAAAATGTGCATTTTGTCAACCAAAACTATAACATCAAATCCATGCATGCAAATTTGTAGTTTCTGACTTGGTTAATTGTAGTTTCGTTTTTACGAACAGACTTAGAGAGTGCTCATAGTTTATTATTCATATTAAGGCAGACTCTTCCTATATTGGCATGTTTTAAAAAATGAAAACAATTTATACGCAAATTGGCTTGAGCCGTATGACTTTGCTTAACTCGTAGTATTGAAGAAGTACAGAGAAATCCATGTACATATATGCTACTCTTATGATTAGGTATTTGAATCAGTAACTACTTCAGCTCACATTTTTTACATTCCCTCACAGAAGTGCACCCATACCCAGCACAGCACAGTGCAGTAATATTTTCGAACGGCCTCAGGCCACTTCGTTCATATTCGTTACGTCCTCAGTTGCAGACAGATTCAAATTTTGGTAGATGCGTCCGTCGCGACGCTTCCCGGCAATAGCAGAAGTCACAGCCATGCCTCTCTTTGCGGCAGCTACGGCAACGGCAACATCGACGGCAACAGCAACGGCGACGGCAACGGCACACGAATCATGACCATGAGCCAGGCAAAGCTGCAAAAAGGCTGCTGCAATGTTGCACGACGTCCAATTGCCGCGGGGAAGATGTGCGCGCTCGTTGAAACCATAGCCCCATGCGCTGGCCATTGCTGTTTGGCTGTTTGGCTGTTTGCGATGTATATAAGTATGTATTTTCAGTTGCAGTTGCAGCAGGCGGATGTTTACAGCATATTTCCTACGGCTGTGCTCGTGTGCACCTTTAATCCGCTCTTCTTTTTTTTCGGTTTTTTTTTTCGTTTTTTTTTTTTTGCAACCCAACAGCCAACAGCCCAGCAGCAACAATAACCCGAAAGAGAACAGCCAACAGGCTAGCACCGGTCCATTTAAATATGAGGCCGAGAGATAAAAACATCTGCAGCTGTGTTGATTCGTAGTGGATTACCGTTGGTATACATACATATCTATGTATGTTGGTATTGTAAGTACCAAGTTGCAATGCATAGCTTAGTACATTTTAATATATGAACTATACCATGTGTACTATAGTGCCTATTTATTTAGTACATATACGATATATTACAACTTATAATTCGTATCATAGCATTGCATTTGCTAGAAAGATAATTCAAAATTATACAGTTTGTTTCGAATATACGAATATAGCATGCCAATGGGATAGAAGAGAAATTTCTAGGCGACTTTTTTTACGAAAACTCTTTAATTAATCCAGCTTTGAAGTTAATTAACAGTGAGAAGGAGTTAATTCTATTTGCAAACCTATAAAATACAAACTAGTCAAATCCTTGATCCTGATCCTTAGTATTTTGGTATACAATTGTTTGTTTTTATAACAGCGCTCTGAAATATATGAGAACATCCAAATAGCAAATCTTCTAGCCCCATAGTCTCTGTGATCGGCATATTCATACAAGCGGACAGACAAACGACTCGGCTCTTCAAACTGATGTAGAATATATCCAGTTTATGGGGTCGGGGATGCTAACTTCTGTCTGTTTCATACTTTAAATTGCCCTTTTACCGATCTAATTTTTATTGCGCTCCCGCTTCGTCCTAGACTAACTTACACTAGACTTCCTGAAGTTAAGTTTTCTAATCTTGTTCAACAGCTGTATTACATATATTGTTTCTATACGTTCCGACAGCTAGACGGATATTACAAGAGCCCAAAAGCTTTTGCTTTCGGGAACAGAATTAAACAATTTGTTTATTCAATTTAATGAGATTTGTTGTCTTAATTTAACAACTAAAATTTCGATAAGTTACTTGGTGAATTTTTACAACTAAATTAATTATTTTGAAATGTAAATATACTGGACTTTTAATGCAGTTAATTGAGTTTGGAATACCAAAGAATAAATAATACCATTTCGCCTAATATTCGTTTTCATTGAATAATAATATTGTTATCCAATTTCGATAGAATGATGACAAAAAGAACTTAGCTTACAGCCGATCTTTCCTATGTAGATCGATGGACATACATACATACATACGTACATATTTATGAAACTTGAGTACTGAATATGACCTAATCGACCACTAGCAACTCGAGCTGTCTTTCTTGTTTATTCCAACGTGGTGCTAATTGCTCTTTTTGTGATGGCCGTGGCTTAATTTTTTCCGAAAGGATGTCGCTGTAACTAATTGGAACATCGCCCTTAGCAGGGAGTGAGCGTACATGATGTATGTTCTTTGAATGTCCATTGTCATTGCCGTGTATGATGTACGATGTGTTGAAATGGTTAATCTATCCGTTAGAATTAAACGTACCGCAAGGTAACACCAATCCATTAAAAATGGACAAAGGGTATTATGAAATTATTCAAATTTATGTAACAGGCATAAGGACCCCATAAAATATATATATTCTTGATCTTGATATATCAATATGTGAGTCGATCTAGCGATGTTTGTCTGTCAATCTGTCTGGAACATAAACTCTTTCGTATTTCTGATGAAACTTTGTAAATCGGTCGAAAATGTTTGTTTTTTGAGATAACTCGACCAAACTAATTATAGGTTTAAGCATTATCTAAGCACACTTACCAAATTTTATCAAAATCGGACCATTATATAGCTGCCATAGGACCAATTTGTTGAAAAATGAGTCGTAGTATAAGCAACATTTTTGTTTCTCGAACTATCTTAATCAAACTCAGTAATTGCAAGTTTTATTATACTCTATGTAGATTGATTGAATTTGGTCTAAATCGGACGACTGTATCTTACAGCTGTGTTTCATTATATTAAGCGACTGCAAGGGTAAACTACCATCGGAGCGCCGAAGGTATCCTTTCTTTCTCGTTTTATTGAAGGATTATCGATAGCCTTCGATTCCAGAAAAAGGAAAACATGTATTTTGTAGGATTGAGTCCGGTTTAGTATAGTCACACATTTAAATGATATCTTTATGTCCTACAAATTTCATTACGATTGGCCAATAAACAAAGAAGATGTTTAAGATTCAGTTTACCATAGTGTGGGGCTCAAGAAGAAGAATCCCAGCAATTGCCTGAAGCGAGCAATTTGCAGCTTGTGTGTGTGTATTTGCTTGTGCGTGTATATGTGTATCTGACTGGGTTCTGATAAAGAAAGTAGAATAATGATTATATACTATGGTAAGTAATAAAAACTCACCCAAAAAACTATTATTGTAATATATGTGTGTTTTAGTTTTAGTTTCAGTTTTACTATTTCAGCTTTTCAGTTTTAACTTATTGAGCATTACCTAAAACATGACATTCATGCGGCCGGCGATATGGCGTTACCTTAAGAATAATATAAATACATTGTTAACAGTTCACCGTGAAAGGAAGGATGGATTTGCTTATGTACTGAAATTTTGCATGTAAGAAAATAAATAGAAAGTTTGCTGGCTTTGGCAGAAGTCTGCGATTGCAATTTTCCAAGTCAACTTCCAGCCACATCTTATAAGCTACTGAATGAATTTCCTACCATTAGTCCTTTGGCCTCCGCATTAGCCACCAGTCAGTCAGGTTGAAGTCTTTTATATATATATATGAACTTTAGATGAATGTACAAAACTTCACTATTATACATATTAAAGTATTCTTAACCATTTTAATGAGAACTGGCTAATCTTTTCAGAGGCGAGGACTCTTTCTATCTGCAAGTATTCAGAGAGCGGCTCTTGTGATTTTGCCTCTGATCCGCGTATGTTCATTGGGTCATAAAACTTGAATGCTGAATTGCGTGAGGCGCCTCTGTTAGTCGATAAAAAAATGTCTATGTGAGAAAATTATCAATGCGTTGGAGTCCAATGAAATTGCCATTATTAAAACGAGCGAATCGTAACTGCAGCAATCGTTACGTTACGCTGCAGCGTTCTGCCGCTGTGGCACTGTGGCACTGTGGCTCTGTGGCACCGTGGCGTGGCGACACGACGCGTCGGTCTCACAGTGCGTCGGCGGCGCACGCTCAGTACCTACCTGTCCGGGCACGATGTGTTCCGCTGTGTTCCGCTGTGTTCCAGATTGGCAGATGATGATCCCGAAAATTAAAAGCCATGCAAGCCACATACAAATACATTCGCAGTTCAAACATGCCAGAGAGGTCGTTAAGGAATATAAATTGGACAATGAAATCATTAAAGGGATTACTAATTATTGGTGTGGTTTAAATGTTCTACTCGCATTTAACCATCGAAATTTTTATGACAGCATACCAAAAGTCTTTCAAATCTAAAACACTAAAGTATCATTCACAGTGCACCAATGCGCCAACATTTCCAACCAACAACCTTCCTGGTTTTTTTTTTTTTTTTTTTTGGTGTCTCAAGTCTTGCAGTAATAAGATCAAAGCATTAATACAGACGGAAAAACATAAAGAACGTCGTGGTTATATTTACTTGGATGTTGCCACTTGCTGTTGATCAAAAATAATAAATTAACAAGTAAGAGTGCTCTCTAGTTGAGTGTGCCCGACTAGAAGATACCCTGCCCTTTCATTCACTCACAATTATTTATCTGCATTCATACAGAGAAACACACACACAAGCATACGATGCAAGCTGCGCTCCTAATGCAATTGCTGTGCTTCTGCTTCTTTCATTGGCCCCATATGTAACATGGTATGGTATTAAATCTTAAATAACTTATTTGTTTATTGTCCGATTGTTAATTTCAAGGACATAAAGATGGCATTAAAATGTGTGAATATGCCAAATCCAAATGTCATACCGATAATACTTGTTTTTGGATTTTTGCGAGAACGGGGAAATGTATCTAAAAAGTCAAATATTCTTTAATTCTGTATGATATTCGAGATTATAGCTCTTATAACTTTTAAGTTATGCCAAGCAAAACGCTGGTCTGGAATCGAAGCTTATTAATCAATTTTGAACGGCACAAAGTATCGATCAAATGAAATAAACTTGTACTGACTCGGCAATACGATAACTTTTATTTAAAATATGTAGTCTCTAGCTCTTATAGTCTCTGAGATCCGCGCGCTCAAGAATATAGTGCTCAAGAATATATATACTGTATGGGTCGGAAATCCATTAGACCCTTTTTACCCAGTTTTAATGGGTTCAGGGTATCAAAATATATCACCTCTTGCTTTTTATATAAAATTGCTCACCTTTAACCTTTGTATATAGGTTTAAGCTGCAGATAAATATACGTTGCTGGTTTATTCGCATAGTATACATTTTTTATGGTAATTGAACTGAGAAGAATTCAAATAAATCATATATGATGCAAAATTATATACAATCGTTTAACAAGCGAAGTCCCTTATCTGAAAACATTACTTGGACGAAGTAGACGTCTTTCATCCCATGTCGATCATTTTAATTTCATATAACATGCGTTCATTCGACTTGGGAGTGATTTATGCTTGGATCAATATCATCATTAGAAATTTATGGTTAAATTTTTCAGCAAAAATAACTGGTTTTGACTTGTTGCTGAATATTTTGCAATGCTCGTAGAGCAGCTTTACTCATGTTGCAGCTAAGCGACCAGATATTTTGTATGTTTTTAAACCATATACTAAGAATAGGTTAACTCTACAACATGAATGTTTGTAAAGACTTATACACACAACGGTGTGGTGTTGTAATCTGATACCAGTGAAATAAGGTGAAAGGGAGCATTTTTGGGAGGGTATGGGTGGCGCTATTAGGAATGGGCGTTGTTTGATTTTTGAAGAAGGATACCATTAACCAATCTCCCAAACTTGGCGATTCTAACTCTATTACTATGGTAGATACACGCTGGGGGATATACGCTAAGGGGCGAGGCTGGGTTCGCGAGGATGGAAAAAGAAACCCAAGTTGCAGTCCTTGAGGGAGGTGACTATATATATATGCTTTGTATCGAATTGAGATTTTATGTATATATGTACATATGTAGCTTTTGGTTGTGGTTACCAGTAGCGTGTCCAGAAAATCCATATTACAAACACTGTGGAGCTCACCAGCAATCTACATGTGAAATTTGCTGACTCTAGCTTTAAAATTGTATGAAATGTAATGAAACAGAAATGGTTTTATCGGTTTAAGATAACTACGAGATGTACATATATATTGTATATAATATATTCACTATAAAAGCAACGGAAACAAAGATGCTTTATTCAGATCAAAATTACTGCCGACATACCCTGCGAAGAAATAAAGATAGTGATAAGAACTTATGTATTCTGTTTCATCGAACTCTCAACTCTCACAACACTTTTCCCGTTTTATGCTCTAATACATGCACTAAAAGTGTTATACTACACAACCAAAGAAAAACAACAAAAAGCGCCTGCGGATGCGTTTCTGCATCAAGATTGTCCAAGAAGTGCGTAAAAATTGAAATGCCACGAAACCGTAACTGATGCTTAACAGCTGCGTAGTACTATTGTAGCTATAGCTATAGCTATAGCTATAGGTGTATATATTATGGGAATACAATGTTATACCCCGTGGCTGTAGAGAAGTCAGGGATTTTGATGCAACACTTATTTGCCTAAGGTTGTGTTGTGCCTTAAGCAAAGTGTTTAAGTGTTTGTGTTTGCTTGTATACCTACCTGTATTATACTAGTGTTACAACAACGAGATCTTCTAAATTACTCACTATTATAGTATATTATCAACTTTCTTCTTTTTATTTACTCTTCTTGGTTCCGTCGATTTAAATTTTTGCTTAAATCGGCAAAGCTCAATTATTCAAAAACCAGATAAAACTAATATTTTGGCATTAAACTCGAATTTAAATCATTATTATGTTCACTAAATGACGTGTGTATACATACATATGTAGTTGTCCGAATGTTAAATATTCATGCAAACTGATTTAACAAGACACAACACAATTCCTGTTTAAATCAGCTGATTTAAAGAAATATGTATGTAGGAATATTCACATGCATTCAGCGTAAGTATGTAGAAGTATACTGGAACAAATTGAAGAGTCACACTGGGAGCCAAACCCATAATCGTTTGAGTTTGCATTTGAGTTTGCATTTGAGTTTGCATTTGAGTTTGCGTTTTCGTTTTCGTTTTACAATAAGTACGCGCTATTCCGCACGCCGAACTGTCGTTGCTGATAACTTCATTGGAAAGTGAGCGCGTGCCGACCCCCACTGACAAATTTGTTTTGCAGGCAAACGGACGGACAGACAGTGACTACGCGTGAAACATGATATGCCGCCATTAATATAAATCATATAATAAGTTTAAATCACGACGCCGCTGGTGCTCTGTTATGCAGTGCATTACACAAAATACTCGGCATCAAAAAACATGCACATTAAAGAAGGACAACCAATACCTGTTTATACATTTATGCATACTTAAGAATTGAAAAATGTTCAAAGTTTATTACGTGTATATTTCTTTCGCACATATCATCACAAAATGTGTACTTATGTATATTTGTGTGGTAACACAAACAAACTCATTATTTTCATAATGACAAATCTAGTTGTATTATTTGAAATGATGAACAAATCAGATACAATTTTAAATTGATTCAAATATTGATTCCCCATACTGCAAATCAACTCTTGATTAGGGCAACGAGCTGATCCGGTCTATCCGTGCCTGTTTGCCCATTGGCATCAGACAAAAAAAAGTTTCACTTTTACCATATCAAGCAAATCAAATTACATTTTTGTATTGCTTTCACTATTTCCCCATTTTATGAGGATTATTTTTAATGAATATAAGTGAACTATAGCTAAACTATATAATATATCATATTTAATCTATATCCTATATATTTTGATAATGCATACATGAAAAATAAAGACAAAAATGTTTGAATAACCCTTTCCTTGCCTAAACTCTGTTCCCGACAAAGTCCATCTGTCTGTCCACCTATCTGTCACTCTCATAAACGAATTGTTCCGCTAATATGAATGCTCTTATATGTACATATGTATGTATACCTGCGAAGCCAAAGTTCAAGAGTATATAAGTATATCTGTGACATCTTTAGGGCTAGAGTCAGGCTGTGGCACGCGGAAGAGAGATCTACTGCGCACCTATGTATGTACATATGTATGTATCTATGTAGGTTATTAGCAGTGGTACTCATAGGATATAATGTTCTGTTTGCTGACAAAAGACACACGCACATGCTTATCCACTTCGCAGCACTGTTTTTTTATAAATTTAATTAAAATGACTGCTTTCAGGTCACGTGACCGACCTTCGTAATGTATCCGTTATACACGTATAGGTATAGGTATTGGATTTTCTACACAAGCCCTCGGCAATTCACTGTTGTTATTGTTGTTGTTGTTGTTTCGCCGCCCACTCAGGTGAGTGCGACCTACAGCCGTAAAGTAACAAAGAAGACGCCGCTCTGGCGACCAGAGCAGCGCGAGGAAAAACATATGCGTGCCGTCTAAACGACGTTCGCTGCCACTCGCACTACTTGGCTTTTCACTTTTTAGCATGAAGTGCTCGCTAATCACTTCAGCCAAAATTTACTCCACACAAAATCTCACTTAACGCAGAGTTCGGGCAGACGGGCGGGCGGCGAGCGGCTGGCGGCCGAAGGACAAATCATAGGATGGTAATACTTCCTCGGAACGGGGATGAAACGCTGTGAATAAACTACGCAAAACACACATTGTGGTATATATATATTTAGGTTGTGTTGTGTTCTGTTGTGTTGTAGTGTAGTGCGCCGCAGAGTGTTTCGTCATGTCTTAAAGCGCATAAATAAGGTCACGTGCCGCCTGTTTATACTTAGGGGCGCCCTTCTTTTTTGCGGGGGGGAGGCTTGATTTGGTTATCCTATACCATGCCTATGCTTCCACGGACAAAGTGCCACATGATCTGCACTTTTTGTCCACTAACGTATTTAATATTAACATATCGAATTATTAGCCTACCCAGAACATAGGATAATGCGGATAAGGATTATCAACGCCGAATGCAAATGTACAAGTATCAAGTATAATATTTCGCAATTATCTCTTGAATCTCTTTATGCATATAATTGGCATTTAAATATAATATTCATATCTATATGGGTAATTATATATCAGTTGTTGGTAATGCAATTCCTTACGCTAGATTATTGCCACTCGTTTATCTCTTATCTAGTAGATAAGTCTCTATTCAAATACCCTGCCAAGGCAGATAGATACACACACATACTTATAAATAACAATTGACTTATACCACCAACACTTTTATGGGAACCACCCCAATGCACTCGCAAGAAAACCAAATTGTCAAAAATTATAAACAGCGGAGCGAAATAACACTTGTAACTAGTGAGTTTGGTATTGATATTTTGGAAAAAGTTGTTCATACAGGAACTCATGTTTCAAACTATTGTTTCTTTGGAGACTATATATAAATACCATAAATTGGAATATAGATTCAAGCGAGCTGCAGGAAATAATATATTTCATAATTTCATCAAATTGTAGATGTAACGTTTGCTGATTTTGGTGAAGTAATAAAATCAACAATGACAATGAATGACAGATCACCTGGATTGCTTGATTCTGATTAAGAATAATGTTATACCCCTTTAATTTATTTATGGGTGCAGGGTATCAAAAGCTCCAATAATAGTATTATATTTATATTCTCCCTTTGAGCTAACTTAACATTCCGCAATTAATGAAAACTCATTTAATGTAAATTCATTAAATACTCAAAAAATTGGATGGCTTATTAGGTCAAGCCTGCGGAGTCTTATTTGTTACCAGAGTAAAGTAGTAGATTAATCTTCTGTTTTGTTTTATTCTTGACGACCGACTCAAAATAAACAGGGACTAATGAATGTAGAATAGAATTGTATTCGAAGGGAGAAACAAAGCGTAAAAGTGACTGTGACAGGTACTATACTCATACATACAAATATTTATTGCAATTATAAGAAATGGCGAATTTCAATTATAAAATCTAAATACTACGTGCCTCTGAGCCCGTAATTCGCTTGTGGCCACGGGATACTTTTACTCAACTGTCACGTTTGTTGAGTATTCTACCAATTATTTAGGGCATTTTAAAGGGTTAATATCGTTGTGCACAAATACAATATATTTTCAATTCAAATAATTAATGTATACTGGTTCAAGTAACATCCCTGAACTATTTTATTTAGTTTAGTTCCAGTACCCATCCCTTACAATCACTGGAAACAGCGCTCTTCAGACAGATGCATTGTCATTGCATTGGATTTTCTTCTTCTTAAATAAGAAAGTTTAAATATATTTGTATATATAATAATAATAATACGTTTTATAATTCAAATATTCAAATATTAAATCTGTTGCCCTGTTGTCTTCAGCTATGATTTTTTCCAGCGAGGTTTTACCCTTTGCAGAATATGCGGAGAGCTCTAGAGCCAACGAGGTCCTTGATTGCTTTTCAAAAAAATGAGTCACTGATTAAGAAATAACTGAGTTCTATGCTGGTGTTTCCACTGCAAGCCTCGACGTTGATGACTCTTTGCATCTGAATCTTGGTCCGCGATACTTATAGAGTAATCAGCTTCAGCAACGGCTGAGGATTTGTCACCCCCATTAAAGAGTGTTTGATGTATTAAATGCTTCATTTGGTCGACAGGTCTGGGCAAATAAAACTCGACCGCACAAACTACCTCCAAAACAAATAACAAGGAGTGACTGTCAGTGACAGTGGTTGAATCAAAGGACAATCACTTACATACATACATATGCACATACATATAAAGCAAGCTAAATATCTGCATGAAACTTGTCTTATGGAACATTCTACTACTATATAGCATTCTGATCTTAACAAATATCTTGATAAAAGTAATTAAATATGAAGAATTACCTTTTAAAAGCTACCAAAATTGTTGTTCATTGATCAACTCTATATAAATCTATAATGTTGTCAAACTTCTTGCAACATGAGGAAAACAAATTTATGTTAAAATTTGTACACCCTTACAGATGCTTTTTAATTTACCCACGAGAGGTGTAACGCATTGAAGGAGACTTTTCGAACCCATGAAATATAGATGTATATAGTACATATGTATATTTTTGATCAGGAGTTTCCATATAGCCATGTCATCTCTCTGTTTGCCTCTTTTTTACAAACTAGTACATATGTCATAAAACATGACTGTAACGACTATAAATAATACAAATATAAATATAAATATATTAATTCTGCCTTTTACATATGCAAGAACATACGTACAATATTTTTATTTTTATGAATACAGAGTATTATGCAGTGTAGATTTTTAACATCAGACCTCTCATCAAATTCCTGTCAAAATAATATTTTCGTCAAGCCCTTTAGCTGATTTTGCGACGTGCTACATGCAGTTTCCATAAGCAAACGATTGTATATATGATAAGGGAGGATTTTGTCAATTTACTGAACTACTTAACCGAAATAACAAAATTACGTAAAACTTTATAAGAGAGACGACAGACAATTGAGTTTTTAATGGTTAATTTGACGTGGAAAGCATTAATGCATCTGAGCCTGTAATTACTTTTGTGACAAATTGAATGCTTTGGAACTCTTGTGGGGCAGGTCTACTATATATAAATAAACAATTTATTACATTTACCTGGTGTATGACCCCAACTTGGCCAAGGGCAAGTGATTTTCTTAATGTTGCAACATCTTAAACATTTTTTCATTCAGAGCTTTGAACATGATCTGAACGATCGTTACAAATTTCAATTTTCTCCTGTACAACCGATTTATTATACCCTGAACCCATTAAAAATGGGGAAAGCGTATCATGAAGTTGTTGAAAAGTATGTAACAGGCATACGGAAGCTTCTCCAACACCATAGCGTATATTAATTCTTGATCACTATCAATAGCCGAGTCGATCTAGCAATGTCCGTCAGTCCGTCCGTCCGTCCATCCGTCGGTTTGAACGCGCGCTTCTCAGAGACTACATGAGCTTAGGACTTCATATCGCGTCCCATTCAAAAGTTATCGATAAATTGCCTGACCATCGTTTTTTGAGCATCACTTGAAAATTATATGAGCTCGAAGCCTCAAATTTGGTACGTATATCTCGTATATCTTACAGAAGTTAAGATAATTTGACTTCTTGGATATCTCCCCTCGATCCCCCAACAATGGGAACACGTATAACCTTCCGATTTGGCATATCCGCATTTGGTAAAATCCGCAGTTTTCAGTGTGTGTTTGGATGTGTGTGTGTTTCTGTGTATGAATGCAGATAAGAGTATCTCCTAGTCGGGCACTTTCGACTAGAGCACTCTAACTTGTTTCAAATGGAGGAGTTAATTATAAAATAAAATGAACTAGATCTGACCATGGTATTCGATAACTTATAATCTACATTTTGTAGTCTGTGATTATACAGATGGAGTACAATAGTTTAAATACAGTTGCAGAAAGTATTTATTTGATATCTTTAAGGATATCTATGTATACAGCTGCCATTTGAATTATTGGTCTAGGATGAGCTATTGTATAAAAAACTCTATTGTTTTTCAACATAATGTTTTTGGTTAAAAAGGTATTAACATTGAAATACAGTATGCATGTATGTACATATGTAGACAGCACCAGTACAGTACAGGTTATGCAATCTTCAGACTGCCGAAGGCACCAGTTACATATATGTTGTTAATAGTCAATAATAAACATTTAACTACTCTTTCATTGCTTTCAAAGATTCATGAGAATGCTATGAATGTGTGCAAAACCAAATATGTACATTTCATTAGCAAGGAAATGGTCAATAAATTTGAATATCCTGAAGTATAATCCTAACGTAATTACCTGCCAAGCATTTGCATCCAAAGTAGCCAGAAATGACATGTCCAACTCCTGGGGAAATTAAAGAAAAGTTGCCAAAATAAAGTTATAAATCACATACATTTTACAGGGCTTGTCACCTTCCGTCGAAAGTTGCTTGTGAAATCCAGAATGATAGCTTCTATGGGTATGCTCAGCAAATGCAAAATTATGTAAATATAGACAGGTCAACCGTTAGCACCGGTGATAAAGAAATCACAAATCCCGTGTTGCCGACGGAGATTTTTTAAACACTGTTTCGGCAAACTTAATAAACTTTGGCGTATGGTTTCTCTTGGCACTGAAACGAGCTTAGACTGTAAACTTGTACTTGGCTTCCGGTTAGTCAATTTCCGTTGCGAACTCCTACACTTGTATACAATGATACTAATGCACCACTGTGCCACGGCTTCTAATGTAGAAGTAGAAGATAGCGACGGCGGCAGCTACGTGCTTGACGACTGAATCAACTTCAACTTCCGTATCTCCTTTGTGGTTTTCGGTCAAAGGATTTGCCCAGCTTACGTGCTTGATGCTTTTCGCTGTACGACTGCTACCAGGACTCAGCCTTTGGCTATGTACTACCCGGAGGTGTACGGCATGCAGCTTCTGTTGGTCACAGTCCGTTTTCATTTCGTCCAAGATAAAGGCTCTTCAAACATGCCTCTCCGATGCATATGCTTCCTTTATGTATGTGTGTGTGTGTGTGTGTATGTATACCGTTACATATACTCTGTGTGTGTGTGTGTGTATGTGTGCGTTACATACATACATGTATACTGCATATATGTATATGTACTCGAATACGTATATGTATACGTGTATGCTCCCCCGCGTTTTCACTCACACAGAGAGACTTCAACGTACATATGTATATACAGGTATATGTATATTTGTATGCATGCAATTTAGTTTCGGGTATGGTGGATTCAATCTTCTGTATGCTGGCATCACCCGAGGAAATAAACCATATCTTTTGCCGAGCCCTTACTGAAGCGTCTGGGCACTGTGTATATAATATGAATATAAACATATTATATGCATGAACTTTATATACATATATATTATATAATATGTATATTTGAGCCTGAAATAAATGTATTGTCACTTTAATGTCATGTTTGTAAGTATGCATGTAATTGAAAGGATGTAAACTTAATATCACAGCTTTCAGTTAGTAAATTATGAAACTGGTCTGTATACACATACATACATACATACATTTATACGTATTTTAACAAGGTGATGCATATGAGGATAGAGTGCAATCCTAGGAAAATCACGTTCGGCGAATATAAAATCATATCCCGAGTACCAGCAGCGTAAGCCCCAATGCTCAAATTTGCTGCTGCGCCTTTGTCGCCGGAATACATATTGCTGTTGGGGATGCTAACAGTATTATATACAGTACACAATTTGCTTTATGTATATTTACCCACCCTACATGCAACCAATCAGCTGTGCTCTCTTTCCGTTCTCTTGATTTCAAGTATTTCTCTTCTCTTCTCTTGAAATCCAACGTGTAAGGAAATGCTCTGCAAGATTTAAGTTTGTTTCAGTCCTTTTTTTATTCTTCAGTATTTGACAAAAACATTAGTGTATTATGTAATCGGCAATGTACCAATATTTTTAAGTAAGAACTTACAGATGATTTGTAAACAAACTTTTGACAAAAATTCAAAAAAGTATCCAATATAATGAAAACTTTTTCTTAATTTTGCTTCTTTATAACTATGTACTTACTAATATCAGACTTTTGCCTTAAGCTAATAAATGTACATATATTCTACTCATACTCATATATTCATATATACTGTTCAATTACATAATTAATTACGTTTTTACTTATTTGCCTTATTTACATAAGTATATGTATCAGAAATATGGAACAAGGTGTCTATACTCTGCTTTAAAAGGCATTTCACCCCCGGGAATCAGCAGCAGTAAGAGTGTGTTAGAGTCTAGACGAGATTCCTTCTACCCAGACCTAAAATACACTTGCAAAGCATTGAATATCATTTTTCTTTACTGAGTCCATCACTACAGAAAACGCATTCTTGAATAATATCTATGCTCATGGTTAATGTGGTAAATGAAGGAATATGCAAATTATCGTATTGCTAAATATCCGTATTTTTCGATTTTTTAAAGATGGGGAAGTTGGTCCGTATAACCTTTTTAAAACAAGTAAGAGAGTTCTAGTGGAAAGTACCCGACTACGAGATATCCTGAGCCCAGCCCTTAGATTCATTTATATTTATTTATATGCATTCAATTGAAACTTAAATAACTTATTTGTTTATTGACCGATTGTAATAAAATTTGTAGGACTTAAAGATGGCATTTAAATAAGTGAGTATACGTATTTTTAATATGTTTGATGATCGCTGGGAGGTATCAAAATAGTCAAATATGCTTTACTTCTGGATGCTAAGAATATACAGAATATTCCAAAATATGAAATCTAAATTTATTGATAGCTTCTGAACGGGACAAGCTATCGATAAAATGAAATAAACTTGATCTGATTGATAGTGATCAAGAATACATATGATTTGTGGGGTCAGAGATGCTTCCTTATGCCTGTAACATACATTTGCACAACTTCATGATACCCTTTTTGCCATATTGTATGGGTTCATGGTATACAAATAATTTAATGTGTTTATTTTTACAACACTTGCTCAGAATTCGCTCAATGGCTTTCTTAGTATATATTTTGTTGTTTTATCATAAGCCCATTACAAATTAATAATTATAAAGAAATTTTGACAAAGTATTTATTATAAATGATGCATTATTCATATAAATAAATATCTGTTAAATATACATGAGTATGTTTAGAGATAATTATATTAAAGTACACTTACTACCTATCATGACAAATGACCTGTTTCAAAATTGGGTTGCATTCGCGTCTAGCAACAGCAATCAGATTCATTAAGGGTACACAATCATACAGAAATTGAGAATAGATTAGTATTTAATGAGTTTTCATATTTCTACAAAATCAAACCTAACGATTCATTCGTGTTCAATTGCAGAGGCCTCACAGGCAAAGCCACAGGCATCATCAGTGCCTGAAAATGCGTCAGGTATGGAGGCAATCAGTTGAGAGCGCACGTGCGTTCCTGCTAAGGCATAGTCAAAGAACTGAAACTCAAACTCAAAGAGGCATTTATGGGTATGGAATTTTAAAATTCATATACATATTTATATTTCCACTAATTCATTTTTAATAATTTGTTTGGCTCTGCGGACCGCTCCTCATCACGCCCCGCTCTTGTGTGTTAATTATCGTATGCCGTATGCTGTATGCTGTATGCTGTATGCTTGCAGGTCGGTCGAGCTGGTCCAGCAGAGACAAGCTGGCGGTCGGAGAGATAAACGAGCTGGGCCCCGCATTCTACAGGAGCAGGTCGCCTTGTGATGTGCATACCGTGATATAGATTTTGGGGGTGAGATCGGCTGTTCTTAAACAATTTATTACTTATGTTGGTCGAGGTATATTTTGTGTTTTTACATCGTTTCTTAGCATGTTTAAATAAGTATTATTGGCCGCCTGCCTCTCTTCACTCTTCTTCTCTCCACTCCACTCTCTCATACAAAGCACAAACGTTCTTATGCTGGAAATACTAATTTTCTAAATATCTTATTTTATACCCTCGATTTATAATACAATATGTATACGATATATAAAGTTCTATTACAACCCTTGCGAATTATTATTATATTCCAATCCTGAAATTTTCAGCACAAATGATACTCAAGAAATGAATACATATTTAAATGCATTTAAATGTATTATGTATTAAGTAGTTATGCCGAGCATTCCCGACTAGATCATTCGTACATTCTTCAAGTTACTCACTGATCTGCAAATCCCGATGTACAGTCTAAAATCAAAGTTTAACCCTCGCCGTGTCTGATATTCAGGCAGAGCTGGAGCACGAGCTTCTGCCAGAAATGTGTGCCACATCTGCAACATGCTGGCAGAAGTACTTGCTGTCGCTCCTCCTATTTTGCTCCTTTTGCAAGCATCGACTTGCAGTGTGCTACGACCGTCATGATCTCAAAAAGGAGGAGTAGTGCACATAGCGCAAGGGTCCAGATCCGGCTAGTGGCCTCCAGCAAAAAGTGGGAGTTGCAATAATTGTTTAATTATAGGATTTTGTTCGTTTGACTTTGCATTTTGCTCGCATAACATTTGCTTTATATTCTTATGTCTTACACCTACACCAAATCGGGTAGTATGCTGTTCTGTTGCGCTTTGTATCGTTCCGATTGTCTATATGAATGAGCTCATATATCAAAGTCAGTAAATAAATTGTATTAAATTCAATAAATACATATTCAATATTGTTAATAAACTAATAAAAACCATGTACATTTGAGAGGTAATATGAGTAATATTTATATTCGTATACATATATAGAGTAAATAAAAATCGCCTAAGACAAGTGGTCCAATGCTGTCCGTTCATTTTCGTCTTGTCTTGCTTATGTTGTTTTTCGCCGTCCCTACTGCCTTCTTATTATTCTCGGCATTTGCTGTGTTGTCATCGCACTCAAATCTGCAACCGCTGCAGCACACCAGCAACAGGCTACAGGCAACCGGGCAACCGGGCAACCAGGCAACCAGGTTGGGGCATCTTGGTTGCTGCGTAGCCTTACTTCATGCAGAGGCATGGCTTATTGATAGCTGTGCTTGCGAGCCGACATGCCATACGACTGAGTGCCTTGCAACCAACCAGTCGGCAGCCCTTGCCGTGCTCGACTGCCTAATAAAAATGCACCTTTTCGTTCTGTGTACTTCTTGGGTTGGCCATGCGGAGTAGTCTCTTCTCTATCTACCCATTTATGGCACGTGTTGTGCCCCTTAATAAGTGTTCATACAATTTTCACTCTTCCGCACTGCACCTACATACATACATATATATATATATATATATATACAGTTGCTATGTTGCTATAATTGTATTTAAATAGAATAGATTTGAACTTATACATTACAAACGTGCTAATGAAACATCAACCAGATTATAGTTAGTAGAAATTCTATAGAGTAGCTTAAGACAATTCCGCTCAGGTTTGCATATCCGAATCCCTACCGTCAGTGCCTCCCTCTCTAACTCGTGCACTACCTCGTGCAATCATGCTCTGAAAAATATGTACAAAACCCGTGCCAAACCCGATGCTCATACCTTCACATTCTCATTTAATGCCTGATGCCGCAGGGCGATCAGATCGATCCCGAAAGAGTGTGCAGCCGTTTGCAAATGGGCTCCTACGAGGAGAAGAGAATGATGACGATGACGATGACGATGACCAAGTTGCGTAGTTTCTACTTCGAGATATCAAAGCTTCTACTCCCTCTAATTACTGCAAAGCGTCCGAGTTTCAGGACAAGCCATCCCATCGAGCAGCATCCCGAGGAGCAGCATCCGTCTGTCTGCCAAAACACCCACAACGAGTCTCGCGTCGCGTCGCTCTTAGAATGCCTTGAGCAATTTAGTGCAGGTCATTCAGCTCGGTCTAATGTACATAAATAAGTAATAGAGGCGAGGGGCAAGGCGAAGAGGGCATATTTGAGCCTTGTGAACAGAATAAGGGACGATGGGCAGCAGTGAAATTGGCGGGCACTTTGTACGATACTTTATAAAAGTTAGACGTGACGAGAATAATTTGCCCGATAAGGATCTCAAGTGCCTTCTCTCGAGCGGAGGGCATGCAAATTTTGAAGATTATGCTATGATTACCAGCACTTAAAGTGATTTGGAAGACATCACTGAATATTTCGTAAGGATTTGAAATCTGAAAATGATAGGCACACGCATTAATGATTACAGATTTCATTTATTTCATTTAACTAGGTGGCTCTGTAATAATAATAATAATTGTGTGTTCTATTATTTGTATTAACCACTTTCGAACTGAACTGATCTGGTTTAAAGCGTATATCAAACGCAATTTTTAAACATTCATGATTACTCAGATAAATTCGGACATATGTCTTTAAATGTGTAACAATTTTTAAGCCGCCTTTTAACCAGTTCACAGAAAATTACCTATTTTTAGAAGTTTATTATACATATTTTTCAAATACATACAAACGAAACAATGTATGTTTTTTAAAAATATGTTTGTAATAAAATGTGAATAATGCTATCTCTTATATCGTCTTGAATAACCACTGATTTCACAAACTACCTATATGATCTTAAGTCATATATATGATCTTTCGAATCACAGTAACAATTCCCAATAGAGTACATGGTCCAGATGACTAGATTGTTGATTCCGAACAAAAGCTGTTAGGGATCTAATCTTTTTGCTTATACATAACCTATTAATTATAACCATTTTCATTAACTTTATGGTTATTAAGTTTCAAGTTATAACTTTAGAGAAATTTTGTTTGTATTATGATTTTATCCCATCTACAGTATATCCATCTCGACCAATGAATAATTCTTAGTTGATTATGCAATAGTTTTGTGAATTGTGTGACTATTTATTGTTGTGACTGTATATATATATATACATACATATATACATAAAACAATGCAGAGTTGCAGGCTTATGAGCATGAGTAATATATATGTATATATGATGCACATGTGTGCATTAAAATGCAAGTGTATAGTGTATAAGAATACATACAGATGAGCTGGGTACTTACAGTGGCAAGTGAACAGATGGCGCCAATTCGCTACTCTGTATTAAGCAGTTAAATAAACACATGGATAGACGAACATTGCAATTTTATATTCACACAATCACGATTCAATTGAAGATTGACAGGTTCATGAATGGATATTGTTCATTTTGTTTGTATTTGAATTTCATGCCCACCAACAATTGCTCTTTTAGTGACCATACAATTACAGCCATGCAACACAGCAATACAAACTGAGGTGCAGAGGAGGATTACGCACTCGAGTAAATATTGCTATTTCATGGGAAAGCCTATAGCGGGTAAACGCTTGAGCTGTGCGGTTCATTATTATTGGGCTAATCCTACAACAAAACTCTGTGGCAAGTGAAATTTCGCTGGTGCACAACCATTTATATAAGAAGATAAATAGTTTGCACAAATACTTTTAAATCCTTGAGTAAATTTGTACAGAAGATTTATATACATGTACGTAGGAAACCCACCTAGCTAATTATATAATAATATGTATTACAAAACACAAATGATCCAATTTAAAAACGTTAACATACAAATTCGGTTTTATTCATCTTGAGAAATTATATTCTCTAAACATGATCAAGTCTCTAGCTTCAAATCTAGCTTCCCTTGATGGACAATATTGATTGGTATTAAATTAGCCTGGAAAATACGTGATTACGGAAATAATAGAAATATGGGTAAAAATATGGTCTGTGAGATCAACGCTACCTTACATACCAACAGACATGGCTTTATCGAATCGGTTATTAATAAGGGCCAACAATTTATGTAATACTTGATAAGTAATAAAAATATAATTGTATTGACGAAGATTGTTTATTCTTTCTTACTTTCGTCCTAACAGGAAAATACTGTTATCAGCTTTCAAGCTTTAAACTCGTTCATATATAGGATATTAGCTATTGCTCTATAATATAAATCATAAAAATCAATCGATTATTTAAATACAAAAATCCATTCATTGAATAAGCCAACTGTGTTTGTGTTGCAAAGATTCAAACATTTCGATTTGCGCATAAATTTTAACGAGTGAAAAAAAAATGAATTGGAAATGTTTTAGACATCAAAGAATTGGTTGAATTTCAAATAGGGCTGAACGAATGTTCGCCCAATGTCTCGTAAGGCAAACAGTTTTACCCACATAATAGATATCTCGGAGCTAATTGGGTATATAAAGCGCTTCAAATACCAATACCAACACCAACCCACGCCACTGTGGCTTTTGAGGCCAAAGGTAACATTAACATTTACCATTTACAGTTTACAATTACTTAGCTGTACCACCCTGTTTTCGTGGTCACAGTTCACAGAGCGATTGTCTAAGTGGTGGACGATCAAATGAAGGGGTATTTTTTAATGAGAGTCTCGGTTCAGTCGGTATGCCAACACTTGACAAGTGCACCAGGAAAATTACATACAAACACAAACGTAAGTATCGTATGTGCACACAATTATCTCCGTCCAACTGAAATATTCCACATTGTTACTCAATGGATAATCCTGTAAGGAGAAGAGTTCAACGCCAACACTGACAGATTGCGTGGAATGACGTGAATTTTGACAGATGGTAATTTTCAATTTTTGTTTTTTGATCTAACAATTTGTGTTCACATTTAAAAGTGTTTTGTTGTCCTTCACTACGCTTTATTTGACAAATAGGTAATTTGTGTTCGACACAAAAAAAAAGAGTACAAGGCCTATTAAGGGATTCGGAATTCAAAATTATGTTAATAGGAGGATTGCAATTGCAAATGTTGATGCCACAAACGATGTCACAATATTTTGCTTTGATCTGTAAACTTATTTGCTTGCATTTTTTTTTGATGATTGCATTACTGTAAGAAATCTAAAACTTTCTAGCTTAAAAAACAAAAACAATTTTAAACATTCTAACTTACATTCTTATTTTAATATACATATATAATATACATATGTTACCAAAAAAACATATATCAAAATTCATTTAGAATGTCTGAATCAAAAAACTTTATACTTTAGCTTTTTTAGCACAATCATTTATGCGGATACAAAATGTATGGAAAATATATGTATATTCTACCAGCCTGTTCCCCACGACTTTATTATACCCTATTTTACCTATTTTATGGGTACATGGTATATCCAATGGTAATCATATTGATAACTCCCTTTGCGTAAATTATGGGTTACCACATGTTGGTGCGATTTTCGGGTTGAAATAAAACGACCACGGAGGGCGATTCACTTTTTACACTGTCCGGGGGGTGCTGACGACCGATGGGGAGATTCGCGTAACAACAAATTGTCACGTAGCCCTCACTTAGTGACACTGATAGGCAAGCAACACCGTCGAGAACGTTTTTTAGCACGCGCATGTTAACAAATGCGGTGGAGGAGGCGGAGGTGGAGGTGGAGACGGAGGCGGAGGCAGGCACCATTCCACTTCTACACTCTTATTTCGCCAGAGCGTCGGGAAATTGTAATTACAATTTGATGTTGCAACCACTCAGTATACAGTATGCAGTATACAGTATACAGTATACATCTTGCCCAATTCTAAGCTAGGGTGGCCAGTGGTTAAGCGAGCGTGTAATTTACAATTTGCTCTGGTTGCCCACGTTTACAGCCAACAAATGTTTTAATTATGGTTTACTTTACATTTGCAATTTAAGTGAAATTATCAAGAAAGCTCCTAATTGTCTTTATGTCGATTACCCAAGGGCAAATTTCGACAATTCAAAGAATTATTTCGCGTCTAACTTCTGAATCAAAGAGCTAGATGTTTATTATATTTTAAATATACGCTTCTCAACTAAGCCCGCCTCAATAATAACTGTCTAAAACAAGTAAAGGTGCTCTAGTCGAGAGTGCCCGACAGAAGCATAAGGGGGGACCCTTACGAAAATTGATTTTTCAAGAGATAGATTCTTGAAACCCATTTTTTAATCGATTGTGGGTGTCAAATTAGTTAAAAAACTATCGGTAAACTGATACTGACATGATTCATATATCTGTCAAAAACCCTGCACAAGATGACACACACCATCGACTATCCAAAACTTTAAGTCTTGGAATGGCAATCCGAAACTTAAAAGTCCCATAATCTTAATCTTAATCTTGAGCCGATTGTCAAGCCTGAGGCCATTATGCTCATGGTTTGTCCTATATATCAATCCTACATTTCAAGTTTTTGCATTATTGAAAATTAAAATTATTCAAATATTTTTCCGAAAAAAGCATAAGGGGGGACCCTTACGAAAATTGATTTTTCAAAAAATAGATTCTTGAAATTTTTTTTTTAATCGATTGTGGGTGTCAAAATTAGTATAAAAAACTATTGGTAAAGTGATTCTGAGGTGTTTCATTTTTCTGTCAAAAATCATGCCAAAATGACAAAAAAAATTGACTTGTAAACGCCTTAAGTCCATACAAATGCCCTTCCTAGACTTCAAACTCCCATAACTTGGTCAAAACTGAGCCGATTGTCAAGCCTGAGGCCATTTTGTTCATGGTTTGTCCTATATATCAATCCCACATTTTAAGTTTATGCATTATTGAAAGTTAAATTTTTTCAAATATTTTTCCGAAAAAAGCATAAGGGGGGACCCTTACAAAAATTGATTTTTCAAAAAATAGATTCTTGAAATTTTTTTTTTAATCGATTGTGGGTATCAAAATTAGTATAAAAAACTATTGGAAAAGTGATTCTGAGGTGTTTCATTTTTCTGTCAAAAATCATGCCAAAATGACAAAAAAAATTGACTTGTAAACGCCTTAAGTCCATACAAATGCCCTTCCTTGACTTCAAACTCCCATAACTTGGTCAAAATTGAGCCGATTGTCAAGCCTGAGGCCATTTTGTTCATGGTTTGTCCTATATATCAATCCTACATTTCAAGTTTTTGCATTATTGAAAGTTCAATTTTTTCAAATATTTTTCCGAAAAAAGCATAAGGGGGGACCCTTACAAAAATTGATTTTTCAAAAAATAGATTCTTGAAATTCTTTTTTTAATCGATTGTGGGTGTCAAAATTAGTATAAAAAACTATTGGAAAAGTGATTCTGAGGTGTTTCATTTTTCTGTCAAAAATCATGCCAAAATGACAAAAAAAATTGACTTGTAAACGCCTTAAGTCCATACAAATGGCCTTTCTAGACTTCAAACTCCCATAACTTGGTCAAAATTGAGCCGATTGTCAAGCCTAGGGCCATTTTGTTCATGGTTTGTCCTATATATCAATCCTACATTTCAAGTTTATGCATTATTGAAAGTTAAATTTTTTCAAATATTTTTCCGAAAAAAGCATAAGGGGGGACCCTTACGAAAATTGATTTTTCAAAAAATAGATTCTTGAAATTTTTTTTTTAATCGATTGTGGGTGTCAAAATTAGTATAAAAAACTATTGGAAAAGTGATTCTGAGGTGTTTCATTTTTCTGTCAAAAATCATGCCAAAATGACAAAAAAAATTGACTTGTAAACGCCTTAAGTCCATACAAATGCCCTTCCTAGACTTCAAACTCCCATAACTTGGTCAAAATTGAGCCGATTGTCAAGCCTGAGGCCATTTTGTTCATGGTTCGTCCTATACTATCAATCCTACATTTCAAGTTTATGCATTATTGAAAGTTAAATTTTTTCAAATATTTTTCCGAAAAAAGCATAAGGGGGGACCCTTACAAAAATTGATTTTTCAAAAAATAGATTCTTGAAATTTTTTTTTTTAATCGATTGTGGGTGTCAAAATTAGTATAAAAAAAAAAGTGATTCTGAGGTGTTTCATTTTTCTGTCAAAAATCATGCCAAAATGACAAAAAAAATTGACTTGTAAACGCCTTAAGTCTATACAAATGCCCTTCCTAGACTTCAAACTCCCATAACTTGGTCAAAATTGAGCCGATTGTCAAGCCTGAGGCCATTTTGTTCATGGTTTGTGCTATACTTCAATCCTACATTTCAAGTTTATGAATTATTGAAAGTTACATTTTTTCAAATATTTTTCCGAAAAAAGCATAAGGGGGGACCCTTACAAAAATTGATTTTTCAAAAAATAGATTCTTGAAATTTTTTTTTTAATCGATTGTGGGTGTCAAAATTAGTATAAAAAACTATTGGAAAAGTGATTCTGAGGTGTTTCATTTTTCTGTCAAAAATCATGCCAAAATGACAAAAAAAATTGACTTGTAAACGCCTTAAGTCCATACAAATGCCCTTCCTAGACTTCAAACTCCCATAACTTGGTCAAAATTGAGCCGATTGTCAAGCCTGAGGCCATTTTGTTCATGGTTTGTCCTATATATCCATCCTACATTTCAAGTTTATGCATTATTCAAAGTTACATTTTTTCAAATATTTTTTCGAAAAAAGCATAATTAATAGCCAAAATTGATTTTTCAAAAAATTCTTGAAATTCTTTTTTTAATCGATTGTGGGTGTGAAATAAGGTCTGGAATCTAAATTTATCGATAGCTTTTGAACGCGAAGATATATCGAAAAAAAATGAATACAAAAACTTATATTTTAAATATTAAGTCTATATAGCTTTTGCAGTCTCTGAGAAACGCACGTTCATACAGACGGACAGACGGACAGCCAGACGGACATGGCTAGATCGACTCGACTTTTGATAGTGATTAATAATATATATACTTTATGGGGCGGAAATGCTTCCTTATCCCTTTTATTTACTTTTGCACAAAACCATTATACCCTTTTTCAAAACAAAAAAAAAGATAAATAAATTTTGTCTGTTCAGAAGCGCCGTCTACCGGATAACTATTTTCTTTTGTATTGATGTTAGGTTTGTGTCTCTACTTAAAATTACACAAAATTAAAATTAATATTTCGGGTACACATTTATAATTATCGAAAAGCCATAAAAACGAAATTAATCTCTGGAATACCCTTATTATGTTCTTTTGACATTTATAAACTATCAACCTAACACAGGCAACTTAGCAACATTGATAACAACATAAGCCAGCCTGGGACTCGAACCCGGATACTCATTGTACAGTTGCCTTAATGACTGTCAATTACAACTCATGACCAGGATAAGAAAGTGTTATGATGGTAGGTTTGTGTCTCCACTTTAAATCATTCTTGGGTTGGACATACACTAGTTTGGAAACGCATCCGGATAAAAACTGTCGGCTGCTTACACCAATCTCCAATTGGTTCGAGAATTTGGAATCAGAAAATAGCTAGATAATTCCGGTTCGAGAATTGGAATCACAAAATAATTAAATAATTCCGGTTCGAGAATTGCAATCACAAAGTAATTAGATAATTCCGGTTCCATGTTACACAATGGGGAGAAACTTATAATATATAATTATAAACTATAATTTGCATAAAATAGAATAAGTTTGTTTTGTAAAAATTGTTTTAAATAGAACATTTTACTATTTGTTATTGAAACAAATTCGAACGAAATATATTAAAATGCCTAATTTAAATAAATAAATTTAAAAACATATAAGATATTAAAGCAAAACTGAATGGAAGGGATGAAACTTTATCTAAGCATGAAAATGAAATGAATCGTATGTGGAATGTACATTAAACTATTAATTAACAATCAACAATCAAAAAAATTCTGCAATTGCAAGCCCGATTTTTGATCAGCTTAATTATAACACCGTCAATAAATCAATCAACACGGCAATGCAGGCCTACGAGTGAAGGGGAAGTTATCTTCTCATTATTTGCCATATCAAAACACAACACTAATCTTCTTGTTCATGCTGTTATAGAAATACGTTGCTTACTTAGAGTAAGCCGAATCTAACATACCCTTGTAAACCGCAGTCAACCTGCTCACATCTATATATAATTGTTTTCAAATAATACTCGTAACAGGTTAGTTTGGTCGGGATATCTTGAAAAACGAAAAAATAATTTATAAAATAACTCGTTTTTTAAACAATTGGTCGATAGCAGTCATACGGGCAGACGGAAATGTTTAGATCGACTCGGCTGTTGATATTGATCAAGAATATATATACTTTATGGGGTCGGAGATGCTTCCTTATGCCTGTTACATACATTCATTTGCACAAATTCATAATAAAAATTTTCCCATTTTTAATAGGTTCAGGGTATACAAATTCTAACCGAATTGCATGGAGGAAATCAAGTGACCAACTGGCAGCTGATCAAAAAATCTTCGGCACAAAATTAATTAAATCAGAGATTGAAAAGTAAATGTCTGATATTAAAGTAAAAGCATAACAGTTTTTTTTTAAATTATTCTGTTCAACTATTTCTAAAACAATTAAAAAGTAAGAAAATATGTAAGCAAATAAACTTTATTTAAAAATCTTGCAGCATAATGTATGTTTTTTATATAGCATGTCTTGCTAATCTATTCATTTTAGTATTTTGGATCAATTGCCGGGATTAACATGATTATATGGTATTTCGATGTGAGCAGAAGAAGTTCGGTCTTAAGTGGTTCGTCAATATTGGCGTGCTGAAGATAACGGTTCTTTCTTGATTGATATTAAATGTTCCTGCTCTTAAGCTGTATAATTGTATATTATAACAAAATAAATATTGAAATAAATATGTAAAACCAAGTAAGAGTGCTCTAGAGTGTTTAACTTTCAGGTTATGCTCAAAAAACGCTGCTCTGGAATTGAAACTTATCTATAACTTTTGAAAAGGACCAGATATCGATAAAAGGAAATAAACTTGCACTGTCCCGGCAATATGAGAAGTTATGAAAAACTAGTTTATTGCGGAGCAGAGACGCAGTGTATTTTTTAATGTATATGTATTCTTTGTACATGCATTTATAAAGGTAAGTTGTAATTTGTGTTAGGGCACTGCAGACCATGGTATCCCCCAGAGCACTAACAAATAGTTCATTCTAACTTTTTTTTACAGAAGTGATGAAACAAGCAGGGTGTTACCACTTTATTATCAGCAGCTATTTTAACAATAAAAAGAATTTGTTTAAGCTTTTGACTTTCCAATTATATTTAATATACTATTTTTTAACATTGTGTAATCGGCTTTATATATATCCGTATGTAATGCGTCATATTAAGATTGTATTTCGGACAGCTCATATTATATAGCTGTAAAACAATATGTAGCAAATCAATATTTTCTATGAATTACTAATTATTCGTTAGATAGTTTTTAAATCGCAAAGGTTAAGCGCTTAATCCGCAGCGTTTAATCATCAAAGTTATCTGCTGGGTTCTTTACTCATCTTTAACAGATTGAAATTTGTTTTTTGTTTTTTTTTTATTTATTTTTATATTTACCAAATTATTAATATTTCTTGAGATGGAATTCAACTGCGACCCTCAAAATGTGCTAAGGAATTAATACTTCGTTTATGCATACTCATATTTTATTGTTTATGTTATATATTAATTTTACTAACAATGCTCCGTGTTATTTTTTTTTTTTTTTTTGCTTATTTGATTAAAATTGATATTCAGATACTACATAGGTTGAATGCTTCTTTTTATGAATGCTTCTTTTTATTGTAATCCGTTTTTCTAATCATGTGTTCTATTTTAATTCAAAGGTTCACTGACACCTTATGCAATTCTTGCCTTATTGAGAGTAATAACATTATTTCTGACATATTTAAGCGGAAGTGCGCAAATTCTTAGATGTCTTTTTCTGTCAATTGACAATTTGGCTAACTCATTAAGTAATATAACAAAAACAAAGTAAAGCTAAACACCATCCGACATAGAGAAGCTTATCAATTAACACATTTTCGATTCATCTGTAATTATAATATCATTGACGAAAAAATTATACTCACATTGATAAAATGTGGTTTTTACATTTTATAAAAACAAAATTATTTAAACTTTATATTTTGATAACATTTCTAATATTGCAAGTTTAGCTGCGAATGATCATAATTTGCATCGGAAAATATTTTATTATAGTTTCAGTTTCAAAATGGTGCATATTGAATGTTTAATTATGTGTTTCATTAGCATGTAGAATTGATTTTAGTTTAATTTTTTCATTATATATATAATTGTATGTATATGTTGAGACATTAAAATAATTTTTATATTTTTTTAACTGAAAAAAGCGTTTTATAAGTTTAATAGGTATGTATTTATATGTGTTTATAGAATGGTATATTTATCGCAAGTCAGGATCTTCGTCGGCGGCCTTTTTAATTCTTAGCAATATTGTTGTGTACCACTGATCCAAGCGCGAGATGCTATCATAATCCTTAACCGCCTCTGTAAATCCTTCAATATTCTGCTCCTCAAGATGCTCGCACAAGACCTACAACATAGGGGCGTATTTAGACAATATTTGCAATTTTAAATTCCAAGTGCATGTACACATACCTTGATGAGCTTAAACTCTCGTGAATCCTGGAATGCTGGATACTGTTGCGCATACTTCTCAATTGCGTGTTGCGCGTTCAACAAATCAACACTAAGGTGACATAGAGCGGCCCGGAAGAAATACTCCTTCGCGCTGTACTTGAGCAGCGAACTCTCGAGCGACGAGGCAGCAACCTGCTCGTATATCGATATTGCTTTTTCATAATCCTCCAGCTGGGCTGCGTACTGTGCAACTTTCAGCATGCACTTGTTGGCAGAACTAACCGACTCCTCGCCCTTGAAATAATCGGCCGCCTGTTCGTAGTGTTGAATAGATTTGGCCTGGACATGACAAAACAAATTTGTAACATCAACAGGATTCGAATCGACAATCTAAATGTCTAGTCCCAGTCAAGTCGTCACTTACCAGGGTAGTCGGATCGGTCTCATACATTTCAGCGATGCTCTGATGATGCTTGGCAGCCATTGTGAAGCGTCCCATATCGGTGTAAATGTCTATGGACTTCATTAGACAGTTGACGGCGCTCTCAACGTCCACCTTCTTGTAGCAGTTAGAAGCGTCCACGTAACAGGTGCCTGCATCATGGCGGCTGCCAGCGCGCGCATGCAATGTGGCTGCCTCACAGAAGCATTCGCCGGCTTTAGTCCAGTTCTTGGACATTTTGAACATATTGCCAGCCCGCTGATAACACTCAATGGCATCTTCGACCTTATTAGAGCCGCTGTGATGACATGAAAAAAGTATATATTATACATCCTTACCGAAGACCATAGTACATATACATATTATATACATAAATTTACAAAGCTTATAATTTAGTTGTGTCATGCCACACAGTACACCTGGTGTTTCGCTCCAACTTGATCCCTCCCATTCCATATTGTTTCTGGATATTTATTGTCACCATGCCTAGGCATCTTTTAATATGCTTATCATACAACACTTACACAACTTATACATTAGATATGGACAGCCGGAAGACGAGCACAGAGACGGCTTAGTATACAAATATTTAGAACTACAGTTTTAAATATTACTATATGTAAGTACATATGTACAGCTATTAAAGCTGAACCATTCATTTTTTTAATTAAACATTAAATATCAATATTTTATTCCAAATTGAAGCACACATTGCTTAGAGATTAAAGTTGTCCACAGACCACGTAAATAATATATACATATATGTATATATATATATATTGTATATACATACGTATGCATATATTACATACATATGTACAAAGGTAAATGTACATTACGCTTACATAAAAACGTTCAATATATAAGGGTATTGTAATACCAATAATATAATTAACAGACTTAACATAAAATTGATAATACAAAAAAAGAAATTACTCACCCAAAAAGTGAGCCGAGAAAACCTTTTTGTTGTGTCAACTTCTTTTCGGCCTCAGCCATAAGCTGAAGGGCCTTTTGCTCATTGTCGCCCATAGTTGCAGTTGTGTCGCTTTTGTTCACAAAATTGCATTTAGATGCAACTATTCTGAGGATTCAGTGACTTTCTAATAGTGTTTTGCGCAACTTTGCCTTTAACTTCCCTGAAAATAAAATCAATACGAAAATGCAAAGCAGTGTGACCAGAGTAATAACTGGAAATACATTAATTTTGACCAAATGTCAAAAAATGTACTGTGGCAAAGTACACATGTTTTTATATTCTTAACACAATAGTTATTTCAGTGATATGGCAGGTAAAGATAACTCATACAACTCAATAACAGCTGTCATAGAAAAGTTTTATTTTTCTAAATTAAACAGTTTCAAATAAAAGCTATTTCAAAGCTATCAGCTGTTTAGAGATGTAAGCGTTGACGCCCTATCGCATATCGATAGTAAATAAGACATACATCGTCGATATCATATGTAACAGTCATTTGAATCACAAAAATTGATGAATCTAGATAAGAGTATATTTATTTTTTTATTACAATCTACATTTTTCTTTAAAAACATTCAAACAGATATATGAATGTGTATGAAAGTTGCCCAACTTTTATGATTAACATGTTATGAACGTAAATATAACTAAGCGAAAACAAAAAGAATATGTAAATTAAACATTAAACAAGCGGGTAAATGTGAACAGCAACTAAAATTTAGAATGTTTGAACAAAACGAAAAATTTCTTAACTAAAAAATTCTCTGGGCGCTGTTTGCATATTTCATTCGGATTCGGTTAAACTAAACTAAGCGTAACGATTATGAAGTCAGCCGGCTGCTGTAGTTATTCTTGCTGTGCTTAAACAAACATTTTTTCGAGCATTTTTCTAAGTTTCTCATGAGCATAACGTATCTTCTGATAGAGATCCTTGGAAACTCCACTTTGTGCAATCGTCGAGAATCGATAAGTGCGAAAGTTTTTCTCATGGTCCATGTAGGTGATGGCGCTCATGCGAGGACATAAAATTATCTTCATATGATCCGAAAAGTTAAGCTAAAGCAAGACATAAAAACGGATTAGTTTCTTCAGTAACAAAGTAAAAAACTAGATAGTACCTGAACAGAGCCGTTAGTTAGGTGCATGACCACAGCACACGTTGTGCGGAACCAGGAGTGCAGATGAGGCATACGCGAAATCTGATCGCTTTCAACAGTAACATTATTGGCGCCGGCCTTCACCAGATGCTCCGTCATATAACGCTTAAAATATGACAGTAGCTTCATCTTTTTATCCAGTGTTTTGCAGTAGTCTGTCGTAGTCATGTACGTCTCTTTTCCCTCCTTGTCGATGAAATGCACATTAATTTGATTGGGCAGCAGTATGAGCTTTGTGGTATCGTTGAACATAACTCCGATGCCCTCATCACACAGCTGATAGCCAAAGCCGTATTTGTCGCTGTAATCGACCCACTTTGATATCCAAAAGAGCGGCTGGGCAGCTGGATCTGTATTCTCGTCACCCAGATTGCCTGGCAATAAACGAGGCTGCCAGAAAAATAGAATACTTTTGGGTTGTAGCTAAAAAAATCGCTGTACGGAAACTAAATACGGACCTTGTTATTAATGAGATTGGTCAGCTGCTGATGCAAACTTTCAATGTCGCTGCGATAATCCTCGTTGTGGCGACACATCTGCGCCGAAGCCGTGATGGCATCATGCAAATTATTTTTTAGGAATGTCGACTCTAAACGTGTATCATCTCTTAGGCCGTTCATTTCCATCAGCGGCTTGCGTTGATTTGGGTCCTCGATGGTGTCATTGATGCCAATTCGCGGCGCCATTGTTAGACAAGAACTGGGCAAAAACATTGGCACCTGCGACGCCTTAAGGAACTCAAAATTCAGCAGCTGCCCAATTGTGGGTCGACTCTCCGGGTTAGGTTGTAGCATGGCAATGACCATATCCGCCGCCGGCTTTCTTAAATAGCTCGGCACACGGTACTCGCACTTCTTTATTTTTGAGTAGGTATCCTTCAACGTTTTTGTCTCGAATGGCGGCTGACCCACCAATAGTGTGTACATAACGCAGCCAATCGACCAGATATCCACTTCGAACGAGTGACCCTTCTTGGTCAGAATCTCGGGCGCAATATAATTGGGGGTGCCGCACAGCGTCTTCTTGCGCTCACCCTCGTATTCGATACGCGTTGCCAGGCCAAAATCACCGATCTTCACATGCAACATGTCGTTCAGAAACAGGTTGCCCAGTTTTAGATCACGATGAATGATGCGATTATCATGCAGATACTTTACACCCTGTATTATCTGGTATATGTAATAGCGGGTTTCGAACTCCGTTATACTTTTCCGGCGCTTGTGCAACTCCATCATCGACTGCAAACCAAAAGAAATTGTATAGAAATGTTTACATTTACAAATTAAATGCATACTACAAGGAGTATTTTATTCGCCCTTCAAGAGGGTACCATTATTATTATTATTATAAAAATGGGAATCTCACAACAGTCTGAGTGATGTTTTGTGCCCTAATTCCCTTTATTGGGACAAGAGCAACTCAAACTCTATACCTCTTAAGTTAAGGATGAAATGTAAATTCAACTTTGTAAATTTGGATGCTTGACGTATATACTATATCATATACTATATATAATAATAATATTTAGATACTCACGCGTTTCTTGCACAGCTCCAGAACAATGTAGATGTTCTGCACATCCTCAAAGTAGCTGTGAAACTTGACAATGTTTGGATGGTTAAGGCTTCGGTGTATGGTTATTTCCTGTGCCGTCTTCTCTTTCTGGTTGTGCTTAATCATCAGCTTCTTGGACACTATTTTGCCGGCAAAGACATCGTCTGTCTCTACATCGATTATCTCGTAGCATTTGGCAAATCCACCCTAGGAAACGATTCTCAATTAATTATATATATATATTTAATCTAATATATATAATATTCATATGTATGTATGTATATACATACATATGCACATTTCTGTGTAGTACGCGCCAAAAGAACCAACTGGTTGTTTGCTTTCGCGTGTTTGACAACACTATCTCACATACACTCATGGATAATTTAGCATACATATGTAGAAAAGGGCCATACACTCATACACACATGCTCACATACAACTGCATACAGCGAGAACAACAACAGGAACAATATACGCAAGGAGAGGGACACAGACAAGGCAGCTGCTGCTGCTGCCTGCATACATATGTGAGTCTGCGAATTCGGACGCATGTTCACCGCCGATTTAACTATATAGTTAATATTTACCTTGCCGAAGAAGCGCATACGCTTGTAGGTCTTGCGATGATTGGAGTCAAATAGACGATCGGGAATGTCCGTGCTCTTGTCTTCGGGCTTTGCGGCCATTTTTCTTAGTTTGACTTTCTTTCTTTCTCGAAGACTTTTTTCTTTATATTTAGTGTATGTATTTTGTTCTGCTTGTTGCTTGCTTCCTTTCTTACTTTTATAGTTTGAATTAATAACAATTAAAATTTCAAATATGTATGTATATAAAAATATGTTGACGAAACAACAACGATGATCAAAACGCACACGACGCGAGCACTACAAAATTACAGAGGCACAACGCCAACAACGCGCCGAAACAGTTTATTTTATTTGAATGCCTGCTTTGAGTAGTTCGTCAGCGTCACTACATCTCGGACGATAACACGTTGTGAGCAGCCCTGCTGGAACAGTGTTGACTAATATTTACAGACTGCTCATGTTGACGTTAAAAATTTGAATAGTATGCTACAAGTGAACTCTAAATTTAAAAATAATCACGCACATTTATATTTTAACTCTAAAATCCTTAGATAGAAGTGAGTTCAGCATTTATACAGCATTATTTTGATTTTAAGCATTGTAATGTATTATTTATTCATAATTCGCAACAAAATACTACATTTTCAAATATGTGGTCTCACTCAAAAGCAATATATTTGCAACAAAAATGTGTACCCAAAAACTGAAATCTAATCCAAAGATTTTTAAGCCAGTTTTATATTTATCCTTTGACTCCTTAAATTGATCTGCAAATAAATCATAAACTGCACACATAGATCAGCTAATAATATGTACATAGTATGCAAATATATAGATCCCGGATCCTTGTTTTTAAGTTGCCGGAATGACTGCGGAACTTAGACAATAAATCTACTAAGGACTACACACATCTTTTTTTTAGAGCTTTGAGTGCACGGCGACTACTTGGATATTTTGTGCCACTCTCTGATAAAGGAGCTTAAGCTCTGTGTCCAATCCAAACATGTGCAGAAATGCTTCAAGGTTCTTAAATCTCTAGTGTCAAGGGTGTGCGCTCCTAGCTGAGAGAGCCTTGAGCTACGGTCAGACACGCAAACTATTTGCAAAACCATGGTTTAGCATTGAAAGAGGCTTATCAGTAATCGACCTACCAAATTTGGAAGTGGCTGAGTGTGGCTACCAGTAGCCTATCTTCCAAATTTGATAACATTAGCTCTAAAACTGTAGATATATGTAGGTATTTCAAATTAGTTTGGCCAGGAAATCTAGGTTCCAATCTGTGCTCTTTTATATTCAAGGTCTATCGAGGCTTTATCGAATTACTAGTACCCAACGAATGTAGCAAAACTGACAGATGGACCGACGGACATTCCTATATCGGCTCGGCAATTGAATAATTAAGCCGAACGTAGTTTAAACAGCTGTAAACGGGTAGGAATTATCTTGCTATCTTGCTTATGGATCTAGTGGCTCTTAAACTCTAAATTATATCGAATATATCTGAGATTTGCGCAGTTTCAAGATATCTTTAATATTGCGACACAAGTTTGCAGAGAAACACTTTTACGGACATGGCAATATGAAATCGGAGAATAAGTATTTGAAACAACCTAGTCTAACCACCATTAAAAATTCATGTACATATATCCTAAGGATGCATCATTCACTTGTAGATAAAGCTCACTTCATATATTTATTAGATCATGCAGGTGCCCATTGGAAAGCTTGGTCAAACACTAGCTCAAAGTAAAGTAATTCGTTTAATTTTCTTTTGCTAATTTTGACTCCTGTCAGCCTGTTCTATAATATACACGATTATTTTATTTTTTCCATGTTTTTTTTTTTTCATTTTCGGTTATTGCTTTGTTGTGGATTTTGGTTTCAAAAGTTCCTTTTGCTTAGAATTGTAGCCCATTTGTTGTTTCAATGATGTCTTACAAGTAACACTTTATGTATGTAGTTTGTTTTTAAATGTTGTTTACAATTAAATATTACATTAAATATATATAGATATATATATAATAGTGTAGTTTTATAGTTGGTTTGTTTTGCCAGTTTTACGCAGTCTCAATCAAGTGCCTTGTGTCTCTGTGTGTGTACTTTTGTGTGTGTCTGAGTTAGCCCGTGTATGAGTATGAAATATGAGATGATAACAATTGCAAATCCTGTTTATCATGAGGAATGGAATGAATAATCATCAGAGAGCGGAGGCAAACAAAACATTAAGCAGAAGATACTTTGCCGGTGGATATAAAATCAATTGGCCAAAGATCTCCATTATATAAACATACCAAGTGATTTGATTACCCGATGTTATAAACCCATCCATTATAAACTCCGATAAAAGTGACTCATATACAAGACAGGTTTAGATATTATAGTCCTTTGACTAATTGGCCTGAATTTCTAAAAGAGATAAATGACTTGGCATTTAATGTAGATAAATTGCTGATAGGACTCAACGCCATGGAGAGTTGAAAATTGCAGGACGATGTTTTTATTTCATGTCTTGGGAATTCGGGATTATTTTGTAATGACGTAATACCTGATGGAAACTCACTTTGTGCCACTGTTCCAGAGTTTGACAACAACTTATTATCAAAGCACATGAAATATTTAAAAAAAAATCATGGATTTACTATTCCAATCGAAGAGAGCTCACGAAAATTGATCATAATAGTAACCTCGTCCATCGAACGGCACGATTCGGATGCTGGAACGGACAAGTTGGTGGATAAAAGGACTCCATAAAATAATGGAGCATCTGCAACCTGCTTGTATTAAGAACACCAAAGGTTCAAGTTCGTGCCCAGGGAGACAATCATGATATTTTCTCATTATATGTTGAGACCATCTAGAAACAATAAGCAATTAGTAGAAAACATTGAGGATATACTGTTGTTATTTTACTGTGCAATTTTTCTTCGTCAAAACCACATAACTGTACGTGACTTAATTATGGATTACTGGACAATCTACCCCACTAAAACATTTGGTCCTTTAAGCCGCAGTGTGAGTGGGTGTGTGCGTGTGTGTATGTGTGTGTGTGTATGCGTGTTTGTGTGTGTGTGTGTGTCTTACTTCCGAGGGTCTCATCATGGAATCTACTAAATTTCTAAAGTTTAACTAGAAGTATGCGATCCAGGCACTCTCAGCTGGATCCTGAACTGACAATGACTAAGCCACGTTGCAAACGCAGCCATTCCACAAACTCGTCCAGCATTACGGGCCCTAAAAGCAATTTGATTTAGTGATTGATATATGTTTTAACTCAATTAGAAGAAACTTACATGCGCCATCAATATCGTAATTTGATAAATCAATGCAGATGGTGCGGGAGAACTCGAGTATGTTGCACCATTGATCCTTATTAATAACCTTGTACTTGGACTGCTCAAGAAATTGCGCAAATTGAGGATACAATGACCAATGCTTGCCAAGAAGCAGCTGCAGCATCGCCTTGGCCGTCATAATATCCATGCTTCGCTGATCCGAGTCCTGAAATCCAAAACAATTTAAGAATATGCAAGAATCCGCTTAATGTATAAACTCTTACCTTGGCAAAGTCATAGGCATATCGATATATACTCTTGAACGAGTTGGGATCGTTGAGTATGCTGCGCAGATAGTCCAGTTTCACAACCATTTTCGCTGTCGAATCACAATCGAGATCCGTGAGACCCTTTAACCACTCCTGCTTACTGAAAAACCCCATCTGTGTAGCACCCATTTTGTAGGCGAGCACCAGCATCACAATATTCTCGGGCTCAACACCAATATCTTCGCAGAATTTCTCCATACCATCCGGCCCTATAATAGCAGGTGTTTGGCATAAGTAAAATGCATAAATTCATTAAAGAGCTCTATATTTTAAACTCACCCAGCATTTCAGGTTCGTCAGGCGTTGTGTATTCATGAAACCAGATGAGACAGCGCTTCTGGTTGAAGCCATCTTCAGCTCTGATATGGCGCCTGCAAATAGAGTGCCATAATTTGTTTAGTACAACAAATATTAATGAATTGTATACAAAAGTTACACACTTAGCCATAGTATTAAAACAAATAGTATATTTATCAGATTCGATTTAAATAATTAATTTTTAGCTTGATCGTTCGTCTCGCTGTTGACGTATTATTTAATGTTTTTGTTTTGAGTTTATACCACCTAAAAATAGAACAGTAAACTTAACGGGGATGCCAATGCCAAGAGCACAAAACAATTCAAAGTGAGCATAAGAGAAATGACATTCACAGATATAGC
Source organism: Drosophila maculinotata (assembly GCA_035045305.1). Classification (NCBI taxonomy): domain Eukaryota; kingdom Metazoa; phylum Arthropoda; class Insecta; order Diptera; family Drosophilidae; genus Drosophila; species Drosophila maculinotata. Next base: position 6,520,742 of record JAWNPD010000319.1, on the reverse strand, counting down.
AGAACCAGTGGCAAACATCGAGGCGGAAAAGAATTGCAATTGAATATAAAAACTAAATAATTACAATAAAGTATTCAGATTATCTATCTATGTAAATAAAAATCAATTGAAGCATGTATGTTACATCATTACTTAAGAACAGATTGATTGGTTTGTCCCAATTTCTTCTGTGTTCGTAACTGTGAGGTCACAAAGCGCGCAGCTTGCAGCGAGAGTTTGTATGTGTGTGTGTGTTTCTAGCTAGTCCTAGTCGGGCACATTCATTCAGCATTAAAATAGTTGAATAAATAAAATTGCATTCAAAATGTTATGTCTCTAGCTTTCTGACATCTGCACGCAGACAGAGAGACAGATGGAAAATACGGATAAATAAATTCCAATTTAAATCATATTATTTCAATTCAGATCTAAAATAAATTTTTGACAAATGCATGCATGTAACAGCTATTTAAATCGAGAGGCAAAACAAGAAAATATGATTAGAAGTCCTTAGTTGAAATAAGCAATGGGGACCGGGACCATCTAGTCTATTATACAACTAGTAAACAAATATTAATTTATTAATAGTTAATTTAGATATGTTATTAATTTAAATCTCTTTGTGGTCAAACTTTAATCAGCCATTTGCCATAGTGTACTCAAGTCTCACACGTCTGCATGTAAGATGATTAGATTAAGACTATGTACTGTATACAAAGAGTAGTTACATATGTGCTTTTGAATAGAATTATGCGTTTTAATAACATAACAGCTCAATGTTAAGCGAACTGCTAGCTTTAGACATAAAATGATTAAATACAAAATGTCTCAAATCAAAGCTCTTATAATTTATTATGACATACTTTGAACAGAGTGTGGGCGATTGCGCGCAAGAATGTCAACTGAAAGCGAGAGTTGAATGGAATGGATGCAAAAAAAAAAGTTGAATCGAGAGTCGTGAAATGGGAGCCGAAACGTTTCGAGGAAGGAGAATTAAACGTTACAACGAGTTCAGCGCGCAGTTGTGCGCAGGACTCGAAGCTAGACACACGTCATTGTTTCCATCGCAGCAAAAGATAAGTTTGCGTAAAAATACATTGAAGGCATTGAAAAATAACCAGAAGCAAAATGCAACAATTTCTTGGGAATAGCTGTGATTTTAAGTTGGCCAATGGATTTGTGTTAAATATAATATGTTGCATACTGTTTGCACTACTCGGTAAGTACCAGAAGCACCCCGTTGTCTAAGAGATGGCATAACCGACGGTAAGGGGAGGGGTGGGCAAAAATCAATAGCACGTCCTGACACAGCGACTCGAAATAGAAACTGAAACCCAATTTTTTCGCAGTGGACAGCGCTCAAGGACTGCAGCTGAGCGCATTTACCACGAAAACGCCAAGAGTCTCCAAATATACTACCAAATCCCCATCAGTAAGTGCTGGCTCTGTCTAATCCTATGCCTCCTAGTTGGCTCCTACTGTGAATTGCTGTTGCAGGCTTCTTCGATGAACCATGATGCGACCACCTCGATTTATCGCTTAAATGCCACCAATGATATCACCTGCATACTAATGCAGGTGGACGGCCTGATAAGCATACGGTATCGGAACAAGCTGAACGAGGATGTGGAAGCTGATCTGTACATGCCGGACAGTCCGCTGCTGAGCGGTGAGTGCGTCGAATCCAATATGGAGATATTGACTATGGATTTCAAGGGTTTCACGCTGTCAATGACATTCAAAAAGGTATGTGACTGGGTGGTTGGCCTTGTGTGTAGGTGTTTTAACTGGCAAATAAGGTCAAATGTCAACTCAATTCAATTTCTAATACCCAAACAGTCATCGGGAGGTGAAGGCTGGTACATCAACCTATTTGAGCTGACATATTCATCATCGAATTCACTTTTCGAGCATCCCGATCGCCCAAATTTAAATGTGAAACTGACCTCACCGGCGAACCAACCCATGTTTTTCCCAACACCCGTGGGCAAGTCCTATCTCTGCGACAAAGAGCAAACTGTCATCTTGTACGCCCCTCACGACTCTGGCGACCAGTCCGGACATATTGCTCGACTCTACTTGCGCGACCTGCACATGCAAAGCTTCATGTTTAAGGAGACAGGCAAATGGGGACCATCATTTCACTGTAGTGCTACCGGCTCCTACCGCGATGAGACGGCACCACTGGCTGTTGGCACTGCGCTGGCCATTGCGGTGCTATTGACTATATCCGGCTACGGCGGTTGGCGGTAAGTAATCCAGTAATCGACCCACTAAGTTCATTTTCAATTACGAATATAAATATAGAAACAACCAACAAATTATCACGTCCAAGTCAATTGCCTAAGTTGCTTCAGTAACTAATTACAGATGCAATTAATATGAAATCAGGAGCTGAGCTAGTTTCGTTTCAATTTGTATAACTCCCTGTACCCATTACAGGGAATGTATGTAAAAGGCATATGGAAATATCTCTGACCCCATAAAGTATATATATTCTTGATCAGCATAGAAATTCGATTCTCTTAAACTAGCAAAACTCAGTTTGTGTATGTACTACACAGATGAGTATCAATGAATGTATGAAAGGGCTTGTTTACTTGTTTTGTTTTAAAACTAAAGAAATCATGTTTAGTAACAATAAATCTTCTTCTATTTCTTGCAGGTATTTTAAAATCAAAAAAGTTCAGTACGGATCGATGGAGTAAACGGAAAATTTATGTGTGTTTTTTTGTTCAATTATTTTCAAGTAATATCCTTGTATCGTTATTTGTTGCATATCAGTATTGACGTATCCAAATATTGTAATCATGTTTTCAAACCTAGACAAAATTGTGAGGCATCGGCATCACAAATATAATTGTTATTAGGGAATGCACATACCTATTATAAAAAAAATTTACGAAATACATATACATGCATATATGAGAATTACAAATGTCTTCCATATTGTTAATATAAATAAAATGCTAATTATTATACATATTATAAATACATAAATAATATATGAATATACATTTACACAATTACCCAAAAATTATTACAAAATCTACATTAATATACCGTTATATTAAAAACCAATGTATGTGTTTCTTAAAATTTCACAATTAACTCTCTTTGTTATATGTACTGAATTTAAATGAAACATAAAAGTGACAAAATAGCATTAGGCACTAGCTAACCAAAACTAGTACTTAGAATCTTCTGGTGAAAAATGTTCGACCAAGAGATAAGCTGTACCAAGGTCTGAAAATTTTAAGCACATTCGGACTAACTAATTTACATTTGTATATGTATCTAGAATAATATTCTGCCACTTTCATACCGCATCAAATGTTAATTTTTAAAAAATTCCTAACACTATGCGCATAATACAAATTATTATTATTGTTATACGCACCTCTTTTAATTTAAGATAACACAAACATTTACTTCAAACTAATAAATGAACTCAACATATTAACCTAAATATTTTTGGAATTGATAGGTCAATCGTTTAACCGAATAATGTGTAGGTTAAATTCTATATTTTATTGATTTCGATTCCGAGCTCAGGGTACCGATGAGGAGTCTATAATGACATTCTATCAAGACGATCCAATGATCTTTCATTCCCACAGCTTGGAAGTTACGTACCATTATTCCCAGAGATATACGTACTACCCCACTCCCCAATTCACTTTAAACATTTAAAACACTAAAAACTCTTTTATATCAAATTTTTCCTAGGTTAAATTCATACTATGGCTTTAAAGCAAAACAAAATATAAAAATTCAAATCCATCCTTCAATATTAAAGTATTAACATCTCACAACACCTGCAAAACACATGTAACACAATCTCAAAATCATGTTTTGAGTGTGAACGGGGCTTGACCTTTGAAAAAGATTATCAGCAATATAACCGCCAAACTTGGTGACTCTTTTCGCGATTTGCGAAGGCTCGACTGGTTAATTGTTGTACCGAATTTTAAAGCAGTTGGCCAGCAATCCAACTTAAAATATTGTTTACCTTAGCTGCAAAATTGTGGGGGATATACCAGCAATCTACCTTCCTTTTGGTTACTCTATCTTTAAAATTGTGGGAAATATATAGGTTTTATCGAATTTACATCGAGGTTTTATAGATTTTCCAGTCAATCTCGAAAAATCGAAGCACCTTGTCTTAAGCTAAAAACTAAGAGTAACAGATAACTACAAATTTCAAGTCTCTAGTTTCAATAGCGCCAATGAGAATCTAGAGTCGGGATCGAGTCAGAGCTAAGGCATTACAACATGCCCGATCACATCAAAATATTCCTGAACAGCTGAGCATTACGTTGGAGAGGAACCCGGAGGCATAAAAGCTCTGGAATAAGACAGATACACTACCAATAATTCCAAAGCGCACACATTCTAAAGTGCTTTCAATAAATCCTGAGCCCGCCAACACGTAAGGAACAACTATAGTCTATGCGTGACCAACTGAAAAAAATCTTGTCTAAACAAACCGTTTGACTCGTAGCATTTTTAAGTTTGTATAAACAAGAAATACCAGTTTTCTTTGGGGAACCGATTTGATGTCCTTGCAGACGAACACAGTTTACATAACTTAATTATCGAATATGGCAGCTGTATGACAAAGTAATCCATTGATACATTTGTGTTAGGAGCGCAAACATTCTTGATCAGTAGTCGATATAGCCATTCCCGTCTGTCTGTCTGATCGTCCATCTATTTCTTTACGAACTAGTATCTCTGTTATGTATGTACATATGAGTGTTATGCTCGTAACATTTTGGAAACAAATGATCTATATCGGATTATTAAATCATCCATCGGAATAATGTATATATTAAAAATGAAATTAATAAATGAGCAGGAGGTTTGCGGACAACAGTTCTGTTCTATATTGCTAAGGTCTATAATTAAAATGCATTTGGTAATAGCTAAATATAAAATGTTGTCTCCATTAAGATATCATTCAACTGTGTTTATATGCCTTAAATCAAAAATATATGCGAATAATTTATGAACGAGACGAGGTGTCGATAAAATTAAATAAACTTCATCGGACCAGAGTAAACAATAATTTATATTCGCAATTTGGTGTCCAGCTCTTATAGATCAATATTATGAGGTCAAACATCGCAACATCATGACATTTTCTCACCCTTTCAATGGGTACAGTGTATAATTATTCCATGATAGGCTATCAAACTAAATAGCTTAACTAAGATTATATAATACTATGAATCAGCCCAATTATAAATAGTCTTTAAAATTGAATATCTTTACTCGTGAATCATGAGTTCTTTAAAATAAGGAATAGCGTAAGGATAAACAAAATATGCATCTCACCTGCTGCTTTGCTGTGTTGCAATGTTTGTGTAGCTGGTGCGTGCTCTTTTTGATTGACCATCCATATTGTCACCGATTTCTGGGGCTCGACGTTTACCTCGTGGCATGACTTTTGTGATCTGATTGCGAAAGTTGGCCTCTTTTACCAAAGTAAAATCAGCAAAATGCTTCTGCTTTGATAAATAAATTAATACACGAGTTTGGAGCTGTAAAACAGAGTTAAAGTTATAAATAACTAAATTAATATATTTTAAATACACTTACCACTGTCTTTCAGCGCAAGGCAGTCAATTAAACATCATATCACGATAACATTGACATTGACTTATATGTGCATGTATTGAGCTGCAAAAGACAAACCTGAGTTAATATGATAAAATTTTGCATGAAAATTGCGAATGTAGAGTTTTGAATATTATTTTTTATGGTTTATATACAAAAATCCAAATTAACAGGAGTTAGGTGGCCATAAGCTCTTGAGTGAGCCAATATACCTGGCGAGCCACCCCCATTGCCCCCACCCCCAGTGAAATGCTCAAAAGACCAATATACATATACATATATAATGTATCTGTGTGCATATTATTAATTTTGCCTTCATACAGTTACAAATATTAATTACAACAGAAATCGAAATAAGTCCGTCTGAGTACATGTAAATGTTTACTAGCACTGTTTAACGTTGAAAACACCGGCAGCGGATTAACCAAGAACTGGGCTTGGATTGGGTATCGGTACGGTATATTATTGGTGGTAGCCCATCACAAGCAAAGCACTGTTCGCAGCAGCAGCAGCTGATATGTATGACAGCAGCAAGCAGACGGCAGCAGGCTGCGCGTGCTTGGTTTTTTACGTCGTCAAATGCGAGACTCGATTAGTTCGTAGTACGCTTTAAATCAGTGTTGAGTTTACACACGTAGCTGAGGCAGAACGTGCACAGACATTAAATAATTACCATTTATATTGTTAATACAATGTATAAATCCACAGGACAGGTCTTGGCATCAATGCTATCGATATTTTGATGCCGATGCGGCGATGTTTTCGGTGTTATTTGTATATATTGCGGCCTATCATGGCTGTTTGCTTCACGGTAGCCCTGAATTCATTGTTGTATGACGGTGCAGCTATCGATAATAAATTAATCGCAAAGTTCAATTTAAATTTGTTTTCGGCATTAAAACAAAAGTTCAGGCGAAATTACTTCAGAATCAAGGGAATCCGCCAACATGCAAATTTTCAATTTTAGTATATCTCCATTAAATTTTTGACAACGCCTAGCTGTGGTAACTCCTAACCTTTGTAAAAACTTGGCACATTTATCCTTGTTTTTTTTTATTTTATTTTTTGTTAATTATTAAATGTTGGGAGCTTAGACAAGTTAGTAATTAATAGGTTTGGTTAAGAATACCTAATAACTAAAATGTTCACATATGAGAGCTCTATTTTTTGGCAGTAGCTACGTGATATAGTAGTCCGATCGGACCGACTTAGGGAGAGACTTATTGCGATAAATGTCTTTAAACGGAAGATCATATTTTGTTTAATTCAATACATAAACAAATCTTCCGACTGTTCTAGTTCAATACCGATTCACCGTTTTAAATATTTGAATTACTAAATGTACTTCTTATTCCGATAAGATTAATAACATATAATACAAATATTAATTTTCTTTAAATTTACATACATTTGCATTTATTGGTTAAACAAATGCTTACAAATTCTAGAGAGTTGGAATTCTAGAATGTTTAAATGCATAAATAGCTTAACTGTACATGTAAAATTTATTTAAGTCTTCTCAGAAAATATTAAGACTAATTTTGAACAAAAGGCACATTTCATTTTGTAAATATCTTTGCAATATTGCACTTAAAAGGCACAAATGGTGACCACAATACCAATGAGAACGTTAATTTTAGCAATTAAGAAATTGCTCCAGGGCATCCTTAGCCTCCATATCATTCTGCTCCAAAACCACTTGATCCAATGCCAATTTATTTGTATTTGTTTGTATTTCTGTCAAAAGGGAAAAGATTAACCAAATGTTTTTGGATTATTAAACATGCTCCAATGACAATATACTTGTAAGTTCCCCACGTTGTTTGTACTCCTCCAGGTCCCCACGAAATGCATCATCAAATACCGCTTGCCGTTCCTTTTGTAGCTGCCGCAGCTGCTGCTCATGGGCTCGAATCTTTTCGTGATGTTGCTCAGCAACCTGCCGTCTATACTGCTCCAGTTCATGGAGCTTTTTTTGCTTGTGCTTGGATAGCTGAAACTGCTGGTCCAACACAAATTCCTGCAGCTCGCACTCCTCGCATAGATTCTCCAACTTTTCCAATTCCAGCTCCAACTGCGAGCCCATCTGCTCCAGAGAACGCAACGTCTCCACACTATCCTTCAGCTTGACCACCAATCCGGGTAACCCAGCTAGACAAGTATTTAGCTCATTGATTGTCGCACGCTGTTCGCTGGCACGGTGCAGTACATCCGTAATTTGTATTGCGACCGTTGCCGCCTGCCCAGCATTCTCCTCATTAGCGGCATGGATCTGCTGCCAGTCATCCTCGTATTTGGACAGCAGATTGCAACCAGCAGCCACATTGAGCTGTGCGGGAACACCATCTGCCAATTGGCCACCAAGTGACAACTGTCCACTGCTCCGGCTGCCCACCAACCTCGATGAATCCAGAGACGTTGTAGATGTTGATGTCCCGTTACTTTGCGCTGTTTGATGGCTGCCGTTGTTGCTGACACGTTGGCGATAGTGTTGCTGTAAGCTCTCTGATATGACAATGCCTTCCTGGATTGCGTTGCTTAGCTTCTTTTTGAGGCTGTCAAGCATTATGTAAACTATGATTGTGAACTGCGAATTTAAATCAACCTGCTAATTGAACTGAATTGTGCCGAGTAGTTGTAAACAGAAAATCAGCTGGCCGAAAAATGACAAGACAATTAAATGTCAAGTGACAGCTCGCTCATGAGAGGGAGAGAGAGCCAGACTATAAAATCTGACGTCACAAACCATATGAGATAAATACACTATCCGGGAGAAAATAGTATCATAGAGTTATGCAGGCAGAAGTTCGCGTTTCCGACCTCATAGAGTATCTAATCTTGATCAGCATTAATAATCGATTCATGCCCGTCTATATGTCTAAGCGTCCGTCTGCATGTAGACGTCCATCTCAGAGTCTGAGACAAACAGATTTAACAAATTCCGAATATAATTTCTCTTATACTAGGGCTGCTGAAAAAATTATTGAGATATCGATAAACATATAAATTTTGTTGATAATCAATTTTAAAGTGATACTTTTGTTTGCTTGGCAAAAATATCAATCTCTATATTTTTAGCTATATTATGAAACAGAACTTGTTGGTACAATTCCACTATGCCCAGCATACGTTTACATACTTACCATTACAGGATTCCATTAGCAAGTTGTCGTTAAAATGTGACTGGCATTACCGCTTAGTTTAAATAAAATTAATTTCATTCATTTTGCAAAAAATGATCCATTTGTTGTTTTCGTTATTATAAAAATAAATAGCCCCTTGGCCTGTTTTTATTAACATATGCTGTTGAGCTTTAGATATTCACAACAGTTTTGTACCTTCGATGGACCCAGTCTGCTCAAAGTAAATACTCTAATCATCAGTCAAATCAACACTGGTTGCGATATCAGAGGTTGAGGATGCACCCTCCGGTGGTCGACTCTGTTGTTCTATTGGCTGCTGAGATTCGAACTCGATTATTTCTATATCACTGCTGCTATTATACGCGGAGACCACTCTGTCACTATCCTCCAGAGATATGCAGCTGTCTCCATTACTTTCGGTTTCCGAGTCAGTTCCCGTACTTCCGTCTGATTGCTCTTCTTGCGAACTCAGATCAATTGTGACTATTTCGCGCTCTTCATCACTTGATGCAATGGATATTGCATCCGACTGGATGTCTTCCTTGGCCACTTCATCATCCGACATCAATTCCCTGACTATATCACTGGACGGCGAGGCGGGGGTCAGTTCCTTTTTATTATTTTCTTGCGACTGATGTGCGCAGAGCACCTGGCTATACGCCATGGCAACTGCTAGCGCTAAATTGTTTGAATGCACGTAGTATTCAGGTGGTGGTCCTCCTGCTAACTCCTCCCTGCTTCTCCTCGCTGACTTCCTCACTTCTTCTTTACTGCTGGTGGTACTGGAACTGCAGCTGGAACTGGAACTGTTGCTCCTTCTGCCTTTACGTTTTCTTGGCTTGACTTTATTTTGCTTTTTTCGCTTTTTTTGGTGTTTCTTCGTTTTGTGTGCACGGATGCGACTGTGACTACCAGATTCTCTGGAAGAGCTTCTGCACCTGCGCTTATGGTCTCTGGATCTGGATCTGTGTCGCCTTTTTAATTTCACTTTCTTGGAGAGGCTCTTTTTCGAGGTGCAAGATTCGTTTCTGGAATTACGATTGCGGTTATAGAAGACATTCCTTTTGCGTCTCTCGTATGTGTCATCCAATTCCTGAAGCTTCTGCTGGCAGCTTGCCTGCGTCCGCTCGATCTCCCGTTGGTTGTGACGCAAAACATTATGTATTGTTCGTCCGAGAAACTTTTTGTTTGGTTTACCCAGCGGATTAATTTTGCGCTCCAGTGGTTGAGAGGTTACATTGCCGTTTTGGCCAGGAAGACTACGCATAAGTTCGGCAATTGCCTGGCTGTTAAAAATATACGTTAGTTCATTAAAAATAAGCAGTTAATTTTGTTTTTACCTCGTAAGTGCTGAGTCGTCCATATTTGATATTTTTTGCGAGTGGAGATGTGAAAATATCGGTATCACAATCGATAGCTCGATAGCTGTGTCTGAATTGATAGATAGTTAAGTGCCAAGCTGAACGAGGTTGTCGTTAAATATACTAATTTTGGTACAAGAAGTAAATTTCTGGTACTTTCGTTACTATACGTTACCTCAAGCATTTATTATTTATTAACTTTTCAATCTGTTTCGCAGTGAGAAGAAACAATAAATAAGTCGAGAATTTAGAATTCAGTCAGAATTCAACGCAAAAATTTTAAGAATGTGACGTCACAGATATGTTCTGGTATTAACACATTTGGTCATCGCTATTGTAGAGTAGCGAAAATACTGCTGGTTGATCTGATAGTTGTGGTCTATCGATAGCTCCTGGTATGAGCTCGCAAAGCAAGACCCTGGAAGACCCGCCTTTCATATTAATTTGATTGATGATAAAGTTAAGCAAATAAAAAGCAAAGTCTGAAACGACCGAAACGCGCGCTGATTTGTTTTTGATTTAAATAGGGTCTTCCAGCCATTGATTTTGATTTGTTGCTCCAAACGAATTCAAAGAAAGCGGCAGAGTGGCCGTTATAAAAAAGTTATCAAAAAACTTTGGACACACAGAGCCTCAAAATTTTATTTCGTTCACCTTTTAGGACAGTTCTTATATTCAGAATTAGTCCTTTCTATTAATTAACACTTTTTATTTATGGCATAATCTGAAAGAATTATTTATTTAATATAATAACTTCGAATAACCATTAAAGCATTCTACGAGAGAAGTGCTGACGCTGACCTGTCGTTTGAAATTGCCATGAAAAGTACTTATTATCATTAAAAAGATTGTAAATAAAAAACATTTGAAATAATAGTAATAATGTGTGCACATGTATACAGAAAATGCTTACCCTGCTGACATGAAACTTTATCAATATATATATAGTATAAAATTTGACAGCTTCCACGGCTCTCAGCCGAAACGGAAGGCAACATCTTGAAAATGGCGGCTTTTATAGCAAATGGCAACAGTTTTAAATAGATTTTAGAAAATCAGGGTGATCTATTGATCCAATGAAATACACTTGATCTGACCAGGGTATATGGGAACTTATATTCCAAATATAAGATCTCTAGCTCCTTTAGTATCTTAGAGATCCACGTGCTCTAACAGACGGAAAATGACTCGGCTTCTGATGCTGATCATGCATAACTAAGTACCAAAATAACAAACTTAGGTCAAAGTGGTTCATTCTGGAATAAACGGATTAAATTCTTGATTTACGGTTTTTTCCACTTTGTTCACTGCTCAAACGATTTATTCTTGAATCACGAATATAGTCTTGATTTTAGATTGTTTTTTTTCTTTCTATGTAACAATCTAATATTAATGCTTTCAAGTTTGGCACTCATTTTGCAAATTGCCTTTAAATGTTCTAGTGCAAGTATTTAAAAATATATATTTGTATTCAAAAGATTATAATTATTAGTATTACTAATTTATTAATTATTATTAATATTATATTTATTAATTAGAAAACTTATCTACCAAGGTTAGTTATGTACATATGTATTTATAAAATCACAGTTTGATCACATTTGGTGGTTGCTTCTCACTTCTCACTTCTCATTTGTCACTCATTACATTTTGCATCCATGGAACATATTTGCTGACTCGGGTATAAATGCCCGGTAGACCTGGACGTGCACAGCCAATGCCGGTTGACACGACGCCCACTAAATTATGCTCCTTTGACATCAACGGGCCACCGGAATCAGCCTGCCAACCGGAAATAAGAAGGTTCGCATTACATAACAGCTGTGCTCAATTCAAAATGTTTTATGCTCACCCAACAAGAGTCAATTTGTCCGTTCTCATAGCCGGCGCACAGTTGGGTGTCGCCAATGCTGTTGGACTTGCCCAGGGCACGATAGGATCGTTCACAGGCATCATTGTTCCAGATTTGAACGGTGGCCTTGCGCAAAATATCGGCACGTTCGCCCTCCGCTTGATTCTCATGGGTCCAGCCCCAGCCGAAGACTGTGCCGTATTCCTTCTCCGAGCTGCGATGCTCCTCCGAACTGACACAGCTGGGCTGTATATGGGCCGTAAAGCCAATGGGTTGCACGACTTCCAGAAGTGCTAATTTGTGTTAAATTTGACATACATATATATAATTCTTATGATTTAAGCTATGTATACTTACCAATATCATGATTCACATGATTGCAGTCATACTGCGGATGCGGCACTATGCTCTTAAAGTCGACTCGCAAGGCATCCGGCCCATTGGCAATACCATTCAGATACTCCTGGATGCTATGCATGCCGACAACGCCTTGAATTTGTGCTGGTTTCATGAACTTCTGCAGGCCATTGCAGATGCAGTGACCAGCGGTCAATATCCAGCGTTCATGTATAATGGTGCCGCCACAAAAGTGACCACCTCGACGCATTAAACTCACCATATAAGGTATTTCATTGCGTCCCGCCTCTGTGCCGCCAACGATCTTCGGATTGCGCACCGTGCAGGGCAGACCGGTAACTATAGAATATAATACAAACCGGAAATAGTTTTTGAATTTGCTTGTTAAATGTTTTTGTTTTTAGTGCTTTTAATCCTTATAACTATTCCGAACTTTTACTTGTCTTTCCCTAAGGCACTTACAAGCAATTTGCGCCTGCGCATATCCCAAAACATAAAAAACTATGAAAACGCGCAAAAATCTCAACATTATGTTATTCTTTTTACAATGAACCGTTAAGCGTTCGCTGCTGTGAAACTATTTAGCGAACTGTCACAAATATTCTGTGCGCCAATAAATTTATATATGGGTCGACCCGACTGAGCCACTGACATACTTGCTGCTGTTCTATGCGGATTAGCAACCTCTCAGCTCGAGCTTTTTGATAACAAACGGAAGTCTCAACACCTGTTGCCAAGCTTTGAGCTTTCTCACAGCGACAGCGACGCCGACAGCGACTGCACCTCCATGCCGCCTATGTGCACCACAACGACCACGTTTTGGCATTTCAATTGGCGCGTCTGTTCGTCTGTTTGTCTGTTTGTCTGTCGTCTCCTCTTCCCCCCCTCTTTCACGCTCTGTCATCGTACACAAAAAAGCTGATGCCGTAAACCCCGAAACAGAGACGTAAACAAAAGCCAACAACAAAAAGTTTGCGTGTGTTGCGTTTTTTATGACCCACTGAAGTTCATGACATTGAAAGGCTGACAAATAGTTGTGCTATGCTATATGAGTATGTGTAATTACGTATAACCGTATAGGTGCATCAGTTTAATTATTATTATCCTTATTTATCATTTTATTTTATTGTAAATAATTAATTGCATGTATTCACAACTGTACAATCAAATAGTGTTTTTTTTTTTTAAATGACAATTATAATAAAACAGTTGAAATTAATGCCGATTGGAATCACATTATCAAAAAGAAGACAGCTCCGATTAGTACTTATATAACTTCTTTTATTTTATCTATTAATTTATGTTTTTAAACAGCATTTTATCTAAAACTCCTCCCTTTTTTCATCATCTCGATTAGTATTAATTATAGAATATATATTTTTAGAGTAAACCCCGTAGACTATACATATTATTTGGTACAGAAGTTAGAGTACAGCATATATTAATCAAAGATTCCAAACTTTTTAGCTATGTAACCCCCTTCAAAATTGTAAATGTTTACTTTTAGAGGCATGACTTTTCGTGCTCAAATGCCAAGTTGGATTATGAGCTGGTTTTTTTTGGATATTTAAGTAAAGCTTGACACTGTTACTTTAAGTCAGCCATATCGGTATCATGCAAACTTTTAAAGTAAGAATCTCTAAAATTATGCAAGTATTACTAATAACTTTTTAACTTATTTTTCGCAATAAGTTTAAACCTCTGATACTTTTTGAATCACTACTTTTGGCGCCTTCGGTTTATCAACTGTTTGGCCTGATATTAGTAGCAGTAGTTTAGTAGTTAATCAAAGTAGTAATATTTATATAAAATATCATCAATTGTCTTGTCATAACTGAATTCTTGCGGAAGAGGGAAAAACGATTACTTAACTTCCTGTTACACAATTTCAGTATCTCAGTTAAACAAGTAGAAAACGCGAAAATAATGAGTGTAAATAACCTTAAACGTCATATTCTCATCAAGAATTAGGTCTAATCATTGTTAATATGCAAATTGTAAATGCAGCTATGCATATAGATGAGCCAAAGTGCGTACATAATTGAATTTAATTGTCATCACTGTCAATGTAATGCTGAAAATGTTTTGTTAATTAACAATTTGACATTAACATTGCCCTTAAAAAGCAGACGCTTACAGAGGCGAAACCCGTCAATGGCAGGCTCCATCTAAAATGCAGGTGGAAGCGCATTGGGATAAGGCAGACATGTAAAATATTGTAATTATAATATATTATAGGAAATTTATGCAATCAGGAATTGAATATTAATTTCAAAATAGACATAAGAAGTCTAAACAAAAATGATTTGATAATTAAATAAAGTTGTGCAACACGACAAAACAGATTAGTAGACCATGAATGGATTTTAGCTGGTTAGACAACTGTGACATTTGATGTTTATCTTCGAATTAGCTAAAATTAAAATGAAAACGAAAACGAATGTGAAACCCAGAAATGTGTTCATCCAATAATATAGTTCATTGATCGGAGCAGTTGCTACATATTGTTGTCCCGCCGTACGCTAATATTCTCATATTCTCTGTTGACAGCCAAACCCAAATAAGTAACTAACACATAATAACAAAAGCAGTAAAGTTGCCTCACAAACCAGTTTGGGTGCATTGACACCTGCCGACAAAATTCATTTCATATTTCTTAGCTTTGTTTTGGCACTTGGACGCATTCAATGTGAAGGTCGCCTCACGACGCGGACGCATTTATTTTTTAATCGCTTTTGTTTGGAGCTAAAAGTTCAACGACAGCTTTTTGGTGATTAACACCATTAGAGGAAGTCTTTTCAGCTATTCGTGATGCGGGTGGATTGTGGGATCTATGTGGAATTATGCGTATGAAGTGCGAGAAATCTATCTGACAATTGCAGTAGCTTAAGTTAAGTAAATTTCTTGCATTTCTTAAATCTCAGATATACTTTCTATTGATAATAACAAATCAGATCTTGCTTAACTACTAGTAAATACATAGTTAGACTTTGTTTTTATATTTATTAAAAAATTATTATTATTACTGTATTATGATATTATTAGCTTAAGTTAACTTTTTTATCTCAAGCATTGAAATAGAAAAGCATTAAATAACTAAAAGATCTATAAAAAAATTCAAAACTCAAAGTTTAAGTGAATCGAAATAATTATTAACGCCAAGAGTCGATTGTTTGGAATCATAGTTTAATCGAATTTGATCACTATATATTATAGCTGCGTTAAGTACTTTTTTTTTGTCCGTCTAAAATGTTGGAGTATAAATAATACAATAAAAAATCAGTTTTCATGCAACTCAACTATTAATTAATCATTTGGTCGAGATCATGTTACATATATTGTTTTGTCTTTGGCTTATATCTGTAATATTATTTTGAGAAACTACTATATATCTAGTCAAAGGTTTTCATTGCCTCTTTTGCTAATGGTATTTCAAAAAGTTGCTTTTGCCTAGTATTCTAAAAATTTGATAATTTATTTTTAAATAAATATTTTATATATTATTCTAAGTAATTACATAATTAAAAGATAATAGAATAGGATAAGCAAAAAATCCAATGTTTAAACAAATATTCACTTATTAAAACTATTACCAAAATAATAATAAAAATTTAACATATTATTAAAAAATGATTTAATATAGTTAAGAAATACACAACTTTATTTGGAGCTAAAAATACATTAATCTGCTACTTACCCTGACCATGTAGGCTTCATATTTGAATAATAGTTGTTAGGATCGCTTATTTGGTTTCGATTATTACTCGAAAGCCAAGTGTTAAATAAAAGGCTTTCTGAGCAACAATCAAAATTATAAAAGCGTCCATTGTAAGTTGCTTTTTCAAATATCCGGAAAACACACACTTCTAATTTGTAGCACTTGAACTGCTTATTGTACTTTGCTTGTGACTAATGTCTGTTGATTCTATTTGGCACAGCAAACACGTCTGCACGGTGTGAGTGCTGCACTCGAACTGCACTTGTGTTGCGAATGCTGTAACGTTGTATCCTGTATTCCTCTGATCCTTGTGATGTGAGAAAACACAAACACGAGCTCCAACTACAATACGAATGCCAACTCGTGGCGGCCAGCAGCAGCAGCAACAACAACCCTGTGCTGTTGGCGTTGACTCCACTGCCCATGCGGCGTATACGCAATAAATGGACTTGGCTGCTGCTTCGGCTGTTGCTGCTGCTAAAAAGCCGACCAATGAGAGTCCAACATTGTTGTTGTATCACAGGAAATATTTGCGTTAAACTGCGCAGGCGTAAATTATATAAGTTCTGATAACACATAGCTGCCGATGGTCCTTTTTAAATAGAGGCCTGTAACGCCCCCAAAAGTGTGAGATATCTACCTTAATGCAGTAATAAAGTTGTCTAATTGTATAAATGCATTCGTTTGGCTTATAAGTGCTTTTAAGAGCTGCTAGATATGCAAATTTGACCGATTTATGTTGATAGATGAATACTGATTTTAGATTGAAGAATGTAATAAAAAAACGTTGAATGTATTTGTTATTCATATCATGAATTTAATCTCGATATGATGGATTACTTTTGGGCTAATAATATAATCATTTAAACTTTGGCATGCTCTTGTAGAACTTAGTATTATTATGTAAATAACTTACTTATTGATTGGTAATTGTGAGTTATATCGTTATATGTACACACAATTGTGCATTTACGTAAAAACAAACAAAGTATGTATCATGCAAGAACTCAATTTTAACAGATCTTTGACAGGTATGCAATCCAAATCGTACCTCTTTTCATATGTATCTTTAAAACTGAAGTACTTATGTGCATGGAAACATGCCAATATGGCAGAGAAAATATATATAACAATATAAAAATACTCTATTTTTGTAGCGGCTACGCAGTTTGCTTTATTTTACAGCAAATAAATTCCAAGTTGCACTTGTTTGTTTTTCTAAAGCTTCGGTCTATCATTTACAAACTAAAAATCATATATTTAAAAATCAATCATGCGTGTTTTTTTAATATTTTATTTGAATTTAAGTATTCTTCTACTCATATTATAAAATAAATAAATCAATATTTTGACAGTACAGGTATAAAGTGCTGAATCCTATCACTTACTAGCCAGGCTGTCCCCAACACTTCAATCAACTGAACTACTCACACATCAACACATTACAAGCCGAGTGTTTGATTGACATTAACATTTTATTTGGTAAATTGTGATTGACAAGCTGTTCACACGCTTTTAAGAGGTTGCCTCCTCCTGCGTTTCTATTTAATCCCTTCGTGGCTTAAGAATCTGACAATTAAACATTTAGATATAGAAGCATTTCGTACATTTTGTAAAAACTCCACAGCCTCTACAGTCACTACTGACTAAATGCAACGTGAAACGTTTAAATTATTGATGAGTGCCAAACTTGGTGAGCAGCCGCTACATTTCAATATGCTAATTACTTTTGTTATGGATACACAGAAACAATACCAATAACAATAACAATAACTGCAAGTGCCACCTACTGCTAATGATGTAGCCGTAACAGCATTTGCCTGCAATTTCCCTAGCGACGTGGCGCAACTTAACAAATGCCAAAATATATCGAAGGCGACAGTTGTAACAAAACAAATCGACTATGAATCCGGTGGTCGAGAGTGCTTGACTAGGAGATACCCTGTATACCGTATTCTTTTTATTTACCACTAGAGTCTAGTGACTAGACAGAAAGATTTCTAAACTAAGCTACAATAATTTCCAAAAAATGAAAAGACTATTTTCTGGACGTTTTCCAATTTTCAGCATACAGCTGACATAAAATAATAATATGTGTGTACCAAAAATTACAAGTTTATTTATTAACAATTTTTCTTTATGGCTTTGAGGGAAATATATAAATAAGTTTTAAAAATCAATCTTTTTTAGCACACTGGCTGAGAGGATCATTACTTAATCGTTTTGAGTATTAATGTTTTTTAATAATGCACATATAAGTTGGCTAACATCCTCAACTCCCTTAGTAAAATGTAATGGTAAAAAAAAGAAAATATTTGCATTGATTATTTAAAAAAAAATAAACATTTGGCTTTGTTTTGGCAAAACAAAAATCAATCAATCTGAAAAACTTAAAAAACTGTTGATCTATCAAATATACTACAATCTGTAATTTTCCACATTTAAAAAAAATAGAGTAAGGCCGATTAGTGAGTATCCGTTAAGCAAAGTATTTATTGCTTCTGCCTGTTACATACAACTGTTGAACTTTATAATACGTTTCTAAGAATTGTTTGTATACAGGGTATAAGAATACAAGGCGAAAAACAAAAGCAACGTACAAGAAAGGTTGGAAAATGTGTCTACTATTTGGATATGCTGCCTGGCAGTCAAACAAATCCAAAAAGGTAAGGAATTGAGCTGGCTGCTAAAACTCTTATCCTTACTCTTAACCCGCAGCTCCATCTTCATTTTGCCGGCATCCATGCGCGTTGTTTTTGCGTGACAATTGGCCCAATTTATTATTCATTAGGTTAAAAAGTCACAGCACAATACAACTGACAGCCAGTCAGTCAGTCAGCCAGTTACTTCATAGACATTAGTAATGTTCTGTTTTGGCCCTGCGGTGGTGGGTTAAATTTCACTTCTACGGCTGCAGTTTGAGCATTTTCAACATTTAGCGCAAAACTTTGGAAATTTTCTAATTGATTTGCCACAAAACATTTTTTGCTCCTTTGTTTGGCTTGACTTTTTTGTTATGTACAGCAGACGTTGCATGCAACTTGTTAATTGTTGAGTTGTCGTTGAACATGTTTGAGAAAAACTGTGAAGACAGTAGATTTGTATAAGGTGTTTCAATATTATTACGGGCAAGCATCTGGTTATATAAGCCATAGGTGTATAGTGAGTAACATTATTAAACGACCGAAAAATATCTTCAATTATTATACTCTGATCCAAAAGGAGAAAAAAAGACTTTAAGTTTTCTGTGCTGCCAGTCATTATATTTCATATGTCATTCTCAATTTGAAATAAACGAAAAATGATTCCTCCTTTCAACTGTCCATGTGTATATATGTATGTATGTATGTAGATTGAGAATTTCAGTGGCTAATGGGCATAAATGAAAATTCTATTAACGCATATCTTGCCACACCACTTTTGTCAGTCTGCAGAGGTTCTGAACACGGCTCGTCAATTATAACAAGTAAGACTGCACTAGGCGAGCGCTCACGACTATAACATACCCTGTACCCTAAATTATAGTAATCATGTAAAATATAAAGTTTTGATTGTAGGAATTTATAGATTTGTTAAAGGAAAACGGGTAAGATGTCAAAAATGTTAAATTAATTCGATCTAAAACAGAATTTATATATTTAAACATTGAGATCGACAGATCGAATTTTGTACAGGGTATAAAGAGCATACGACAGGCAGCCTATAGATTTTGCAGCTTCCTGCCGTTGACTTTTAACCTTTCGGCAATTCGGATCGGTTACGTAACGGTACTCGTTCGTGTGTGTGGCAAATCAGGTGTCACTTTGAAGGGTAGAGTGCTGTGGGGCTAGGGTAGGAGGCTGCCCGCTGCCAGCAAACTGTCAAGTAAGATAATGTTTGTTGATACAAATATTTTCACTGGCACACACACACACACACACACAGATATACTTGCCACAATTTGGTCAACGGCTGGTTATCCGGCTAAAGCCTGTGTTCATATATTCGTTTTTTCGTCTTTTGTCTTTTTGTCTACTTTTCTGCATATTTAATACGCAATTAAGCAATTTGAATAGCAGCTAACATGGAAAATGCATTTTCACGCTTTACACCTGATGCGGCTGAGGGGCTTGTCAGGCACAGCATCGAAAAGTTCACGTGTGCCCCCATGCCGCGTGCCCCGTGTGCTTTCCCCTCAATCAGTGGCATGAGGCATTGCTTTTAATTGCTGAATATGTATATCTGGTTGACATTTTGCTTTTTATAGATGTAAGAGTGGTACGCCCAGGGGGTCAAGGATTCAATTCTTAGCATTCAACTAGCCATTTCAAAATGTTTTATTTACTCGGATTGTGAATGCAGCATGCATAACAAATATATCCATAATATTTAGAAAATTTCAAGAATCCAAGGAGCATATGTATTGACATAAATTCGATGCCTAAGCAATATCAAATTAAATAAATATTACTTATTGTAATAGTAATAGTAATAGTAATAAAAAGAAAACCATACTTTTACGTCTACTAATTATATTCGTACTAATATTATTAATGGATTCATTGATAATAAAATAAAATAGTGACTAGTGTACTGGATCATAAAGATATTAACATAGTAATCAAGTTAAATATAAAATATTACCTATCAAAAAACATTGGTATATGACTAAAACATAATCGAAACTTTACGTGTATTAGTGATTTATGATTCTAATCAATGTATTCTGATACTTTTGATTCAAATACTCAATGGATATAATTTATTAACTTATTATTAATATTTAGTTTACAACGACCATAGCAAAAAATTACATTAGTAATTAAATATGAATTGGAATTATCAAAACATATGAAAAAAGTGCGATTTTGTATCACCCTTTGCCCAATAATATTACTTAGCTTTCATCACGAACTTTTTTTTTCTTTAAATGTAAGGTCCTTCTTAGTATGTATGTATATAATGCAGCTGGAAATGTTGCACAAATAATAAATGCATTTGTGAAGGGAAAGGGTATTTGTATATATCTCAAAAATTATCGGCTTGCCCAATAAATGCTGGTCCGGAATGGAAATTCCTCGATGTTTGTTATACAAGACGTTTTATCGATAAAATAAAAGAATCTTGATCTGACCAGGGTATACTTGTATTCCAATATGAAATCTCTAGCTCGCAATTCCTGCTTATACAAACGGATATACACAAGGACATAACTAGATCGAATCGGCTGTTGAAACTGATCATGAATATATCCACTTTATAGAATCATAGATGCTGACTTTTGACTGTTACATATGTATGACAACCTTTTGACCCATTTGTAATGGGTACAGGGTATACAGAACTGTTGAGTTGTTGTCTAATTTTTTACCCGTATAATTCTGTTAAGGATGATATTGGCTAATCATTAATTATTATATCGTTCATCTTACAAGGGTATTAAATCTTGGGAGCATACGGATTTTGATGCTGGTTTCATAGTAGCACTATGTGTGCCTTACCTTTGCCATTTTGGAATGGACAGTCCGACCGACCATTGGTCTCTTTACTGACCAGCACAAGGCCTGGAAAACCCGCACAGGCTTCCTGCTGTTCTGCTCTGTTACGTACTTTATGCCTCACTTGAGCGTCTACCCTTGTATGTTGTTATTGTTATTTTTACTCTCTGGCCGTTGGTTTCATACAAAGCACTTCGCTTGACCATTCGACGAGTTCGGGTTGGTGGTGGTGGTGGCAAGTAGCTGGCAAGCGCTGTCAGCGTTAGGGGTTGCTACGATGGTATGGTCAGTTGGCAGTTGACAGTTGGCAGTTGGCAGCTCTTGCTGTGATCATATTATGCCAGCGAGGGATGGTTCTAGTTTGATTATCTCACTGTGTCTTAAAATGGCGAACATAATACATATAAAATATGGAATAGCTTCAAAAACAAAAATAAATTTGTAAGCCAACGTAGCTTTTTTTTAGAAAAAGTACGTTTTTTTATCTGTTTATTGTACAACAATTAAAAATAGATTGCATTGTAGTTTGTCCCTGTATTATCACGACTTTATTTTAAAGACAAACTGGATCTAAGCATTTTATATGTATAAATGGATTCAACAAAGATCTAAAAACTACGTTAACCGTTTGCTTATTTTCAAAATAGTCTTTTGTGCTCATCATTTATTTATTTTATTTACTTATCTCTAAACAGTCAATACACAAAAATGTATTAAAATTATGAAATGAACAAAAATTGCAATCATAATTTAAATTAAAATTAAGAAATATATTAAACCTTGCAGTTGTTTAATATAATGAAACACTCTTGCTTCTCCAAAAGTAATATGAAAATGCTACCTTTAAAAATACATTTATTATTATTTAAATCAATATTTCAGACCGATTGATCCTATGACAGCTATAAGATATAGGCATCCGATTTTAACCAAATTCAATCAATCTATATATGATATAATAAAACTTGCAATTACTGAGTTTGGTTAAGATAGTTTGAGAAACAAAAAAGTTGTTAATACAACGACTTATTTTTCAACAGATTGTTCCTATGGCAGTTATAAGATATAGTAATCCGATTTCTATTAAATTTTGTGAGCATACTTAAATAGTGCGTACACTTTTAATTTATAAGTTTGGTCGCGTTTTTTTTATATTCAAAAAAGACGGACGGACGGACAGACAGACAAAGGTAGATCGACTCGTCTTGTAGTCCTGATCAAGAATATATATATATATAGTCGGGTACTCTAGACTAGAACAACTGAAACTTGTGTTCTGATTGGAAAATATGTGTGTAATTGTTTGTCAATTGTTTTCTGTCTTACGATAAGAAGAAAGAAAGTGCGTGAAGGCTATATTGCATTATAAACTCTCTGTCAGCTTAAAAATTTGTTGATAAAACTTTATTTTCAAGCAATAATACATATACTATTAACCGATACTACCTGGGCCAAGTGTTTTCTTTAAGTGTTTCACACCCACTTTAATCTCGTAAATCGTATTTTCTTAAATGGAAGTTTTTCAAATTTACAGGAATTAAAAAATGTTGTATGTCGAGTAAAACTTGTTTAAGTCGTTTAGAGACAAATGTCTTGCAATTTTGTCTCTCTAACGTGAAGAAAAATGTATAGCGTCAATTCCTTAAGTCGAATTTTAAAAGATGATTTGTACACAAAATAAGTCATTTGTATGTAATGAGTATCGGTTATAATAAAATGTATCTTTATTTGTAGAGTTTGATTAAAATATCATGGAAATCAAAATGGGTATATTTTGGAATGATGGAATTTGCTTAGATGCTTAAGAAAAAGATTGATGGAAATGAGTATAACATTTATAAGACGATACTCATATTTCAAAATGATTTGGTGTTCATAAGAAAGAGAATACAAAATTAGAACATGCAATTCTGGCGGTGTCTGTCCATCTTTATATCTATTTCCAAATAAATCTCTGAGTTGTGAAGCTCCTCTGTTTTTAAAATATGGAAAAGAACAGAACCGAACCAGCTGCATAGGTTCACTATATAATATAGCTTAGGAGCCAAACTTCGAACGGTGAGATTTTGTATGCAAAACTATTTATGGGTTGTTGATATCTTGACCAACTTTTCAAATACAGGACGAACTCATCATGCAATTTGATAGAATTTGATTGAATTTTGATTATTAAATAATATTATATAGTTGATGTATGTTCTCTTCCCAATGTAATTTAGAGCAGAGAGCTCAAATGTTAATAAATGCAATGAGACATTAAATTGCATTAAATTACAAAGAATGCGGCATCAGGTAAAAATTAAGTTATATTCAAAATCGATTGATTTGTGTTAAAAACTGCTTTAAAATACATAACATATTTTTGTATACACTCGTACAGTTTTCATATGTGAAATTGCATTTATGATTTATAATTTCTGCAAGACATTTAATTTGGCTGTACCAAGTGAGTAGCTGTTCTTTGCTGTTCTTATGTTTGCACATTCACAATCCTGACTATATAATATAATATAAATAAATGCAATTAAACATTATTAAATTCATTTATATTTTGCAGTAACGGTAACAAAATGCTTATCTAATTTCTCAAGTTAATTCTTTCATCACAATCGCTAGCTGCCTTAGTCTGATATTGTTAATAACAAATGTAAAGCATATAAATACATAATGTTTATATATTTATTTTTATTTAAAAGCAATTGGCTGGTGGAGGAAGTGCTACGTTAGCTGTTTAAGATATACAAAAAACACGTTGCCGTATTCCTCACGCACAGCGGCCATCTTTAAAAAGCCTCAGGCAAACACACACACACACACATACACTCACACCTACATGAAAAATGTTGCGCATTTAACTAAACAAAATTGTAAATTGTTTTAAATATAATTACATATATATTTATACATATGTATATATATAAATATATAAATATATACGTGTATATTTGTTCTTTCCAATTTTTGAGCAAATATGTTTTGATTTTCATTTGATAAAAGCTTACCAAAGCTTACCACATAAATTTGTATATATTTTGTAAGTCGCCAATTGTTTGTTTAAATGCACATTTTTTGTGCTTCATTTTTATGGTTTTTTTTGGTAAACTTTTGTCCGGTTCATGTTCAATTTTTGTTTAAAACATGCTGGACATTTCCAATGCTCAGACTCAATAATGCGTTTAAGTTTTTTTTTTGTATTTGCTCGTGTGTTTTTTGTCGGCGTTATTTTGCTTTTTGCTTTTTTCACTTTTTACTCTCACGCTTTGCTCTCGCTCTCTTTGTCAGTTTACACTTTAAAGTTTCAAATGCGCAAAATCCAAAATATATGCGCACACACCGCGGAGCTCTTGTTATTATTATTTATTATTATTTTTGTTTTGCCCAAGTAATTTACTCGGCTTTAAATATTAACGTTTTCTCAATTTTAAAACATATTTCATTAGGTTTTTTGGGAGCCCGCTGTTCGTCCTGCCACGCACTTTCAACGACTAACATCTTTGAGGGCTTTGAAATTTTTTTTTTAAAAAACTGATGCTGCAACGCGCGAAAAAATAAAAGTTTGAAGCGATCGTCTCTCGCCGCTATTTTTTATTTTTACAAAGGGGTGAAACGAATTTTACTTTTTTAGCACTGAAAAAGGGAACATCATCCCCTTTGGCAACCCTAAAAAACGGGTTGCCAGCCCAGCGCGACGTTCGGTCTCCGAGGTTTTCGGGTTTGGCCTGCTCTCCCTATTGTTTGTGTTTGCGCGCCTGCAAATTGCACACACACACACACACACACACACAAGGTATACAATCAGACATCATCATTATGATCAACCCCATAGTGATCATGATGTTGTCCTTGCACAATAATCTCTGCCAGGCTGTAACGGAGATTCTTTTCATGCCGCTTTGTTGGTACACCTTTTGACTCACTTCCACAGACGCACACACACACACACACATACACACATACACTCGGGAGTCTAACATAATCTTGCGAAATGATCGGCTCAGTTCCTTGCTTCTTTTCGTCCTCTGCGTCTTTTGTTTGCCTGCTGAGTTTTTTATTTGGCGCGCTTTTGCTTATATTTCTGTTTTCCTTCATTCCTGTTTTGGCAGCACTTGGAATATTTTTACTTACCCAATTCCCTGTCAGCTATGATCTAAACTTATTTGCATATCTCTTGTTGAAGTTATATTTGAATAATAATGAATACGAAACAAAGACAGTAAAATAAAAGTAAATTTTATATGTACATATATATATATTTTTTTTAATTAGAAATATTTTCAGTGTTTTATTTTTCTATCAATAAAATACGTGTTTAACATAAAAGGTCTAGACTCTAGAGAATATTATATTATTATAAGAAGTAGAGTTAGGTTAATATACATTTATTAGTGCTTAAGGCCAGATCTATAACAAAAATATCTTATTATCACTTATTAATCATTAAACACATTTTGGATGCAACTTCAATATTATAGATATTTGAAGATTATAGCTATTTAAATAGTATTCATAGATTAACTTGTTATTTTGAAATTTTACTTCATTTATTTAATAATTTTATTATTTAAGCCCGTAACTATCCGGCTTTCATAATGCTAATCGGCTATGAAACAAACTATTTTTAATCTAATTCGTCTTTTATGCTTTCTAGGGTGAATGAACTGTTAGATGAGACACTCACAGCCAAGGAACACATTCCCTACACACATTTTAATAAGCCTAAAAAGAAAAATATAAAGACAACTTGGTCCACCCTTAAAGTCACCTAACTGTAGACGACAGTAGAATGTCGATCTGAAGCGTGAAATAACAACCCCTAGTAGAATATAAAATCCAGGTCATCAAAGTCTCTACTTTCAACTTGTAGTTTAAATAACTATAAAATCTACACTATCTGCCTATATATCGAATCAATCAATTGCTCTTCGAAAACTATTAAGAAAATAATACTCTTAGAGTATATACATCAAAATTGCCCATCATGTGTAGAATCACGCTCCTCATCTATCCCTGTGCACAGTGAACCCGACATTTTTTAATTACAACAGCGAGGGGTTAGTTCGATGTGCACAGCAACAATAGCAATCACAAAAAAAGGTTTGGTTTTTTGGGCAAAAACCTAAAATATTTGCACGCATATCCCAGCAATTACTTACGGTTTGTGCACACTTCCAGAGTCGGATCGATGTGCGCAAACAGGTAGAAAGGAACTACCATTAGACAGCAGTGGAACTGCAAACTTAAAGCTGAACTCAGAAACTCTAGATAGCTATTTACGTATTGTTGACTCGCCCGCAGAAAAGCTGCTGAAGAACCATTCAACACCTACGCCAAACAGTCGATTTTCAAGAGTTTAGATTCTTTCAAGGATCTGCCTGCATCAAGAGCCGATCAACTTACATCAACAGAATTCACGTCAATGGGTAAAACCAAAGCAGCTGCGCGACAAAATAAAATAACACAAAAAACAAGCAAATATGGTAATGCGAATTGGTGAGTCGACTATGCGATACCCTGTAAGTAGTTTTGGTATACCAAATTAAGAATTTACAGTTCATCGCATATGTGGCGAATGAATATAAAAAGCAGCTAAAAACAAGTTGTTTCATTAAAGAACATTTTGATATGCATATGTACTTATAATAAATATTAACGTATATTCTATAGCTCACAACCTTTAAATGGTAAATTTGCCTTATTAATATTTCATATTTTTCTATTATAGCTTGAGACCCTTTAATGATCAATATTAATATATGAATATTCGTTGCCTGTCACATACCCTCGCTGGATTTGAGCATACCTATCGAGTGTGTGCGCTTAGGGTATACTGCAGGACGCTGCAAAATCCCTGCATTGAGCGAGGCGGGCACAACAAAAACGCAGCTCAACTTCCAAAAGGGGGAAATTCAATGCCGTGAAAAGGGTAGACTAGGCGGCAGAGAGGTCGAGGATGAGGCCGATAGACCGACAGCGAGTGCGACTGCAACTGATTGCATGGTCTGTATGAATGGATTGGAATGGGAATCAGTATGTGAGCGTGAATAATAATGGGTTGACTGACTGGTAGCCGGGCCGGGCCGGGAGTTCGTTATCCTCCTTGCCCAATCGACGGCGCGTCAGTTTTTCGGAACAATGAGGCAGCCGCGCAGGCTGCTCTCTCCGCTCTAGCATCATCATCATCATCATCAGTATCATCATCATCATCATCGTCCTCGTCGTTGTCTGACAGCAGCGCGCAACTGCAGCAGGATTTTTTATTATTATTATTCGTTTTAGTTGTAGGGTTGCTTTCGGTTTCGCGAGTTCCTTAAAAACAAATAAAATATAGCAAGTCAGAGGGATCAAGTGCAGAACGCTCGACTAAAAGATACCCTGTACCCCAAGTCTTAACTTGTCAACAAGTTCGCATTTACATAACCATTACCAAGTGTTCAAAGTAGTGTGTAAACATTTTAGCATGAAATAAAAAAATAGTCCTGTACCCATCTGGAATTGCAACGTTTCCTTTAACATCTTCTGTGTTTCACGATTTGTACACATTATGTATATCTTTACTGTATTTTTACTGTTATTGCAAAGAATGTTTAATAATTTAAGGAAAACTGTAGGATTTACGCCGATCTAGATTCTAGAATATATGTATGTATGTATGTCTAGAAGCCGGCTGTATACATCTGCTCAACTTTATTGTAACCATTTTACCCATGGGTATACAAAACTGTAATGGGTGTTAACGGCGATGCTGCCTGCAGCGCTGCTGTTGTTATTGATCGTGGAAGGTTGATGAAGCTGATAATGACATTGCATAACTTGGTTAAAAAAAAGAAAGTAGAAAGGTTCTTCCGGCATGCGTGTGTGGAAATTGAAATTGCCAATGAAGTCCAGTGTCTAGTGAGCTGTATATATGTATGTACATATAAAGTTTTTTATTTAGCATTTTGATCAACTTATTTAAAAGTTATGATACATTGATCTAACATAATAATATACGCATTAACATAATAACATTAACTCATAACAGAATTATGAATGTAAGAGCTGGGTTCAGGGTATCTCCTAGTCGGGCACTTTCGACTAGAGCACTATTACTTGTTTTAACTTCATTTTATTTTATCACAAAATTTAAATTTGTTAACGCCACCTATAGTCTGGCAACCGAAACTAAATGCGCACTCAACACATAGATGGCGCCACCGTAAACTTTTCGCCAATTTGAATCAGCCACAAAGTTGGTTCGTGAAAACGAACAGCTTAACGAAGTAAATAAAGACATACGGCATATGCCTTACATATACATATATCATATCTTTGCCACACAACGGTGGTCTTATACAACAACTAATTGAGCACAATTTAAATTGTGTGTTAAATTGGCCCTTTACTTCTTAAATGTAATTAATAATTACCACTTGTTTTACAATCAAATAATAATTTAAGTTTTTCTTTTCAATAATAATATGCATTACTTTATTTTTGTTTTCATACAAAATGGAATTTGGCAAATTACCCCATTGTATGCTCAACAATTTGACACCTTTCATAAACTTGAGACACCCACATGACGATAAAATCTCTCACGACAAGTTACGTCACTACTGCTCGATATTTTCATGAATGACTCTTCCTCCCATAAAAGCGCTCGGCACATATGTATGTATGTATGTATGCAGGTGTGTACATATGTATGTGTGTATTGCGAAGTAACTAAACTAAATTGCAGCACGTAAACCGAAAGGATAGTTTAAGGTCATGGTGAAAGATAAAAGAGAATATGAAGGGCAATGCTCTTAAAATCCCAACGACCACCACAAATAAACTCACACACACGCCTCTGCTCTCCTCGCTCTCGCTCTCTCTGTCTCTCTCTCTCTATTTGTCAGACGCTACCAACTCGATTTTTATACTCTCCGCAAACACGCTTATCGAAGATTCGCCCCCGACTACTTAATAAAACGAAGAACCTAATGGAAACTTGCTGTGAGACTCATTCGTTAATTTGTCTTCGAACGTCGCAGAATACAACAGAAACTTGTCTAGACTCTAGAGCCTAGACAAAACTCATCAGTGGACAGTGGACAGTGGACGTATACGCAGTGCTACAAATAGAAAGTGAAAATTATGAAATAACTTGTGCGAATATATTCGAAATACTTATCAAAGCAAAAAACACTGCAAACATCATTTATAGCCATGGCCAAGGAGACCAGCAAAATGGTAAGCGATATATTTGTGTTATCAATTATCGTTGACAAAGTGCAATTAGAAATTCGTGCTGGGACCAATTCACTTAACCATTTCCAAGTGACCTTGAGACCAACTTTATGTCGCGTGCTTCGTTGGGTCATTAGGCAATGGAATGACAAGCCCATTTTTCGATGGTCCTTTATATTCGCGTTAATTGAAGTGTTAGCATTTTGTTATCAAAAATGTTATAGATTTTTCGTATATCTTTATATAATGCTACGCGTATACTTTCTCCATTTCACCCGACACTCTTCTGCGAACATATTAAGGGCTTACTCTTAAAGCTTCTTCCAAGTTGTGTGTACATACATACATATGTACATATACTATGTGTGAGTATTCACAGAATGGGAGACAGTAAATATTATCTCGAATAACAAGCTGAAAATACACAAAAATCTATTTTCCTTTGTATAAATGATGATTTCATCAGTTGGCTTATCAACTCCGATGAACGCCAACTTTTATCTTTTAACTTAGAGAATACCCCGAATACACTTACATATACATATGTATATTATCTTATTGTATAACTGTTACGAAACCTCGTTTGATGACGTCGTTTTCTTTGCTCTATCTCTCGTATATTAATCTGTGCCTTATCGGACAAATTTAAATGCCGCTATTTATCTATGAATGTCTGACAACCACCTGACCATAAAAAGTCGCATGATAAGCAACGGGAAAATAGCTATTTAGCTTAAGCAAATTAATTAGCTTGCCAAGGTTTTTAATGGCTATGGATAAAATGGTTTGTTTCTCCGCATTGATTACTTATCTACAGCTTTCCCAATAATACAAATATTGTATATATGTACATACATATTTACTAAGTTTTTGCTTTTGAATAATCTCTTTTCAAGGTACAAGTTGTGCTATTTATAAAAATCGCAAATAATCGTTGCTTCCAATTTTGTATGTATTTGTACCTAAAGATACATACCTACAGAATTCCATATGATCTGTTTCACGTGTTTGCCAATGACGCACTTATTGTGGACCCCAAAACAATTGACTAACACAGAAGTCAAACCGCTGTGGAAATATGTGTATTTAATATACATACATACATGAATATGTACATATATCTTTTCTCGTGATACATTTCCTGCGCAGTAATCACAATTTGCTCTTTGGAGGCGATGTCTGAACATGGTATTTGTATAATGCTATTATCTAATAATGACAGCATTTTAAGCTTTTGGCTATGCACTTTGAAACTGTTTCCTGCACTAGCTTTCCTCGAATTACTCTCATTTTAATGACATGGGTCAAATACATTGATATCAATGCAATGATTAAATGCAATTCATAAGTTAAAAACATTTTAAGTTATATTTTGTTTTTCGATAATAAAATGTAAGTTTTTATTTACCCTGCTTGACGACAATGCCAATAATGCCATCAGAGATCCCGACATCTCAAAAGTTTTGACCAAAACTACGCGGTTGCTGGTCAAAAATGCAGAGTGGCGAATTGAATGCGGTTTGAATTTTTGAATCAGCTGATTTGTTTCCCGCCATACTTTTCAAGGGCTGCAGCATCGACTATTTCATTGATCATATCGACCTGAATACCGAACATGAAATCTGAAACACAACCGTCCTTACATCTTTTTGGCAAAATACCACAGCGTAAATTGATATTAAGAAAAGAGTGTAAGAGGTAAAGATAGAAAAAGAGAGATTCAGTTGGACAAGGAGATTTCCTGAACACAGGTTTTCAGCTAATTATTATGCGTACAAGTACATGTATAAGCGAAAGTAAAAAGAAATTATGCTACAAAGAGTTGAGCCGCAAACTCAGAGACAGTAAGAAGTGGATTTTAAAATAATCACAAAATAAAAATTAATCCCGACTCGTTGGCCGATTAGAGCAACGTCACTCTATCTATGCGTGCTTATGCTCTTAGGCAGAAACTTAATTTGGGGAGAACTGAAAAAGCTTTTTAATGATGTAGTTGTTTTTATTTACTGTCGACTCAAGCAGTCGACACAGGAGAATTAAAATCAAAAATTATAAAAATGTTAATACATATATAAAGGTTAAGAGTAAGGAGGCACGTCAATCTTCGGACTAGGTGTATCGCAGAATTGGACGAACTACTTCAATAAATATATGTACATCACACACAAATATTTTTATTGTTTATTAGAGAAGAAGAATGAAAAATAATTCTTATCTTGCGGCTAGCTTTTGATGCAATTAAAACAAATATTTATGACATTTAATATACTCGTGGGTTCATTGCGTAAGCAATGTCTGGTACATACAAGCATATACAATATAAAATATAAATATTTATATAATTATACTTCTACACAAGTTGCTTACATTTAATAGTGTGCGTTACATATGTACGTGATATTTTTGTTGTTTTAATTGCTCGCTTGCAGGGCTACTCTATTGACAGTTTTATAAAAAACTAGAAGGCGTTGCCCAGGCATACATATGTTTTTAACTATCAGTTTCTCACCACATTTGTGAGGTGACTTTTCATAACCTGAATCCATTAAAATTGCGTGCATGGGGTATCATGAATTTGTGCAAAAGTATGTTACAGACAGATGGATGTCTATCTGTGTTCTTAAAAATCAATAAACTGAGCTCGGAGACATTCACAATTCCCTTTACCCTTTTGAAAGGTCAAAAATATAGACGACTGCCATCAAAATTGATATTTTCGTTTAGCGGTCAGGGAACAAATTGTCTAATTTTGTTTTCGGTCTCAGCGAACGATTTTACATAAGAAATTTATAGTGGATGTGCTGATTATATTTTATTTATTGTGTTATCAATGTTCAGGTGTTATAAGGTTCAAGATTTGACAAAATCTGGATTGCCAAGAAACTAATATGTTGGTATTAGGAAATTGTCAGCTTTTATCTTGAAGCTGGTGCAACAAGACAATAACCTGTTGCACTTTCACTGTAATTGGGTCTGACGGCCTGTCTCTTGTGGTACAGTCAACAGTTGACTCCAGAAGTAGCTACGCATATTTACAGCTACTGCTTTCTGACGACACATACTCGGATTACTGATAAGCGCTTGTTATTGCAGCTGCAATGCATTATCTTTATAGGGACAATGCCATACTGATCCCCTTTCGTAGATAGGTCACAGGCTTTCAATTTGCAATTTGGCATTGTTTCGCTACTGGCTGTAGATGCGTTTCCTGCATGCATCAAGTGTCCACTAGCAGGCGGCTAGTCAATAAAATGCAGTTTGTCCACATTTCTGAGACAGCTTGCATGTTGTTTTGTTTTTTATTTGTGTTGCCGTCTAATAGTTTGTACCGGTATTTTCTGGTAACGTGTATTATTTGCTCTGCTGCCTGGTTTGGGACCTGTTGGCAACCTTTCTCCTTCTCCTTTTGGATTTTCCTCTTTTCGCCACTGCTCTCACATGCTCTCATGTTGCCTCTCAATGCTCAATGCTCAATCTGTAACTGAACCCCATTTCATTCCGGCTCTGTTTAGTGTGCCTGTTGCTTCGGCTCTTGTATTTGTATACTCTGATACCGAGTGTAAAAGAGTATACTGAGCGTCAACGTTTTCTGTTTCACAAAAGTTCTAAGATTTTTGAATATAACTCTCACAATTTAAAGGCTAGAGTCACCAAATTTTGAAGATAGAATGTTGGCAGTCTTACCATGCCCACGTCCAATCCCGCCCATGCAAATCTCGAAAATCTATTCAGATTATTGATAAGCTTTTTCAAAGGAGAGCCACGCCCACACCTGGGCGTTTCCAGCTGTTCCTTCGCTGGTATCAGAGTATTACGCAGTCGTTTACGACTGACCGCAACGTTTTACTTGTTAGTATTGGCTTCTATCTATTAGTGATGGCAGCGTGATACAGCTGTAAAACTACTCTTGAATATTCGTTTAACTTTAACTGCAACTAATTTTAACAACAATTGTAACAATTAAGGATGTTCCAGTCAATAATGGTCGACAATAATGTTGAGGCTTGTATTCCCGTATATGTACCCATTTACCAAAATCTAGTAATTAAGTCATGATCAAGCAAAGAGTGCTCAACTAGAAGAGCGTAATGAGCGAGGCTTGTGAACAATGACATTGTATTTATTGAAATACCCGGCGATATTTTATTACACTCACGCTGTCATCGGCTATCACCACACATGCTATTCTTATGCATTGAATTTTACTATACTCAATTTGTTGCTCTGCACAGTGGATTAATTGGGAACTAATATGTGCAACATAAAGTCAGTTAGTTTTTAATAGTCCTTTTACAGGCAAACAAATCTGTAATAAAATGTGTAATAAAATTTACATAAATGATACAAATTAAATCAAATATTTAAACTTAATATTGAAAAAATGTTTGCGGTACTTATTATTAGTATTAAATATTCGTCCGCATTTAACATTATATTTGTACAGAATAAAATCTGCAGAGCAATGGATGTTATTATTAGTTAACTTTAAACTTTTTTTAATAAAAAGAACATATGTTTGTACATTAAAATGAATGTATAGAACTTTCCTTGAATAATTGTTTGAAATTTCTTTAAATTTTATGCGCAACACTCACTAAATAATCCACTGTGCAACAGCACCCATATACAGATGTGCTCACCAATACACACTTACGTTGTTGTTGTGTTATGCCGGCCTCAGCCAGAGACTTAAGTCCCTAGTAGAGTCAGTTCCATCAAGCGATTTCTCGAGTGAGTTTAGTCGCGCATTGCAACGTAAACGGAACGGGCGTGTTCTGGTCATCGTCTGGTCTTCCATCTACTGTTCTTCGTCGTTTTGTTGTCTTGTCTGTTGGTAACCAAAAAGAATTACCGCTGCCCGACACACGCTGAAAGTTCCAAAAAGTAAATAAATAAATACAATATATAGAAATGAAGAAGATAATACTAAAAATACATGTGAAATGAAAAGTATTTAATGGTAGCAAAATATAAGAAATTGCATACATACATATACATACTTAAATATACATATGTACTTGAAGTGAACATACATACATATATACATATATACATGTATGTATGTATGTACATTATTATTTTGTGTATTAAAACGGCGATAAAAATACCGCGCTGTGTTTATTTTCAAAGTTTTGCAAGTTAAGGAACAACATTTTCTGACGTTTGCAATTTGTTTGATACGAACCGAAAACGTGTAATCTTGCATCGAGTGAGTTGGAAAAGGAGCAATCGCTACATACGTACATATGTATTCTGATATACTATTATGCTGACACACACACACACACATTTGTAAAAACACCACGCTCTCTTTGACTTCTGTGAACCGATGGTTTATTTTAGTGTTCTGTTCTTGACTTTTTCATGCCTTGCATTTTCCCAATCCATACAACTGTTTGTGTGTATGTATGTATGTAAATTATACATGCATGCGTTTTTCTGATATATACATATGTACGTATGTATTTGACATCATTTTGATTCCTCCACAAATTTAACACACGATGTTCCAGTACCAAAACAGCTGTCTAACTTATTTGATAACTTGACCATTGGTCAATGTATTTTTTATGTAAATAAGCTTCTTTGCGAATTGTTTACATGTAAATATTGTTATTATCCACTAGATAGAAATTCCACTTGAATTCTAGGTGCGACTGTAACGAATGTCACAATATGTGTGAAGATTCAGATGCACAGAACAATATATGTATGTAGCTTCCAGCTTGCAGTAAAATTCTTGACTATTTCAGAACATTAAACTGTACATTGGCATATATCTGCGAGGGTATTAATATAATAGTTTTCATTGTTAAAATATACGGATGGTTTCAAATCGTAGAGAAAGATTCTTATTCGTAAGTGGCTTTGAGTGAATCCTTTATTTGCATTTTGTCCTATAACCTGATTCCGCAGGGAGAAAGAATGATAAGATTTTAATCTTTTCATACAAATAACTTCATTCGTACTAAAATGAATCAGCCTGCCCAGCCCTTGTACCAAAATATATATTTATTGATATTTTTAGACTTATCCATGAAATGAAATAAACTTGATCGGATCAGAGTTTAACAGAACTTAAAATCCACATTTATTTTTTTCCAGCTCTTTTAGTCTCTGTGATCCGTTCTATAGGAACAATCGGAGCTATTGTACACAAAACATCTTTGTTTTTCAAGACACTATGCCTTGGTCTTTGTCACCAGTTAAGAGTGAAATTTATATTAATTAAATTTCGATATGAGCAGGGGGACTACCATATACAAGGGTATGCTATATTCGGCGCGCAGAAGATATCAGCTGTTTTTCCCCAAACAACAGCAATTAAATTTTCAATTTGAGTTTCGAGTTTAAAGCGTGTCATTGATCTTTCTGACTTGATTCCGTTTAAAGGGTCTTACACTTTGTTATTGTTGAGCTGCTTGACAGCTGTGCATTGAACCGAATCGAACCTGTCCATTAATTATGCAATAATCAATTCCCACATGTGTTTTGTGGCCTAAATATGCAAGTTACACAATTCTTTTGCTCTAAATCCTAAATTGCATTTTCAAGGACATCATATCAGCAACTTTAATCCCGATCGCCCTCTTGAGCAAGAATATATTCTATATAGTTTACGTGGTCTGATAGATCCTTTCATAAATGTGATATATGTTTTGTGCCAAAATCAAAGTACAGTCTGCAAGGGTATATTTCAAATTATGGGAAAATTAAATATAATAAATAAATATTTTTACAAAATTACAATGTACCAAGCATTACAAATTTACTAAGCTTTAATGAAACACGATTGGTTAAATACAACTTCTTGTTTACAAAACAACACTAAGGAACAGTGTAGAGCTGTTCGGTTCAAATTAGTTTGTCATGCGATTTTTCTATCTTTGATTTAACCTTTACATTCACCTGATTTTTTCTATTGTCTAACAAGTTAACAATTTGTCTAATTGAAAATATCAATACATATTTTAAATGAAAATAATTTCAAAAAGGAAAATAATTTAATAAGCAGTTGGTAACGTAGTTTTGTTTGTCAATTGATTCACACCTAATGAGCCCCGCTAATAATTGTACACCTCATATAATTTGCTGCTGTCATTGACATATCTATATAAACGATAGGGCCGATCAAATGTTGCGTGTGGTCAATGAACGCAATGCCCGAATTGTTACGAGTTCATTGTTGTTTTAGTCGTGATCCGCTTGCCAGTTAACAAATTATATACATATATAATATCTGGGTTGATTCAAACTTTATGACCTAATAACAAGGAGTGCCTTAAATAACCATTTCTATATATGTAAATTACGTTTTCCTTAGAATCAAACCTTTGTCATAATCCTCTTATGAAATTTATATTTGTTCATTCATCATAATAAAATTTTTGGTTTAATTGCACTATAGACAGACTTGACTAAAATGATTCGACTGGTCGTTTAGACCAAGAATATATATACACTGTATAATATATGATTGTCAGATAATAGATAGATAGATTTCGTTGTGCCTGTTATATACACTTGGATATTTTTGAAGCCATTTTTATTATTAAGTCAAGGTTACTTAGGGAACATTAGCTCATTAATAATCCATGATGTAAATCCTTATAAACTTGTAATCTTAACATTTATTGTATACTGCTTCCCTTGACTATTTGGGATACAAAATCCAAGTACATATTGCATATTAAAACAGATTGTTATGCAAATATGTATTTATATAGCTAACACTTTATTCACAGTGTACATTTTCAAGTTCATTCACATGACATGTTAATTGACTCAATATTTGTAGTTTGTGTTCTGTAACAAACATACTACTTCCAATAATTCAAACTGAAATCCATGGGTAATGTATGTGTGACAGGGTTAATGTTAATTTCGTATGCCAGACGGTAGTAGGAAAACGTTTGTTAAACGTGAAGCTTTCATTGGTATGATAGAAGAATTCATATGGAACATTAATCAACGATTCTAGTCAGAGCCAATGTCATATGACTAAGGCTGGGCTCTGGCGAAATATCGGAAATGAATTGTTAAAGTGCAATAGCCTCAGGAATTATTTGTATAGACTTGTATAAACTTATTTTACATATAACAATTGGCTTTTAGTTACTTTGTATACGCTGTGCCCAATAAAAATGTGTAATAAGTTTTCCAATAAGTATCTACAAGTCTTATGCCCAAATTGCAACTAGTGCTATTATTATAAACTTTAAAATTTATAGATTTCAGTTTCAGTATCAATAAGCTGTTGTCAAGAGAGCTTCATGTGAATGACCACATTTCAATTACCATATGAAATTTATTCGTCTTGTCGATCGTCGATGTCATAAGGTGACTATTTATTTCAGACTCTATGGTGCGGTAATGAGGACACGAGTTTACTTGCGCTAAGAATATACAGGTACAGTTGGGTCTTTATTTAAATTGCATTTTAATTTGGCTTAAACATATTTGTTGTCTACGGACAAAATGTGCTAAGAACGTATAATTTGTGCTTTATTTTGGTGCAGTTTGAGTTTATTAATCGGCTTGTCGACCGTAAAAAAGTAGATTAAATACATACATATGTGTTAGGGGTCTAAAGTGCGCAGTTGCTAAGCGTGTTATATAATCAAGTATATAAGAAACACTCGACTTTCAGTCCAAGTAAAATTGCTTATCAATTTTTGAGAAATGAATGAGATCTCAATTTGAACGGTTTATATACACTATAAAAAATGGTATAATTAGAGAACTCATACTAATGATAAAAAAACACTTTTAAATGTATTAGAGGTTAAGTTTGTCACACATTTTTTTATATTTTAACTATTTTGATTTTATCTGTTCATCCTAAATTCGAAAACTCATGTCCTTCTTCCTTGAATGTGCATCCTGTGCTTCAATTTAATTAATCTACATAACAACTCGGTACAGGGAACCTCCTAGTCGAGCACTTTCGACTATAGCATTCTTACTTGTTTAATTGTTTTAATCTGAATCGCTATTAAAAATAATTTTACTCATTAATTATCTTTGATTTTTATTGAATTTACCGCTTGATAATAAATGTGCAATTAACATACATAATAAGCACATTTGGGTTATTGCTTTTTTGTCTGGAATGCTAATTTAATTCTTATAAAGAAATCAACAATATTGTGTGACGTTTAAATGTTTATATA
Organism: Drosophila maculinotata; assembly: GCA_035045305.1. Taxonomy (NCBI): domain Eukaryota; kingdom Metazoa; phylum Arthropoda; class Insecta; order Diptera; family Drosophilidae; genus Drosophila; species Drosophila maculinotata. Next base: position 6,481,849 of record JAWNPD010000319.1, on the reverse strand, counting down.
TATTTATGTATATGTACATCATTACGTCAAAATACTTTAAAAACGAGATAGAAAGTCTACCTACCAGTTGCTTAATATAATGAAACAATATTGCGTATACAAAAGGAATATGACAATGCTACCTTAAAATTGAATATTTCAGACTGATTATACCTATGACAGCTATAAGATATAGTCGTCTGATTTTGACCAAATTTAATCAATCTATATAACATTAAATAAAACTTGCAATTACTGAGTTTGGTTAAGATAGTTTGAGAAACAAAAAAGTTGTTCATACAACGACTCATTTTTCAACAGATTGTTCCTATGGCAGCTATATGCTATAGTGATCTGATCCGGCTTATTCCGACATATTATCTGCGTGCAGCAGAAATAAGCATCTGTACCAAGTTTCATTAAGATACCTTCAACTTCTGGCCAAAATTATAATACCCTCTGCAAGGGTATAACTAGAGAGTGCCCTTACATTTAATACATTATTGACTCTTAATCTCAAATCTCTAATTTTCTCTAAGCTATCGAAATAAAAATGGTTTTTGTGAATGGTATATAATATATAATGTTATAGGTATACATACACTTATAAACATTTATCTTCAGGGTGCTAAAAATTAAAGAAATTATTGTAGCCCGATGTTGATAAATTTTACTTAAATTTGCTTGTTCGTTATGCGCACTTAACTAAGCAATTTACAGTTGAGTCGAATCTGATAGCTAATTGTCAGCACTGTCAACCCAACTTACGACTAGTTGACCCAGTTGGAACCAGTTTACATAGCGGTTATAAATTCCAAACAGTAGTATATAAATGTATTAACTTCCGCATTAATCTCAACTATCCAGTTAACAGTTAAAATGCATTGAAGCTTCACTCTCTCGTTATATGTGAATACTTCTTAATATCTCATATCTTAAACATTTCCACGGATATTAAAATATGTTATAATTTGGGTGTTATTTACTGCATGACACCCATGACCTAAACTGCCGTCCCAATTTCTGAGTGGTATTATGTCGCCGCCACATAGAGCAACGGAATGTGTCTCTTGGCCCATTATGTCAATTAAATTGTAAACACTTCACTTATCGAACTTAGATGATAACTTCACAAGCAAGTAGACAGTGTACTATATCTATAGCTATACATCACCATTTTCAATATCATTAGTAACGAGCAAGCAAACAACAGTTATGTTCGGCGTGTTGATTATTAAATACTCTTTCAAACGTAGTACATATGATATTAACTCTAATGTTGTCAGAGTAGTATAGAGTTAACCTCTCAGTAACCTCAAGAGAACAGTTTTTATTGAGTTTTTAATACTTTTATTTTAATAAGTTTTGGTTTGACAAAAAATCGTTAATTATAATAGATTTTTGTAAAATGTGAAGTGCATTTGTATGGACTTAAGGCGTTTACAAGTCAATTTTTTTTGTCATTTTGGCATGATTTTTGACAGAAAAATGAAACACCTCAGAATCACTTTTCCAATAGTTTTTTATACTAATTTTGACACCCACAATCGATTAAAAAAAGAATTTCAAGAATCTATTTTTTGAAAAATCAATTTTTGTAAGGGTCCCCCCTTATGCTTTTTTTGGAAAAATATTTGAAAAAATTAAACTTTCAATAATGCATAAACTTGAAATGTAGGATTGATATATAGGACAAACCATGAACAAAATGGCCTCAGGCTTGACAATCGGCTCAATTTTGACCAAGTTATGGGAGTTTGAAGTTTAGGAAGGGCATTTGTATGGACTTAAGGCGTTTACAAGTCAATTTTTTTTGTCATTTTGGCATGATTTTTGACAGAAAAATGAAACACCTCAGAATCACTTTTCCAATAGTTTTTTATACTAATTTTGACACCCACAATCGATTAAAAAAAGAATTTCAAGAATCTATTTTTTGAAAAATCAATTTTTGTAAGGGTCCCCCCTTATGCTTTTTTTGGAAAAATATTTGAAAAAATTAAACTTTCAATAATGCATAAACTTGAAATGTAGGATTGATATATAGGACAAACCATGAACAAAATGGCCTCAGGCTTGACAATCGGCTCAATTTTGACCAAGTTATGTGAGTTTGAAGTCTAGGAAGGGCATTTGTATGGACTTAAGGCGTTTACAAGTCAATTTTTTTTGTCATTTTGGCATGATTTTTGACAGAAAACTGAAACACCTCAGAATCACTTTTCCAATAGTTTTTTATACTAATTTTGACACCCACAATCGATTAAAAAAAGAATTTCAAGAATCTATTTTTTGAAAAATCAATTTTTGTAAGGGTCCCCCCTTATGCTTTTTTTGGAAAAATATTTGAAAAAATTAAACTTTCAATAATGCATAAACTTGAAATGTAGGATTGATATATAGGACAAACCATGAACAAAATGGCCTCAGGCTTGACAATCGGCTCAATTTTGACCAAGTTATGGGAGTTTGAAGTTTAGGAAGGGCATTTGTATGGACTTAAGGCGTTTACAAGTCAATTTTTTTTGTCATTTTGGCATGATTTTTGACAGAAAAATGAAACACCTCAGAATCACTTTTCCAATAGTTTTTTATACTAATTTTGACACCCACAATCGATTAAAAAAAGAATTTCAAGAATCTATTTTTTGAAAAATCAATTTTTGTAAGGGTCCCCCCTTATGCTTTTTTTGGAAAAATATTTGAAAAAATGTAACTTTCAATAATGCATAAACTTGAAATGTAGGATTGATATATAGGACAAACCATGAACAAAATGGCCTCAGGCTTGACAATCGGCTCAATTTTGACCAAGTTATGGGAGTTTGAAGTCTAGGAAGGGCATTTGTATGGACTTAAGACGTTTACAAGTCAATTTTTTTTGTCATTTTGGCAAGATTTTTGACAGAAAAATGAAACACCTCAGAATCACTTTTCCAATAGTTTTTTATACTAATTTTGACACCCACAATCGATTAAAAAAAGAATTTCAAGAATCTATTTTTTGAAAAATCAATTTTTGTAAGGGTCCCCCCTTATGCTTTTTTTGGAAAAATATTTGAAAAAATTTAACTTTCAATAATGCATAAACTTGAAATGTAGGATTGATATATAGGACAAACCATGAACAAAATGGCCTCAGGCTTGACAATCGGCTCAATTTTGACCAAGTTATGGGAGTTTGAAGTCTAGGAAGGGCATTTGTATGGACTTAAGACGTTTACAAGTCAATTTTTTTTGTCATTTTGGCAAGATTTTTGACAGAAAAATGAAACACCTCAGAATCATTTTTCCAATAGTGGCACTACTAGAACTTTTATTTCAAATTTGAAGTCTCTAGCTTTTGTAGTCTCCGGGTTCAGGGTATCTCATAGTCGGGCACTCTCGACTAGAGCACTCTTAATTGTTTATTTTAGTATTTAATGACTAACATTTTTGACATGTCAAATCTATCCCCTGCAGCAGAGTAACATTGTTTGAGTTATATTCTATTTGAAAGCTTAAATAGGAGTCCCAATTAATTTATATGGTAGCGAGGTACTTGCTGTAATTATAAAAGCAATTGAAATCTATTGTGATTATTATCCGAAATGTGAGTAGCTTGGGGCATAGCCTATTATTAGATAGTAATTGACGTCTGTAATAACTCATAAGACCTTGCGATTTGAAAAAAAACACAGGAATTAGAAAGAATTCAATGTTGTTATTAGTTAGTCAGATTGTCTCTTTTCTTGGAACGAAATAAGCTTTAACTTAATTAAAAGCACGGATCAACTGAAGGGTAGAGTGCAATTAAGTTGTGAAAACGTATGTTGCAGGTAAAGGAAACATCTTCGACGCTAAAAATTATACATATATATTCTTTATCAGCATCAACAGCGAAGTTGATATAGCCTGTCTGTCAGCTTTAAAGCTATATTGATGAAACTTTGACTACAGCCGTATTTGTACATAGTACAGTAAATACAATATTGCTTGCCTTAGAAACTATCGGCCGAAATATATGTGTTTGTATGAAATGGAAATATGGATTCATTGGCGTTCCGAAGATAGCTTTGTTTTCTTGTTATTTTTGCACATAAAACTTTCTTGACTCTAATTACTTTTCACTATGTGATTTTTACTCTCAATTCGATTGTATGTACTTTACTTAAAAACCGAACTAGATGTTATCATTATGCGTATATACATAAATATGACTGTACAAATGTACATTGCTCAAATATAACTTAAATTGATATACTGTGTACATTTTTACGTAGGTCGGAATTGTCAATTGATAGCGCTTCTACTGTGATGTTGACGTATTTGAATTCTATAATATAGATTCTTTATATGGTACACTTTATCAATTTACTTGTTCTCATTCTCACTTCCAGGGTCGCTCTTCCTCTCAGTTTGTATAAGCTTTGTAGGCAATCAACCTACACTCAAAAGCATGAACATTGCAACGATGACGTAATATTAACTTCAGACTTTTAAAATGTGGGCATGCCTATTTTCGAATTTAGCCCTTTAAACTTTGAAGCGTGCTAGAATGCTAATATATTTGTTTGTAACTTTTTCAATTCTCTGTACTTCATATTATGAATATAAGTTGTCGTATTCCCTGGTCACATTAAATTGATTTTATTTTATCAATAACAAGTTGCGTTTCAAAATATCGATAAATTTAGACTTCCGACCAGCGTGCAACGAACAGAGATTGCTCATGAAATTTAACTAAAATATGTACCGAACTGAAACTGACTTTGAAAAGAATCGCACAAATATTAAACGTTCCCCCATGCAAATATAGTCCCACAATTTTACCCAGGAGTTGAATTTTCATATAGGTCTTGGAAAAGGATTTTTAAATTGATCGAATAAAACACTAAAAAGTTGTAAACAACTAAGGAATCGTCAACCAGGTTAAACTCTTCTTTATATTTAGGTAGATACAGGTAGTGCACTATAACATAGGTATAAGGTATCTTCTATTCGAGCACTCTTTACATTGTTTTAACAATTAGCACGCTCGTAGACAATCTACAGGAACGCTTTAAAATTCAATTTAAATGAGTTCTACGAAACTGAAAAAATGTTCAAACTAAATAAATTCTGTGTATAGACACGTGCAAGTACAATACAATAATTATTAGTAAAATAAAAAGTTATTTTAGTCAAGTCGAAAGTTAGATACTCTTGCAGAATTAAAACTGAAGTTTTACCTAATATTCTGGTCCTAGCGAACCTTTGTTGTTCCTTAAATCGCATTTCGAGTGTTCGTCTCATCAAGAATACATTTATTTCATGGTGTTGGAAATGTCACCTGTAAGGCAACACAAATTTCGCACCAAAATTATAACACCACCTGCAAGGGTATAATAAGCAAGTGCTTAACTAAACCAAGCGAAACTGATCCCGTGCGCAGTTGAGAATTGCATGTTAGCGACGGTGTAAAATTTCAAATGCAAATTTCTCGCCTATAGATTAAGTTACGGCTCTCTAAGCACACAAATAGAATACAATTATTGCTGTAACACTGTGACAATAGCGACGATTAAACACCCTTGAAAGCAATGCTGAATATTGAAATTAAGATCTAAATATGTAGTGGAAAACTACTTTCTACAACTTTTTGGTTTTCTTTCTAAACTTAAATTTGAGGTCCAGGATAAGCACATGCTTTATTATAATATAAAATGATCAATAGCCGCTATTTATTGCAATTCAAATAATAAGAGAATACAATAAAAGGGTGTTGATATTACACACACACACACTGATATTAAATATAAATTGCTAGCTATTATACTTTTGTTTGGGTTGTACGTTGGTCACCAGTCGGTCAACACAAACCGTTTATTTATATAGATATATATTTATTTATATAGATAATATTTATCATCATTTTATATGCTTGTATCAAACATCAACAATCTGTTGGTATTTACTTCTACTGATTCTTTGACATAGGCATGGGTACCCTGAGTTCGATTTTATCGTGTTTCACTCTCTCTTTCACTTTATTTTCTTTGTTGTATATAAAAGTGTCGACATTGACATTGTAGCCGTTGGACTTTGGCTGACTATAATTAATGGCGTTCTTAACATTTATTTGTATCTGAGCAACAGCACACATTGTTGATAATACATAAGTATCTTATAGCTACGTTATTGTAAAACCTATGATACGAGTTCTACTAGTTCCTAATTTATGAGCAAACCCAACTAACTCTTTGATTTATGGATGGCAACAGACGTGCCTTCCATAGAAACTAGCGTAGAACGCGATTCACATATATCAATGGCTCTTATACGAATTAAACAGACTTGGCACCACAGAATTTATGATAAAATCTTTTTTATGCACTGAACCCATTAAAAATGGGTAAAAAGGTATTTGCAGTTGTACAAATGTATGTTAGGCATAAGGAAGAGGTTCCGGATTGCGCTGTGAATCTCCTGCAGCATTAAAATTTGTATGTAGTAATGTGGAGCCGTTAAATTTGAAACAAAACCCGATTGCCTATATAATTTTTAATTTTTTAACAAAAATATGTTATTATGAAGTTGATATATCATTCGATATCTCTAAAGCCCAGACCCATTTCACATCACGCACATGCAGGACTTTTTACAAGCATTCACGTGACGCACATTTACGCTCACGTCACACGCCCAACTCAGCAATATTGTTTTATTTGCTATTGACCGATTCGACAGTCAGCCCATTATATAAAGTAAATACTATAAAAACAATTAGGAACGTTGCAGGCGGACGTAGCTGACTGCGTAATACTCTGATACCATTGTAAGTAATCAGTAATCTAATTACCAAATTAGGGGTGGCCTGGAAGCTTGTTCCAAATATCGTAATTCAAATTGTGGGAATCTCCTCATCCTTTTATGTTCGGTACTAGAGTATAACAATCGGTCTAGCTAGCATTTTTAAATGAAAGTCTAAAAACATAAAGTTCGGAACATCATTAAAGATACATATGCAAACATGTAACCTGCCAAAAATCATTTTATTTAAAATTAAGATTTTTGTGAAATTTTTACAATATATAATTATAAAAGCAATGTGTAAATTTCCACCGCAGTATGTAAGAAGAATTCGGGCACTGATTAAGCGATGACGTACGTAAATTAGAGGCCAGCGTCATCGTCATGGAAATACGCTTATGAAATAATAATATTTTGGCACAGAAAACAGAACAGACTTTGACAGCACAAGCACTGCAATATTTTCAAAGAATTTCCATTCTGATTTTATATTTGCAGCATTTCTAATTAGTTATCAATGATTTATTCCCTTCATATATGTTTGATAAAAGTACAAATGATACGAACCTTTTCTTTCAATTATATAAGCATAATCGAATATTAAATAAATAAATATCTTTGTAAATACAACAAGATAATGTTTTATTGTATTCCAAACGTGCTTGGACATTTTTGTAGGGTGTAGTTAAGTCGTAAAACTATTAATAGTACAATGAATATTTGATAAATAAACCAATTTATCTGTCGATTGGTTTGCTACTCTTTTCGATTCGGGCCATTTTCATCTATTTAAATGAATGGCATTTAAACGAAGTGTAAACGATAATAATTGAACAATTTGCCTTAAAAAATGACAAACGCGGCAACAAGTAATAAGTGGGACAATTTTGAGGGGCTTACTCAGGAGGGGCTAAGCCCCAACTACCTTGCGTTCTGTACTAATTTGGTTGTCATTATTTATTTACTTGCAGCTTCATCCGGATTTCAAAATGGAACTGTAAGTAGCGATAATTATTATTACAAATTAAACAATAAAGGCTAAATTGTAAATAAATATATCAAACATAAAATATATTCGTTTCATAAATCTTATATATATTTTGTAGGGAAGCAGCGGAGCCTGTAGAACCGCGTCCCCGTTGGGGCTCCTTCTTCGCAAATCACTGGAAGGGATGCGTTGTCTTCCTAATGCCTCTGATATGCCTGCCCATAATATTGATGAACAACATCCCGGTAAGTATCTTAGAGCCAAATTATGTGTAAGTCTTATAGAGTATTTTCTATCATTGCAGGCATACCGATGCATGTATATATTGTTGATAATGGCTGTATTCTGGGTCACTGAAGCGTTGCCTCTCTATGTCACATCAATGATACCAATTGTTGCATTTCCCACAATGGGCATTATGGTAAAAAAAGTCACTTGTTATCATCGGATGGTCCAAAGTTAGCTAATGTCTTGTGATTTGCAGGGTTCCGAAGAGACATGCATGACATACTTTAAGGATACGTTGGTGATGTTCATGGGCGGCATAATGGTTGCCCTCGCAGTGGAATACAGCGGTCTACATAAGCGTCTGGCGCTGAGAGTAATCCAAATGGTGGGCTGCAGTCCTCGCAGGTCAGCATTGATTGTCATATGTGCCTAGCACCAGCTGGCTAACTATCCGTATCCGTATCCGTATCCGTATCTTATAGATTACATTTTGGCCTGATTATGGTGACGATGTTTATATCCATGTGGATCTCAAATGCCGCGTGCACGGCCATGATGAGTCCAATTGTGCAGGCGGTACTTGAGGAGCTGCAATCGGTGAGTGCCAGATACAAAATCATTAAATTCGATTTTTAAACATTCACTTTATTTTATAGCAAGGTGTCTGCAAGATCTATCATGAGCCCGAGTATCAAATGGTTGGCGGAAAGAACAAAAAGAAGAATGAGGATGAGTAAGTTTCAACTATAGAATAGCTTGCAATTTCTAAGTCTAATTGTCTAATTTTACAGGCTGCCATATCCCACAAAGGTTACACAATGCTACTATCTGGGAATTGCCTATGCATCGTCTCTAGGCGGCTGTGGCACCATTATTGGAACGGCCACAAATCTAACATTCAAGGGTATCTACGATTCGGCATTCCCCAATGCCACGGAGAAAATGGATTTCGCCACATTCATGTTTTATTCGGTGCCCTCGATGCTGGTCTATACAGTACTGACATACGTGTTTCTGCAATGGCATTTCATGGGTCTTTGGCGGCCAAAGAGCAAGGAAGCCCAGGAAGTGCAGGTGGGCAAGGATAATGCTCATGTTGCCAAGAAAGTTATTGATCAACGCTACAAGGAGCTGGGTCCTATGAGCATGCACGAGATACAAGTTATGATACTGTTCATTGTAATGGTTCTCATGTACTTCACACGCAAACCGGGCATCTTTACCGGCTGGGCGGACCTGCTGCCTGCAAAGTGAGTATGGCAATACAACAACAAATAGTTGACGAGCATAAAAAATATCCTTGCAGACAAACAGTCAAGCTTACGTTTAACTGTCTGCGACTCCATAAAGTATACAAAATACATACATATTACTGAATACGGCAACAAGCCATATCATTATTACCATGTCCGTGTGTCTTTCTGATTATATGGAAATCAATCACTTAGTTATATCGAACATTTGTTATTGAACACATTGTTCTTGTCAATTAATTGGTATTATTACAGTTTCGTAATGCATATTACTTGACAAAATATTGTTGATGGGGTGATATTGTTAAAATTTACATACAATTTTATTTAATGTTCGGCACCTTGGAGTTAGGTATATATTTAAACAGTTTCTAACGGTGTACATTTGTGTTTGTTTTTCCAGAGTTATTAAGAACTCCATGCCAACCATATTTGTGGTGATTATGTGCTTCATGCTTCCCGCCAATTATGCATTCCTGCGATATTGCACGCGACGAGGACCGGTGCCAACAGCGGCGACATCATCTCTGATTACCTGGAAATTCATCCAGACAAGGGTGCCATGGGGTCTGGTGTTCCTACTTGGCGGCGGATTTGCCCTGGCTGCGGGCAGCAAACAGAGTGGCATGGCCACTCTGATTGGCAGCTCGATGAGTGGTCTGAAGGTGCTGCCAAACTCAGCGCTGTTGTTGGTCGTCATTCTGGTGGCTGTATTTATGACCGCCTTCAGCTCGAATGTAGCTGTTGCCAATATTCTAATACCTGTGCTCAATGAGATGGTGCGTGGATCACTATAAAGTATTATTATTATGCTATTAACTTCATTTTATCGTTTTCAGTCACTGGCATTGAGGATTCATCCGCTGTACCTAGTTTTTCCGGCAGGTCTAGCCTGCAGCATGGCCTTCCATTTGCCAGTGAGCACGCCGCCGAATGCCTTGGTCGCAGGATATGCGCACATACGCAGCAAGGACATGGCGATTGCTGGAATTGGACCAACGATTATAACAATAATTACGCTGTTTATTTTCTGCCAAACATGGGCTATGGTCATTTATCCCAATCTCGACACGTTCCCGGAGTGGGCGCAAATTGCCGCCGAGGAAGCAGCTAATAAGACCCGCCTGCTGGCGGAGATAGCCGCCAATAAGACGTATCTGATTGACTTGGCTGCAAATGCGACGCGCGTATTGGCCAACAATACCGAATTGTTAACTGATTTATCTACCAGCAGCTCGAATCTGATGGGTAATATAATTGCCAATAGCACGCAGCCGTTGGCCCAATTAGCTGTCAATGGCACACGCCTGCTGACTGATCTGGCCTTCAATAGGACCCTCTAAGTAGTTAAATAGCTGTCTAATCTAAAACTGAACACAACTCCCATTAATATCGCCATGAGGGAACTGTACAAAGAAAAAACGTGCCTTTGCTTATATGTTTATATGGTTACACGGTAAGCATAAAGTGGACAACAAATCAGAAATACATAAAGAAAGCAACCAAAATTGTAATCCCTTAACCAATCATTATTTCTGTGTCACTTTTCTAGTAAAAACGGAAGTAGGTTACAATTTGTATAGCGAAACGTGTTTGTCAAAGTTAACAATAATTAGGAAATGGAGCGTACTTTCAGCAGCCGAACGCATTTACTAACAGCTTTTAAGCCTACATACAATATACAAATCTTTGGAAAACTGAGCTTATATACATATATGAAACTTAATTGTTGCATTTAGAAAAATGAAATGTTATATACATACATATTTAATGTGAAATTTCGTATACTAACAGTGAAATGTATTTTTTATACGGTTTTTTTTTAGCAACTAGACTGAGCAAACGTGTTTTTTTTCGCAAATGCAATTTTGTTCTATTTAGACGAAAACATGTAAAAAAAAAAAAAAAACAAAGAAAAACTACTCAACATTGAATGCGTACTGAAGTTAGCACACAATTAGTTTTAAGTTTAAATGATAATATGTACATTTTGAAACGAGTTATGTTTTATATAGTTCTAAAAATCAAATTAATAAAAAGCTCAACATGTAAAAAACAAATTTATGTGGCAATACTTTTTGAATAATAATAATAATGCTTATCTCCGTCCGTAGGAAGCACATTTGTATAACAAATCATTATACATAGACCAAGTTCAATCAATGTATATCAAATATAATAAAACTTGCAATTACTGAGTTTGGCTAAGATAGTTTGAGAAACAAAAAAGCTGTTCATACAACGACTCATTTTTCAACAGATTGTTCCTATGGCAGCTATAAGATATAGTAGTCCGATTTTGATGAAATTTTGTAAGCGTGCTTAAATACTGCTAAAACTTATAGTTAATAAGTTTGGTTGAGTTATCTCAGAAAACAAAGAATTTTCGCCCGATCGTTCCTATGGCTGCTACCAGGAGGGCATACCTCAAAAACTATGTATTGACCCGGCAAAACGAGAGCTCTTATTTTCTCTAGCTGAATCGACTCGGCTGTTGATAGTGATTAAGAATATATATTTTGTATGGGGTCGCAGATGCTTATGCCTGTAACATACTTATACACAACTTCATGATACCCTTTTTCACATTTTTAATGGGTTCAGGGTAAAATAAGAAATATATGCAGACACAATATTTCATTCAGCGATGAACGCCGAAAATGGAAATGTAGCCATGAACGAGGCATGCCGGAAGTTTCTTTTTATTCCATTTCTGATATGATCAGAAAAACCTCTGGTTTTTACAGGGTGATGCCATATGCTATTCTTCTAGGACAACCAATCATCGACCATTTAGGTTTTTCTAATAATAATAACAGAATCTTCATCAAGGGACGCGTTGTTTGGCCTCGTTAATCTACTTTCTGCGAGATACTTGAAATTATTAATCCCCAGAAATGTAGTTTCGCATATGTATTCGTGGCGGAAATATTCACGAAATTATTTTTGTATCTTGAATAGTACCATACAATTATCTTCCGAATAAAAAATAAAATTAAATATTTTATTTATATACGTTTTATTTCAATTCAGTGTTCTATACCTTTTAAGAAAAAAAAAAAAACACAGTTTACAAAGAGTTTGTGGATCATATCCATAACCGGTCCATCTGTCCGTCTATTTAAGGTCGTCGATTTCAGAGACCATTTATCTTTAGACTGGACTCTTCGACATTGTGTACTGTGTGTGATTGCATTTACATTTGTGCATTTACCAATTCTTATGCTATAATTTCAAAAATGTGATTTTGGGACGTGATGTTGCGTAGTCTGCGATCATAGAAAATTTCACGTGCATCGATGATATCAATAGGATTTGTAATCTTGCCAGCAGATGAATTCAATTAAACAAAGCCTAAATGACTTGTCTTGTATCAAAATATTAAGATTTATTGCGAATGGTTATTACATAAACGTTTTCATTATTGCTAAAGCATTATTAGCATTTTAAAACAAGGCACACGCTTGGAAAATAGCATTGAAATACCACAAAATAAATTGCCCGCAACCATTGAACTGAGACTTTGTTAAGTGGGAAGTTGGACATAAAGTGCAATAAGCTGTAATCAGTGCGAATTAACCGAAACCCAATAGGTCGGGATCTCTAGAACTTGGACGATTTAATTAAGTTGAGGGCCTCAGTGAGCATGCGTCCAAAATCGGCATGCACCAGCGTAAAGTTCTTGACCGCACGCTCCTGCAAGAACTGACTGGCATTGCTCAAATTATCGGCAATGTTCTGCACGAGACGCTTCTTCGCACAGTTGTCCAGCACATGTACCCAGAAATCTGTGACCTGTCCGTAATTGTCCTCCGTGTCGCCGCTGCTAAAGCGATAAACATCGCCGGTCACCGGGCAACAGGTGGAAAGGGCGCGAGCGCGTGGACTCTCTTGGGGGCCGTTAAATGAGTTGGGGAAATAGTTGGGAGCCCCATCCTGATTGTCGGTGACATTCATTAGGCCGTCGCGTTGGAAATTGTTGACCTTGACGCGATAGGGGCAGTTAACGGGAATCTGCAGATAATTAGGTCCCAAACGATGACGATGAGTGTCCGAATATGAGAAGAGGCGACCCTGCAACATCTTGTCCGGCGATGGCTCAATGCCGGGCACCAAGTGTGCCGGACTGAACGCAATCTGCTCCACTTCGGCAAAGTAGTTTGTGGGATTACGATCCAGCACCATTTTGCCCACAGGTATCAATGGGTATTCCTTGTGGGACCAAACTTTGGTCACATCAAACGGATTGTACTTGAATTTCTTAGCTTCATCGAAGGTCATCACCTGGATATAAAGGGTCCAGCTGGGGAACTTGCAGTTCTTGATGCGGTTGTACAAATCACGTATGCTGTAATCGGGATCACTCGATGCCAGATCGGCAGCGGTCTTCACATCCAAGTTCTTAATGCCCTGATCCGTTTTGAAATGGAACTTGGCATAGATCGGCTCGCCTTTGGCATTAACCAGCTTAAAGGTGTGCGAGCCGTAGCCATTCATGTGGGTAAAGCCATCGGGTGTGCCACGATCGCTGAACAATATCGACACCTGGTGAGTGGACTCGGGACGCAGCGTCAGGAAGTCCCAAAACATGTCCGGATCCTTCAAATGCGTTTGCGGATTGCGCTTCTGAGTGTGTATGAAACTAGGGAACAGAATTGGATCGCGAATAAAGAAAACGGGTGTGTTGTTTCCCACCAGATCCCATACGCCATCATCCGTATAGAATTTAACAGCAAATCCGCGTGGATCGCGTGCCGTATCGGCCGAGCCGCTCTCACCGCCCACCGTGGAGAACCGAATGGCCACTGGCGTGCGCTTCTTGACCTTCTCAAACATCTTGGCCGCACAATATTTGCTTATGTCGTGGGTGACCTCAAAGTACCCAAATGCACCGCCACCCTTTGCATGGACAACACGCTCCGGAATGCGTTCGCGATCAAAGTGCGCCATCTCGTCCAGGAAGTTGACATCCTGCAGCAATAGGGGACCGCGTGGACCCACCGATAGCGTAGCATCCTTAATGCCAATCGGTGCACCACTACCAGTGGTAATTACACCTGGACTTTCCTGCAAAATATCAAATGTTGTAAGTTTAATTCAAAATTTACTATGCAACACTATAATCAATATACATATATTCAGTTAAATACTATATAATATGTACTTTCAAGTAGTACATTCATTAAGAGTACAACAAATAAAAAGAGTCTGCACAAAGTTTGACTTTTATAACAGAGTTTATAAGCCTTCATTATCTTATCTAATCGCTGGATATATATATAAGCATGATGGCCTATCGCTCCTCGTGGGAGGCCTCACTATACAAACAACTATGCATTAAATATAGAATTACATATATACTATATGAAAAGCTATGAGCAAAGATTACTAATTTGATTATACCACTCTCATGTCGTGCATTTTGAATTCCTTGCTTTATGGTTCCGTGCCTGGGCGCAGCTGCTGCCGCTCCCCAGCTATGAGCTTATCAGTTATTCTGTACGCGAAAGACACCGTATAGAACTGTCAAGCCGTTTACTAAATGCATCTCAAAGATACTGAGCTGAGTTACAATGAACCACTGAGTTACCAATGAAATAACCATAGTTAATATTACAACTACTTGATGAAAAATAAATGAGTGTATATGCCAGGATACAAGAATTTCCCAATAAACATATCCTTGACTTTTTGTTACTCATTCTTCAATCTGTTTTGGAGAATGTTACACACAAGTACATGATGAAAATTAAAATGACATAGTGCGCAATGCGGAATGCGTTCTCTAATGTTTTGAATTCTTGTGTTTTGCAATCACAATTGTTTGCACTTTGAGACAGAAACAACGACAAACAACAACGAATGTGGATGTGGGGCCACTTCAGAGGGCGCAATTGGATAGATAATAAGAAGCAAACAGTGGGGTCGAGTTGCGTCTAAAGAGCAAATTGATAAGAGCCAACGATCAATAATAGAACAGAAATGCAAAAACATCGGAAAGTTTTAATTGCAAGTTGTATGATACCCGAAACAAGTTAATGAAGTTTACAAATGTGTGTGTGTAACTGATAAATGTGTGCCTAATGAATGCTGTTGGCAATCGTGCGAATTGTAATTTTAATGAGTGGATTTCATATACAGATATACGTATGTATGTATATACAATGTATGTATATAGTAATTCGGACATTCCTGAAACAGAAAAGTGGGAAAAATGTATGCAAAAACAAAGGCAGCCAAGTAATGCCTGACAAAATGCAGTTTCTAGTTTCTAGCTTCTAGTTAGTTTCCATAGAAGGTCAGGCAACGTAACAACACGAACACCATTTTTGTGGGTCATTTTAAATGCGATTTCGAAACATATTCTCACATACATATGTATGTATGTATGTATGCATATAGTGGCAGGCGAGTGCCAAGTGGATTACATAACCATAACAAGCAGTAATTGCTTCTTTTTTTGGTGAATCACTGATCACTGCTCGTGCCACACACACACACACACACACACACACATACTTATGCATATGCGTACTACTATAAGGCAAACTTCCCTACTTGGTTCAAAATATTTGCATTGAGCGAGTTTTAGACGAGTTCAACGCCTTTATCGACGCCAATCGCAGTCTTCAATGCATGCAACCAGTTTGTGCAACGTGAAAGTTCGTTGACTTAAGGAAAATATCTCAGTGATTGCAACCTTTCGCGGTCTCCGGTCTATGGAGGCCCCGCTCCGTAAGCCATCAAAGCACGTTGGGGACTTGCTTAATGCTGCTCATTGTTTCATAATTAAATGAATTATACGCAAAATAATTAAAGTTGAGTAATTTGTTGGACTGTGTGTGAAATCAAGCGGCAATTTCATTTTCTAATTGCATTGTTCCAAGGTTAAACAGGTGAATATTTCTACCAACAAAACACACCCTAAGAAGTACATACATATGTATATCCATTTAGATCTGAATTGCTGATGGTAATATGTATATATATATTTCTATGAAATATATAAATTTGTATGTAGCTGACGGTTTAATATAGCCAAAGTGCAATTTATAAAGTGGCTATGTTTATCAAGATCTGCTTAATCAGCTCTCCAGGGATATAAATTAAATCGATATTGATATAGACATAGATAAGGAACATGGGCTATCGTGATGTATATATGTATGTACAGTGAAAACTCTCTTGGGCGGACAGCGACCGTCGAGCAATTTTTGTCCGCTCAAGAGGGGTGTCCGCCTATTAGAGGTGGCCTGATTATTAATCTTTTTTAATTACATACATATACATATGTACAAGTTTAACATGGTAAAATACATAAATTATCTCAATATGAAAGGACAACATTTGTGGGCCCCCTGTTTACACATTTCAAAAGAAAGTAGCAATATTATCAGTTTAATTGTTTTTATTGGCAATTGTTCCGAAAAATGCTAAAAAATGATGGTCGAGGAGAAAATGTCCGCCCAAGAGGGGTGTCCGCCTATGAGAGGTGTCCGTTAAGAGAGGTTACACTGTATATACTATCTGCACTTGTAACCTTGACAAACAAAACAGAAACATTTCAGACAATGTAAAACAAAAAGGGAAATCGACTAATTAACCCAATTTACGAGAAGGTGTCAAGAAAGTATATATGTATATATATATATGAAAATAAAAACTAATTAAACTTAGGTTGTATTCAGGTTAGACAAGCACCTCCTCAGAGAAGGTTAGGGCCACTCTATATAATGATTTAAATTGCCTTTGGATTAGGTACAATATTGGAACTCTACTACAATTTTTTTCTGATGATAATAATTGTTATCACACCATAAGCGATAAGATTAATGTGGATTTATTAATACGAAGTGAGTGAAGAAAATCTTTTATTTTTCAGTTCGTCAATTGGACAACTACACTTAAAAAATGTATTGCAACGCTATTAATATTATTATTATTTTTATTATTATTATTATTCACTTAAATATTGTATCCGGAAACTTATTTCGTATCATAATTCAAAAACGGCAAAAAAAATAAATAAAGAACTGCCAAAAATATAAAATAAATAAAATATAGTGTAAGATAAAAACAAGTCATGGGAACTGGCTCATTTGAACATATTGCAATTTGCAATCCGTTACTTAATACTAGTGCAACTGATACCCAACGGTATAAGAGAAATATATAGAGAGAGAGAGGGAGATATAAGAGGAGCGCACTGAGCTTGAACAATAACAACAATACAATCGAATTGAACTTTGGCTCTGCTAACGTTTTGAACCGGCGCAAACTGCGCTGTTGCTTATACAATTTGAGTTTAATTGAAGTATTTGTATTTGTATTTTTTTTTTTTAGGCCCCGCTTTGGTTTTTTTACTCACCTTTTGCGAGCTTTTAAAGTCGAGCAATTGATTTGAAGCGGCATCGCGTCCAGCCATTTTGTCGTCTTGTTTGCTGTTTGTTTTGATAACCAGAATTTATAAAAATACTTTGCACTTGAATGTTGTTGTTGTATGCGTTGTCGCTGTTTTGCGGCTAATTTTGTTAACTAAAACACGTAGAACGCAGTGCTCACTGCTTTTATAGGCGGCCTAATCATATATACAGATTTCAGTGTGGCCGCACGCCGTAAGCATGGAAATACCTAATAATAAAAATGGGTAGTCTCGTAACAAATAAGAAAAATATATGACTATGATTATATTTATTGTTGCTCCCTCCATCTCCTTGTAAAATAGGAAATAGCAGTAACAATTATTTGCAACATAGAGACAATCCGGAAGCTATTAGATATGTAAAATAAATGTTATGTGGTGGTCAAACGATATACGATCAATAGTTAGTTTTTTTGTGCGATATTGAAATTTTGGCTATTTTTAGTTAAATGTATTTGCTTGATCTGGCAGCACGTAATAAATGAAGCAGTTGGCAGGCCTCCGTATTTTTGTAGTCACTTTCTCAGTCATTCATTTTTCATACGTTCGTTTGCCTTAGCCTCTCTCGATTTTTTAAGTAGTAGTGATTTCTTTTTATAACAATATCAAATATACATAGTATATATAAATACACATAATATAGTGCAACACACATATATATATATATCTAAATATATATATGTATATATAAATAATTAGAATCATATTTAAGTGCAAGTGCAATCCAAAATTCAATTGAAATTTGGTAAAAGTTTCTTTTTACGTAAAAAGACATCCAAAAAAACGGCGCGTGTGAAATTTTTCTACAACGACGTAGCAAGCAGAGGCAGTCTACGTCTACGTCTCCGTCTCTCTCCGCTACGTTTCTTTGCTGCAAAAGGAGAAGCTGAGCAACAACAACAACAAAATTCCCCACACACAAAGTAGGCCAACAACAACAAGAAACAGAGAAGCAACAACAACAACAACAGCAACAATGAGCCGTTGTGTGTAGTGAAGTGTATTATAATAATAATGTGTGTCTGTGTGTGTGAAAAATACTAAAAAAGAAGTATCAAAAAAGTAGAAAACTCAGCGACCGACAATTTTGTAATTGTGTCAGCCTGGTTGTATGTGTGGATGTGCTTATGTATGTGTCCGTGTAAATGATTTAAATCAAATGTCTTAAAAAAATGGAATTTTGACATTCAAACTGGCAGTGTGTTTGTGTTTGTTTGTGTACATACAAAAATATAAATTATTGTTGTTGCTATACAAGTGAAATTGTCTTTATTTCGTTTGCTTAAAGTATAGAAATGAAGTTCCCTTGAAACGAATCGTCATTGCCCCACCTCCCTACTTTAGACGGCGTTGACATCGCTACATAACGGTCTGAAGAGAAGAGAAGAAAATAAGAAGCACTGCTCGCAGTGTTGGTGTGTGTGTGTGTGTGTGTGTTTGTGTTTGCTTTTTCATTGTCTGTACCTGTCTGTGTATGTGTGTGTAAGTGGCAATGAACGTTGCCTAAAACAATAAAAACAACAACAGCAACAACAAATCAACATACTTTTTGGAATATTTGCGCCGTCGTTAATTATACTACATACATATATGTATGTATATGTTAAATGTACATTTGTATGCATGTATTGAGCTTATAAAGATGATGTGTATTGTCTGATTGCTACGTATATATAAAAATATTTATATATGCTCACTGAATTAATGTAAATTAAATTTTAAATTCATTAAATATTAAATGTTTCTCTTGTTATATTATTACATATTCTCCAAAAAACTAAAAAAAAAAGCCAGCATAAGTGAAGCAAATGTGCAAAAAGAAACAAAAGCAGACGCCGCGCGGCGACGTTGACGTTGACGTCGACGCTGCAGGACAGGTTTATCAGGCCAAAAAATTCACAAAAAGATACTAAAACACACACATGTATACAAATGTACATACGTATGTATGCATGCATTCACCCTGTATTTTGTACAGTGCGTGTATGTGTATGTGATTATGTGTGAGTGTAACAACAATAACTATGTGTGCAACAACAAAAGCAACAACAACGACTAACATAGCGTCGCGAGAAAGCAAAGTGAAATTTATGAAAACAACAACAACGACGACAACAGCAAAAGCACGCAATACCAATTCGAAACCGTTATTCAACAATTTCTTGAAATAAGTGAAAGAAGGCAAATACTGGTTTTTATACATATATATATATATATATATATATATAATACTTACAACAACAACAACAATACGAAGAGCACCAACTAAAAAGTTGCTGCGCGAGAAATTTGTACGTGTTGTTGTTATTTCATCAGCGTGTGTGTGTGTCTCGTTTGCATGTGTCTGTGCAAACTGTGTGAAATAAAAGTATCGTAAAGTGAAAAGCAATGCCAAAAGGAAATTACAACAACAGCAGAAGAGCCCAGCAACGGTCCTACCTACGTACGCAGTTATACGAAACGTGAACACAACGTAAAGTAACAGTAAAAGTCTTTTTCATCAAAAAAGCTTAAGAGAGCACAACATAAAAGGGAATACGCTACGCGTGGGTTTCAACATCGCACGCACACACACGCACGCTTAAGGAGGAGGAGGGAGCAGCATTAAAGAGAGGGGGCATTAAAAGCAGGAGGGAGCAAAGGCAGCGGCGTTTGGCACTGCCAATCAAAGCTTTACAATTGAAAATATTTTCAAGGGCCCCCAAGCGTTTTTATTTGAATTATTAGAGGTGAGTTGTTTTTTTTTCTCGAATGTGCTTTTTAAATTAATTTTGAACACGTTTAAGCTTTAAGCACGTTTTAACTGTGCAAACATAAATAATGTTTTGAGTATGCAAATCTAATTAAAGCTGTTTGACATATTTAGTAATATGTTTATTACTCACTGCTGCTTACAAAAGATTGGTAATTCACAATTCAATTTAAATCTAGACCTAATATTAATTTGGATTATTGTTTGGTTTTTTTTTTGTTGGAAAAATCACTACCCAATTTTGACCACATGTTGCTTTTCTCTTGGTTTCGCACAGTTCTGTCTGTCACTGAATATTTCAAAGTCTCAATTCAAAATAAAAAGTTTTTCTCAAAGCTTTTTTAAAATATGTTTTCGTTCATTCGTTTCAAATTGTAAGAGTATTCATGTCAAGCTTACGTTGTAGTACAACTAGGAATCACAACTTCTCATTGTACAAAGATATTAGAGATATTGAAAGTAAATAATACCTAACAAATATTAAGTTATAAACTAATTTCATGGGAGTAGGATAATACAACATATGCTATGCTCCTATATATAATTTTTTTAAAACAATTTCAACGCCTACAAGTCTTTTTCCACTTCTCGTTCCGCCTCAAAGTTCTGCAACAATAATTTTGCTGTCAGGTCATTTGGTTTCTTCATATCTATAGAGCACAACAATTTCATAATTTTCCATGATTAGCGTCATACAAAGCAGAACGGATAAATAAACACACTAATAACATATACAGACTAGAATACGGAAATAATATGGAACAATAACTGAACGACAAATTGTTAATTCAAATATAAATTATGTCACTACAAGAGCTAAGAGATCATATTTGAAATATAAGTTCTCGTATGACCAGCGTTTTTTGGGCATAAGTTTATAAGAGCTAGAGGCACCAAATTTGGTATGTATGTAAAGACCATTTGACTTCAAAAATACGTATTTTTGGAGGTATGACCGATGTAGCTAACTCACACGTTTATATGCCATATTTTTATCCTACAAATTTCATTACGTTCGGACAATAAAAATGGAAGTTATTCAATGTAACTTATAGTATAGGGAAGAAGAAGAACAAGCAATTGCAAGAAGCGCGCAGCTAGCAGCGTGTGTTTGTATGTGTGTGTGTGCTTCTATGTATGACTGTAGATAAATAATTATAAGTGAATGGCTGAGCTGGGTTCAGGGTATATCGTAGTCGCACAATCTCGACTAGAGCACTCTTACTTGATTATCTCCCCTTTATTGACTCTTTCATGCTCCCATTCCCAGCGGGAACTTTTGCGGTGAGTTCATCGATTCCATACCACTTGCTTGGAAGAGGGATGCGCTTACTATCATACATATGTAAAGTGCGCTTGCAACGCAGCTTATTTTTGTATGACCTTGGCTTACTTTTGTATAATTTATGTACTTTAAATAAGCGCATACTTATATGAAGGCGTAAGAGCTTACTTTCTCATAACGTACTTTTTATTTAATATAGTTTTTTTTATAAATGTCCGCGACATTATAACATTAACGTAAGCAACCATCGATTAAGTCTATTTTATAGATAAAATTCAGTTGTAGCATACTTTTGTTAAAAGTTTCCATTGCCGTGCAGCATAGATTATTTCATCGATAAGAAAACGGAGTGCTCGAGCAAAATCCCCCAAAATACGACTGAACCGTATTGAGCTAAATCCAACCGTGCGCTTCCCTCACGTCGCAGCTGTGGGCAAACGGGTTAGCGGGGGCGTCACAACAGTCGTTGACATTGTTATCTTAAATTGTCCCGTTGTGGCTGTTGCTTTGCTGCTTGTGTTTGATTTCGTTATCCTCTTCTTCACGTACAAACAGAACTAAGAGTGGAAATCTGATAAATATATATACTCTTTCAAGCAAAACCAAAATATTAATATCATTATAAGATAATATTAATGCTTAAATACAAAATATATGCGACAATTTTTTAATTTTCTAGTCATTAACAAACCGAATTTAGGCTACATTTATGTATTTAGCACAAGCAGCTGAAGTTCGTTTTCGTGCAAAATATTTCGCATGTCTGACCTTACCTTTACACGATCAGTGCTAAACACACTTAAATTTAATTACCGATCAGCTCAGAGACTACAAGAGCTAGAAACTTCATATTTGGAATTCTAGTTCTTGCATTGCAGGGTCAGATCGAGCTTATTAAATTGTATCGATAGCTCGTCCCTTATCGATACATTTCGATTCCAGACCAGCGTTTTTTTGTTTGTATCAATACATAGTTGAAGGGAGCTACGATATCGATTTGTAGGTTTTTGATCCTGTTTTTATCTGTGAGAGATTTGAAAAATTGCTGCAAATCCCTTTTAGCATATGCGAATTGCCGTGGTAAACCCGCAAAAATGGGTTTATTTCGAGCGCTATATTTTTGGTGTAGAGTGACGCACCTAATAGTAATATCACCTAATAAAACAGTACTATCAGAAAAAAGCTTGCCGCATCACTATCAACTCATAGTGGTAAGGGCTCGTAGTGTAACAAATGACCCGCGTATGTTGGGGTATACAGCGACTGAAAAATATATATATATATATATAGAGAGAGAGAGAGAGACAAAACGACTGCCTTGTATATTACATCATTTGCGCGCTTTACTGATGATGGCTACGGGAGCTGTTAAATCAACGTCTTGTTCCGTTGCTGTGCCGTTGGCCCCCAAAGGCGAGTAACAGTAGCACCCGCTTAGGCCGCCTCGTTGGTTGCCTTTGCTGTATTCTGCTTTGCTAGCGCAGATCTCATAGATCTACAAGAGCTAGAGACTTCATATTTGTTCTCCAATACCCTGTTCAGATTAAGTTTATTTGATTTGATCGATAACTCGTCTCGTTAAAAATAAGTTAATCAATGACAGAGATTTAAGGGGCTGGTGGGTTGCAAATCTCTAGACTCTAGAGAGTTGTGTATTCGAAACAACAAGCAAGACAGCCGTTTGTTAACTTAGCAGTGTGACTACTGTAAAGGGTTATCAGCAGCTAACAATAATTTATTTTGATTTAAGCTCTCAATTTTATTTGTTTTCTTGATGAAGATTGACTGGTACTAAAATATATATTACTATAACACTAGTATGTGCACTAGACTAACGATTACCTGTGATTGTTCATTGTTAATTGCAATCAGCAAACAAAGAAAAACAAGTGATTTAATATTGGATGAATTGACGGCACTTAATAATTAACGAGAAAGAAAGGCTACCTTCGGCGCTCCGAAGTTGGTATACTTTTTTTTTCAAATAAATAACGTTAATTCAAACAACAAGTTTTAAGCAAATTAGTATTTATAAGCGTTTCATAATGATAATACACTTTCCATTGCCGATTAGGCTAATTGATTAAGCAATAACTCTAGTAGATTATATTCAGGTATTTGACTTTTTTGTAATTAATCAAAGCTCCATTTGTTTTAGCAACACATAACAATCGTTTATTCATTGATTCGGTTATGTTCAACTTATCCCATTCTGTAATATTTGCAGACTTTAAATGCTCAGTGATGTTTAATTGCCGTTGCTTCTCCATAAGCCCGTAAAAGAATCTGATATATATCGTTTTGTGCATCTGCTAACAAGGATGCGAGCATATTTATGTGCATTTGTAACTATTATCTCATTAAAACTATTCTAATTTTGTTACAGCTTGCAAAGCTCAGATTCAAATTTTGGTTAGTAGTCTTTTATTTTGATTAAAATTAAAGAATTTTAAACATCAATAAAATTACCTTTTCTGTATTATTGTGTATTTATTAATTGCATAGAGCTTTAATTTCTTGTTTGCAGTTGGTGTGTATACAAAACAAGACAATCAAAACATTAGCAACAACAAGAATAAAAAGTTTGAAAATGATTGTCCCTTGTTAAGATAAGAACTTGTCACATCGCTTATTTGGCATTTTAAATTGACTGCTGTTGCTGCATTTTTTTTCGGAGGTTTTTATTTAATAATTTCACATTTCACAAAAGTTCGTTGTGCTCTTACGTCGTGTCGCTTAGTATTGTGAAGTTTTGTTCCGTTCCATATCATTTCATTTCGTTTGCGCGTCGTTCACACATTGTTTGCATATGCATGTATGTAAGTATGTTCGCATAAATGTATTTATATACATATGTACATGCATACATACATACATGCAATTTATATTACTTGCAATAACACAATATATATGCGTCACAATTTATTTACAATTTTGCTGGCGGAAAACATACGCACGCACACTCCTAAGCAAACATACATACATACATATGTACATTAATATAAAGCCTTGACCTCTACAATCGACAGTCCACAACTGACGCCGTTTCTGTTCTTTATCGACTGCTTCGCAGTCAATTCGGGGCCAACGAATTTTGGTGCTCTTCGTATTATTCTTTGTTGTTTGTTTTACAGTCTTTAAATCTACTGAATCATACAAAATACATATGGTCCGTTATAAAAATGGTAATTAGCGAATTTGGTTTTTTACAGTCTAATTCCACTATGCTCTTATATTTCAAAATGTGCATAATTATTTTTGTGTGTGTGATTTCATTACTATATGCACTTGCAATGTCAAGTTGACAATTAACCAATTGCTTTGTTTAAATTTATAGTTGCTTAATAAAGTTTCAAATCTGTGAAAATTTCTAATTAGTAATTAGCCTATAAATCGTATGTTTTAATTAGCCAAACCATAAAGTGAAGTACCTATAAAATATAACTTGCAGTAGACTAGGGTGTTTTGCCACTTGTTATATACCCTGCACCCATTATAAAGGTTATGATGAAATTGTGCAAACATATTCAACAGGCAAAGGAAAGCCATCATCCGACCCCACAAATGGTATATATTTTTAATCTAGCTAAAACTGCCGTCTGTCCCTTCGTCTATAAAGGATTGAAACTTCATATGTGTAATATAAGTAATCGCTTACAATGGGTGTATCAAATTTATTTCGTTTTATCCCGTTGAAATAATATCGATATGTTCTGAACAGGGTTTTTTGACAATTTTTTAATACATTTAATTTTGACAATTAAAAAATATGGCAGCCGGTCCTGAGATTTGTACATTATTGTTATCTTTAGCATGATAAAACGAAACTGATTTTAACATGCTTATGAGCTTATCATCTATATAACTAAAATAAACTTAATAAGCTACATAAGAAATCGGGACTAAATTGCAGTTTTATTGAAGAAATTACACTAAGTTTTTCCGAGCAAATTGCGTATGTCAACTACACTTTTTGTTGATTAGAATGTAATGGCAGACATCTAATTTTAATTGAATACAATTTTAATACATAAATATGTACATATTTGTTAAAGAATTGACTCGACGTGCTTCTTTGTTTCGGTAAAAATCTAAGCATGCGCCGCACGCCCGAAATCAAAATATTTATGCTCTGTTCGGGTCGATTTTCTCCTTCGGTACAATCATTATGTGTTTAGATGTTCATACACGAAGTTAGAAATTAGCATTAGAGCGTAAACAAACCAATCATACCAACTGCACGAACGCGTGAATTGAATGTTGGCTCATGCAAGTTTGATCGCAAAATCTTCGTATCGTGTGCGTAACTCGAACGAACATTTTGCTGCTGAGCTCTGAGCTAAGTTATATTGCATTTTTAGCAGAGAGGGAGGGTTATCGAGCCGTCACTATCATACTCAATGCAGCCTTCTGGTGTAATACTATTTTTCATTTGTAGTGTTATCAGTAACACGTGAGTTTTTTGTTGTTGATATGGTGGGGAGTTAGTGCAATTGTTTTGATTTGTTTACCTGCTAATACTACAATTAAGTAACAGCTTCAAATATAAGCCTAGCACGTTCAAAAATGCGGCATCTTAGATTTCATCTTGCAGGTAGCTGGATCGTATCCAGTAAGCAATTTAAGAAATATCGTATAAACTTGGGAGACTTTGTACATATACGAATAATATGTAATATTTTCTAATGAATTTATTAATCATAAAAAAATACGCTTTATAGGGGTTACTACACAATCAATTCAAAAGGTTTATTTATAAAAAAATTACTTTCGATGACTTTAGCAATACGTAGAACTGAATTGAGTGTATTTTTTTATTATTTTAAATGGTAATTGAAAATTCTGAAATGGATTTTCCACCTTTATAAAACATGTCATAAATGCGATTTATGTTTACAACTAGAAGGCTAATTCCAACTTTGCACGGAGCAAATGTGACTCTGAAAATTGTATAACACAAAAAACAATTCAATAATGGTAATAATCAGATGGTCCTGATCGCTTCTAGAGACAAATAAATAAATAAATTTAAAAAACACCCACTCCCGCCTCTGCAAAACGTAAAATTCTAAACATCCTATAATTGTGCGAATTTCTTTAGATATATTTGAATTAATAAAAATAAATCCAGATTAATGCACACAATTTCATTTAAAATTCAATTGGCCAGATCTACCATTCTGACATTTTGTTAATGATCAACTGACGGGTTGGTTTTTTTTTTATAAAAAGTACAGCTGAAGTTCTGTAAATGTATGTAGCAGGTATAAGCAAGCACCTTCGACCACTTAAAGTACATATATATATTCTTGATCAGTATCAAAAGTCATGTCCCTCTGTCTATTTCTATGAAAACTAGTCTCTCGGTTAGACAATTTTGTTGATTTTGTTGCCATGGTTTGTTGCAAGCATTACATATCTACATATGTCTGTGTCATTCGGATGGGATCACTATATCATTTAGCTGCCATAGGAACTATCGGTCAAATAATGAGTTCTAGTATTAAAAACTTATTAATTTCTTAGATGTACTGCCAAAGTCATTCCCAGTTATTTATATTAATAATTATGTTTGGATGTGAGCAAGTGAATATCGGTCTATAAGGTTTCATTACTAATTTATTTTCGTTCCTTTATGTTGTATCCCTCGTATTTAAATGTCATATCTTTTTATCTTCCATTTTAGCCACAATGGAACCGAACAGACATTATGAATATCAAACGCATCATCATCAGAACCATCACCCACTTCAACAGCAACATGTACATGCGCATCCACAACATGCAGGACATAACCACATACATCACCATGAGCAACAACAGCTACAACAACAACAACAACCGACAGCAACAGCACCACCACCACCACAACAACAACAACCACCACCACCAGAGCAACACCACCTGCCACCACAACCACACCAATCGAGCGGTAACAGCTCTACTTTCACCAGTTCTATCAGTTACCACAATGCACATTCAGCGGATGGAGAACGATCCCGTGCCGCAATCTATGTAATGAGCGCTCGCGGTGGTGCTGGTAGTAGTGGTGGTGTGGCAGCAGCATGTGTAATTCCACCGATAGGTGCTGCTGCGGCTTCATCGGGTGGGGATCCGCATTTACAATACTATACTTCAAATCGCGAATTGGCTGTCGGGAAGAGGCCAACGGAGCCGACACCCCATCTTTGTTGGCAGTATAAGACGGCGCAGGAGACGACACCAACTGGAGCTGGGCCCGCGGCACGTCATCAAAGTGGCGCCATGTTCAACGCACCCTACTGGCCGCCCCAAGACGAGCAGCACCAGCAAACGCATCTGTTGCATCAGCAGCAACAACAGCAGCAGCAGCAACAGCGCTATGGCTACACAAAGTCACAGCAATCAGCAATTAGCAGCAGCAGCGGGAACGGAAACGGGAGCAACAGTATAAGCAATCAGCGCTACTACGAGGACAATATAAAATACTTAACTGGAGTGCAGGGCGCCAAGGTGCTTAGCTATGCGCCTGGACCAGGAGCTGCCTCCACGCAGCAGATAACAACACCCGCCGCTCGTTACGAACTGTTGGACCATGTGGTGAATCCCAGTAATGCGCTGCTTGGCACCAGCGATCAGCAGCCCAGTCCCAATTATGCGCGCAAGTGTCCACAGCATTACGAGCCGCCAACGGAGCAGCGCAGTGCTGCAGCGCCTGTCACGCCTGCCGCCAACAGTCATCATGTACCACCGCCACAGCTTCCACAACAACAGCCGCAGCAGCAACAACATCAGAGCCTATACATGCCCCCAAACTTTCAAAATACCATGCACAATGCCATTGAAAAGTATGTACGAGAGACGGGGCCGTCGCCCAGTTTGGATTATAGACGCAGTGGCGCCAACTATTCACGTCCCCCCACAGTCGGCTATTATGGCAAAGCAGCTGGTGGCGGCAGCAGTAGCAGCAGCGCATATTGCAAATTAGAGTCAGAGACACCAGCGTTGGCACGCGCATCGCTCTATCATAATCCGTACAATCCGGCCGCATCCGCACCTCCGCCACACCCATCGGAGAAGGAGCAAACACCGTCAGCAGCTGCTATAGCAGTCAGTTCCCGTGATCCGTCGCCTGCGGGGCCACATGTCTTTCCCACCAAGTATGGCAAGCTATTGCAGCACCATGCAGCGCCGATGGCAACAGCGCCGCAACCGCTTCCGACGGCTACTGCTGTGCAGCAGCGCAGTTCCTCCAGCTCCACAGCGAGCTATGCCTCATACTATCATCATGGCACGCCATCGCCAGCAGCGGCTCAGGTAGCATCGCCGACACCCGCCCAGCAGCTGTATAATCATACACCACCGCCATCGAGCGGCACAGCGTCCGCCTCGAATTACTCAACGCTACAGGTATATCCACACGGACCCGACATATGCTGTCAACCGCCAGCGACTTCCAAGTCAACTTTACCGCCTGCTGCAAGGAAGACCACTCCCACAGCCAAACCAAACTATCGGGCTCTGATTAATGATATGATTAAGCGCAATACGACCAGCGAGGAAGAGCTCAACCTGCAGATCATCAAGAAGACGCTCAATATGGAATCGCCGGCGAATCATTTAGCGACAATACCCACCCGGCAGTCGACAGTCACAAATACAGTTCCTCCTATGCCAGCACCAGTTATTCAACAGGTGCCACAGCCAGTTCCATTGCCACAGCCGTTGCCCACCCCACCTGCTGCATACTCCCCGCTTGATTTGTCTATGCGCACAGTTAAACAAACCGCCGACTCCACGGACTACAAATATCAACGCACGCTTGCAGAGCCCAAAGCTACACCGCTGCCCGGCACGGGACCGGGCGCGACTTTGGGTCTGCCACGTTTTGATATAACGCCAAATTTTGCGCGCAGCAACATAACCACATCCAGTCCAGCAGCGGCTACGGCGGTAATACGCCAGGCGCCGGCCAGTGCAACTTCAGCCTCTGCTGTGCCATCGGACGCCAATCCTATGCTGATTAAGGCGGCACAACAGTTGCGTCCCAGCGTGCTGGAAACAAATCCGTTCGCCAAGCGACCCCAACTGCCGCCCGAGACGAGTATCAGGACGTTGCCCAAAGCAACGCCCAGTGCCAGCACCGCTGGCACAAACATGAGCGGCAGCAGCAACACGCCGAGCACAGTCAGTGCCCACAACAGCAGCAATCCAAACTATCTGGGACGCAAGCGACACCTCCAAGAATACAATCAGGCAACGGCGGCCGCAGCTGCGGCGGCAGCCAAGCAGATACGTCTGGAAGCACCTCAGGCAATGGGCATAGCTGCCTCGGTGCCGGTTATAGCCATCAATGAGCAGGCTCTGGCCGCCAAGCGACATGAGCTCCCCATCATTGTCTGTCCGCAGCCCAAACAGGAACCGATGGTCAGGACGAAGACGGAGCCGCGCATACGCACTAAGGCGGAGCTTAAAGGATTCACCTTTACGCCGCCAGTCCTGACTTCGGCCAGTTTAACAACAACAGCTGAAACGTCAGTGGCACCAGTAACAGCAGTAACTGAACCCACAGCGAGCACTCCGGCAGGAGCTGCTCTGGCACCTGTGCTACATGCCAGTCACCTGACCAATCACATACAAATCAAATTGGAGCCAGCGCGCACGCCCGAGCTCGATATGGAGGATGCCACCTCGACAAGCTTCAACAGCAACAGCCTATTAGACTGGGGAAGTACGTGCAACAATCTCGTGGAGCAGCTACTGTGCAAGATGATGCCCGTGAAAGCAACGCCCGTCCAATTAGCGGTATCAGCGAATGAAAGCGTTACACCTACTCAGCCCAGCAGCAGCAGCATCAAGCTAGAACTAAGTGAGGATGATCTGCCCGTGGCACGTATACTTAAACGACAGCCGCCACCGGTGGATGCCGAGTCGGCAGCCACAACAACCACACAGGTGACCAACACAACAACCACAAATGGCATCGGGCTGAGCGGCGCGCAGAAGAAGCTGAGCAAGACAGAGCGCGAGAAGAAGCGACTGGTGCAGGAGCAGCGCATTGCGGCGCGATTGGCACCGACGGCGGGTGGGAGCAGCAGCTCCGAGAGCGACGATACGGAGCTGCACAAGCGTAAGACGGCCAGGCAAAAGAAGCCGCTAATGCGCAAGGGCAAGGTGCGACGTGCGGAGGAAAAGGAGACGCAACTCAAGCAGCGGGAGCGACAGAGCAGCGATGCAGAGCAAGAGCAGGATGGGGGCAATAGCTCCAGCGAGGCAAAGGACTCGACGAATATTAATAAAAGCAGAATAGTCACAGCTAATGAAAACAAAGTGCAATATGCAAGTGGCAAGTGCAAATCGAAAAGTGGCGTAAAGCTACGTCAGAAGGAACAGGAACGGGAACAGAAGCAGGAGCAGGAGCAGGACAATAAGGGTAGCTCAAGCAGCAGCAATAGCGATGAGGCGCAGCAGCCTCAGGTCGATGATGAAGATGAGGAAGAGGAGGAGGAGGAAGAGGAAGAGGAGCAAGATGCGGATGTGGATATGGAAGGGGAGCAAAAAGGGCAGCAAGTAAAACGTAAGCCAAATACCTCGATAACATTGCGTACCGGTGCACAATTGAACAATCGTATTGCACTCAACACAATGACACGGTCCAAGCGGAAAAAGGAACTGGAACTGCAACTGGCCAACAGCAAGGTGCTGCGCAACGAGAAAATCATTCGGAATTCCACGACCAAGATAAAGCGGAAATATGTGCGTAAGTTGGTGCCCGATGGCAAGAAGGAAATGATGATCACACGATTGCGCAATAAGCGTGCTTCGGTCGTCGAACTGGCCAAGCTAAATGCACGTAATATCAAGGGGAAGACGGAGTCCACGAACAACAGCAACAACAACAACAGCAAAACCAAGTTAAATACGTCACCACAGCAGCAGCTATTTCTGGAAGAGTACCGTTATAAGCTGGCGCTCAAGATACCCCAACGTTTGATCTCCATCAACAAGCTGAACAAGCTGCCGCAGATGGCTGCTTCGCTGCCGGATCTGGAACGTGGTCGTGATTTCACCAAGGAGTTGGCCTGCTTTAAGTCGATTTGCGGGCGCAAGCCCCGGACTAAGCAGCAGCAACAAAAACATCAGCATCAACAACAAAAGCAACAGCAGCAGCAGCAGCAGCTGCAAAAGGTAACGCCCAGATCCATCATCGATGTACTGCATCTTCGCGTCACCAGCAACGGCAGTCAACAGGGCAGCAACAAAATCAACACATCTCACCCATCGAATTGTTCCGCCAGCCTGCACAACTATAGCGAAACCTCACAGACCTCCGCCTCGAATTCACAGTACGAGCATCCGCAGGAGGTGGTGCACAGTCTGGAGGACAGCACAGGCAAGCGGCACTTTAGCATATTCGATACGAAGGTGCTGCAGAGCAAGACACGCACCGAGTCCAAGTTACAGCAGCGTCGTGAAATCATACGGGAAATTTTTGTGGGCACAGAACGGCCGGCGTCGGCGCCGCCGGAATGTGCGCAGGAGCAGGCGGGCGAGGAGAGCTCCGCATTAAGCTATCAACAGTATGAGGACTTTCTGGAGCAAATGAATCGCATTGGCAATGCCAACAACAACAAGCTGGCCAGGCACAGCATCAGCAATACTGAAAAAATAGATTCGCATACCACATCTACAGCCACAGCACACTGTCCACATAAACGCAAGTATATGCGGCGCAATAAAAGCTCCGGCTTCGATTACATACGGAAAAAAAAGCGACCCACACAGTCGCATCAGAGCAGCAGCACCAGCGCCACAGCCAGCACCATCACACCTGCCACAGCCGGCGAGCAAGCGACGCCGCTGATAACAGCGGTGGCATTGGCGGCGGCGGCGGCGGCAGATGCTGCAGCGGCGGATGACCGTCTGGATGATACGGACAGCACCATAGCGGGCAGCAGTTGCCGTTTGCCAATTAAGATCAAAACCGAAATGGATGTGTTCCGCGAGATACAAAAGTGGGTGCTTAACAAGGGTGTGGGTCAGAGCACCATGCATAAGGCGGCGCGTCAGGGTCTCATCGATGTGGTTGTTTATTGTCTGGATCGCCTGCGCATGAAGCCGGATCTAAAGGACAATGCCGGCTATACACCGCTGCACGAGGCCTGCACCCAGGGCTGGCTAGAGATTGCGCGGATTCTACTGCAATTCGGTGCCAATCACTCGGAGGCCGCTCAATCTGGCATTCGACCATTGCATGGTGCCATCGAAAATGATCATGAGGAGGTGGTGCGTCTATTATTGTCCTATGGCGCTGATCCGTTGCTGGCAACGTACTCAGGTAAGCAAAGAAAATGCCCTTTATAACCCCATTTGAGAAAGTTCCTATAGACAATAAACATATTTCCATTTCACTCTTTTTTTTTGCAGGTCAAACCCCACTCATGTTAGCTTCAAGCAAATTGATGTGCGGCATTTTGCGCTCTCACCTCAGCGATGCACAAAGTGCGGCCGCTGACATAAAACCGATGCGATTTGTGGGACCATGGGAGATATTTAGTAAATATAATAATCCAATCCAATGCTACGTATGGATCAATAAAGTATTATTTCTTTCGATTTCAGATGAAAATGAAAACGGTTTTGATATATTCGATAATGTACCGAATACAGCATGTGATATGAGCAGAGCTCAACTTAGGGAAAGAAGAAGGCAAGAACGCAACCATGGCAACAATAATCCGGCAAAACCCAAAACTAACAACAATAGCAGAAATATCAACAATAATACGAACGGATTATTGTGGGCGAGAGAGGATAGCAAAGAAACAATAAAACAAAATGGGGAGATGATAAGTGGAAAGACTGCAACAACAACAACAACAACCACAACCACAGAAGCAACCACTATGCCGAAAATAGAGCCTGGTGCGGGATTGGAGGATACCAATAACAACAAAAACAATGATATTAACGTTGAGCAAAATGTAACGAGTGTTGTGAATGGCAAGAATGAGGTTAAACAGGAACCCCAAGATGATGTCGAGAATGTGAACGTAAAAAATAACAGAATAAATGAACACAATGATCATATTGAAAATGATGATGATGATGATGATGATAGTGACATAGGAGAGACAGAGACATTCTCGGATGAATTGAATGGTGATATTTTTAAATTTGAAGAGGCCGATGTGCCCTTGCCACCACTGTACTTGCTCAAAGATGAGGGCAGTGATAAATGGGTACTCTTAAACGATTTGTGCAATTTACTTAAGGTCAAGTCGAAGGATACGCTGCTTAATAAGGTAAGCACTCGATTAAAGTGAACAAAATGATTTACTAAACCAACAAATTCTTTCTCTCTGGTTTTGTAGATCTGTCCAAATGGCAACACGCTGGCCACAACACAGAAGCAATTACTGAGAGAGTTCAAAATTGATGATTTTCTGGAGCAGGCGACGTGCCTGCAGCTGCTGTGCGCCGGTGAGAAGCTAAATATGTTTAGCTCCTCAAAGGTTATGCTTATCAGATACAACGAGAGCGTCAAGAATTTGTTGGGCGTTAAAACAATTTTAATGAAATTTTAATACGAGTACGTTTATAATTGTATGGCATTAGATGTTATATTCTGACATACTAACTAAAAAAATATGTATATATATATATATATAAATACTTTTAGCATAGAATATTTAACTACATATATTTTAGCGAGTACTTTTAGTGGTCAGTTTTAAGTCTTTGTCTATGGAAGGCAGGCTTTTATATAACAATTAGAGCTAAGTGCAAAGTGATACAAAGGTGCTATACACACACATTCAAAAACGATTATGATGAAACGATGAAGAACAATGAGCAACGCGAATCTGTCAAGACCAAGTTTTGGTAGCCAGAGAATACCCGGTAAATCAGCTAATCGAAATCTAATATATCTAGGCCTATTTGTGTAATGTAAGAAATGAAAGTTATTAAACGAAACATGTTAGCAAAAAATAATAATATTAATAATTAATGCAAATTACAAATAATAGTTTTAAGTAAAGCAAAGAAGGCGTATTTATATATTATGTATTTTGAAATGAAATTAAATCACATAAACAAAATAATATATACAAATACATACATGATAACAACACTCAGTGTGAGTTTGCTTACAAATATGTTATTTATAATTATCAAAAATCAATTTTGCATATACATAGGTTTGTAACTTTCGATGTAATATTGTATGTATGGTAAGATAATGTTCAACTAAACGAGAATTGAAAATACTTTTTGGCAATTATATATATTTATATATATATATGTATGAATATGTATGAATGTGCATATATTTATATATATTGGTGTATTGTATAGTAAATGAGAAGCAACAATGTTCAATGATTGTATTTAGAAAACAGAAACGTAATTTGTAACAACAAATATAAACGGAAATGCAAACTATTTTCTTATCAATAAAATCTAAAAATTTTCGTGTTTTGAAGAATGTAAAATGCAAACCTTTTTGAATTAATATCAGCAAAATATTTGACCCTATATTTATATAATACATTTACAGAAAAAAAAATAAATATTATATAAAACAAAAAATTATCATCCACAGAGTGATGACAATTTATTGCAAATTTCTGATGAAATCTACACAAAATAGTGTTAAATGCAAATCAAATTAGATTAAGCCAACACTTGAACTTCTATATGGAAATTTGTAGACTTTGGTTAAGATATGCAACCATTCACATAGACCGACCTTGTGAAACAAGGCAAGAACGTAACCGACGTCGTAATACTCTGATACCACTTTAAACACAGTTAAAACAAGATTGAAGACTCTTTTGCGGGTGTTTGGGAGGGGGCGTTAGAGAAGCTTATCAGTAACCTAAATACAAAATTTGATGACTAGCTCTGAATGCATTTTTTTAGGCGGTATAAGAGTAAATAATAAACTAAAATATAATGATTATGTATTGCTTCTAAATATATCTTGAAGTCCGAATTTTCCAATTGGAATAGTGTCAAAATGTATTGATACCGCAAGTAAATGATCTCGGACGAGCTTTTTGTTTAAATTTAAAGTTTTTTTCCCATAGATGAATGTGGATCATCATATATCATATCTTTTGATAGTTTTAGGTGTCGGAAATGGATTTTTCAATAACATATTTAAAAATTCGTAAATTATTTTATGTTCTTTGCCTCTTTTTTTGAGTCTATATTGTATTCATTATTTTGATCAACGAGAAGAGATCTTATATATGTATGTTATATGGTTCATATTATAGATAACATTTATTCCGTGAGTTTTGTTGTGTATTTTTATGTCTCAAATTGTATATCAATAGAATTTATACACCGGAATTTTATTCAATAATTTAAATATTAAACTGTTAAAGAGAAGCGATAATAGATGGCGCTTACGGGCGTTAACTACATTTTATTCCGCAAGCTGGCGCTTCAAAAAAGCTATTGAGCGCTTACACACACACAGTTGCGTTGGTGTGTGATTGCTTTAAGCTGAAAGCTTCTGTCGCTGCTTGCCATATGATTGCCGTCCTTGTTCTTCAAATGCACGTTTAAAGGCCAAGAATAATTTTGACGCTGTCGCCGCTGCTGCTGCCTGCCTTTTACACGTCCTTGGCCCCGCGTCGCACTCGATCTGTCTATCTCACTCTGTGTGTGTGTGTGTGTGTGTGTATGCGTGTGTGCTTTCCTCTTCTTCTACCTACGCCAACAACTTTGCTACTCTTACTGTGTTCCCGTTCGTGTTGGCCTACAGACCTAATTTTTGCGTGTGTTGTGTGCCGTGCATAGTTTTCCCGAAAAACGCGGAATAAACAAATAGGCAGAAAGTAAAAGGAACTACATATGTACATACAAATACATACATACATAAATTGAGGCAGCGTGGCGTCGTGAAGTCAGCCACAAGGAGATTGAAGTTGAAATGAAAATGAAAATAAAATAAAGCGCGCAATGCAACTTAAAGAAAAGAACAGCAATGGCAATAAAAGCCATTAAAAACTGAATGGCACTGATGAAAATGTGTGTGTATTAAAGCTAAATACGCAAGTGCCAATAACGGTAGTGCAAGTTTTGTAAAATTATCACATACATGTGTATGTATGTACGTATGCACTATACACACGTATATATGCACATATGTATGTATGTGTAGATATTTTGTTGTGTCATAGAACTGGAGCAGAGCTGCTAAAATAACAAAAAAAAAAAACAACTCGAGCGCCCCCTACCAACCAGCTACAGCAACAACAAGTAAATGCTTGTAAATAAGTGTGTATTCGTGAATATACTATATGTACATATGTATTGAATACATATTTAAATACATAAGTGCGCGTTGTTCTCATGTGTATCGTGTGTATGTGTATATGTGTAATAGGGAATTGCAATTTGTTGTTTTTGTAGAAAGAGCTTTTCGCTTGTTGCGCGTGCTCGTCTTTCTTCTTCTCTCTTCTATTCTCTTCGTCTCGTTGTCGTCGTCGTTGTCGTTGTGCAAGAAGTTTTTGTCGTCTGGCTCGGCATAATTGCAATAAATTTGCTGTTTTTAATACATAAAAGGAAGCGGCAAACGCCGACGCCACCGCCGACGTCGCTGCCGCCATGCAAAAACAAATTCCATGTGCGAAATACAACACTAAAAGCGAATAGCGACGAATAGACAGAGCGAACACGAAAAAAAGAACGAAATAGCAAGAGAATTGGCGCAGCGCAAATAATAAGAACACACAACTAGCGATAGCAACAACAACAACAACAACTATGTGTGAGTGCCGCAAAAAACAAAAATAAAAAAATATGCTGAAAAAGCTTTCGACGGCGACTTCGCAGCTGCTGCTGGCGCAGGCGGAAACTGCATCAGTGGTGATCGTAGGGGGAACAGGGCTGCAGGGGCACCATGAATCACGCAAGTTCTGCTTCTGCTGTGTGCGAATAACCGAGTGAAGTGTACAAACAAATAGAGAAGGCGAATGGGCTGCCAGCAACAACAACAACATCAGCAACAACAATAATAATAGCACTTTTGCTTTCGGTCCCAACTGGTTTTAAGAACGACAAGCAGAAAAAGCACAGTATAAACAGTAAACCGAGCGAGCGCCCCAAAAGTAGCCAGCCGGAGTAGCAGCGTCTTCGTCTTCATCTTTGTCGTGATCGTTGTTGGGTTGGTGAAGCAGCACCGCTGCCGCTGCCAACGTCAGAGCCAGCAGCCAGCAGCTGCTGTCGCTTTTTTATTTTTTAGCATGAAAGGTAGGTTTGTGTTTCATCTCTGTACCCTGTCACGCCCCTTATTACCGTGTCTGCCCCGCCACGAGCTGTTGCTGTCAACTGTCCCAGATCTTTTATGTGTCTAGTTGGGGTGAGCTTTTTCAACTGCAACTGCCAAGTGGCGAATGTCAAGAATGGCAAATCATACGCGGACCTAAGATAATTATTCTTCTGTACAAGCTCTGGATGTTACTTGAGAACTACTCCACTGTTTTGGCAACCACTGGAATTGTCACTTATGTAGCTTGTAAAGTGTAAGAAACTAAATATACATACATACGTATGTACATAATTATATGTACTACTAGAGCCCAATGTTTTTACCTTTTTTCGAAAATTAAACATTCTTTCATACAACTTTAACCACGCATTTTCCAGCCAGGGAGTTTGAATTTTCCAACTACTAATACATACATATATAGGAACTAGTCAATCCTTTTTAAATTGAACAAGTAAGCGTGATCTTGTCGAGAGTGCCCGACTAGGAAATAACCTGAACTCGGCCCTTACATGCATTCGTAGTTAGTTTATTTTGTATCCATACACAGATACACATATACACGCAATGAGACAGACGGACGGACGGGCTCGGCTATAGTGTCTAGAGAACTAGATTTTCGACTGGTTGTTCCTATGGCAGCTATATGATTTTTTCTCAAATTCGTATGATTGTAATAACATTTAAAGCACGTTATATTTCTATACCCTTACAGTGGGTATTATAATTTTGGCCAGAAGTTTGCAACGCATAGAAGTAAACATTTCCGACCCTATAAAGTATATATATTCTTGATCAGGACAACAAGACGAGTTGATATACTTTTGTCCATTTGTTGCTACGCAAACTAGTCTCTCAATTTTGAAGCTATCTTGATGAAACTTAGTACAGTTTGCATTGTTTGCAAATATCGAATCCGGGTTTTTCTGCTGAGCTTAAGCGTAACACATTTCCTGACTAAATTGTAATATCCTCTCTGCAAGGGCATACAAACTTTATGTTTAATTAGTACAAAATGCTAATTCCTTATGGCTTATAACAGTATATTTCAATATGACCTCCCACCATGACCTACATACATTCTTTTTGAGTGTCACAGTCTTGATATGCCCCGTACACTGCGCAAAGTTATGTAACAGGCATATCTAGCGATTTGGGCATGTATGAACAGAGCTATAGAAACCAAATTTATAATATAAGTTATCCAGATTCCATTCAAATTGGGATAAAGCATCTCCGACCCCATGAAGTGTACATATTCTTGATCACTAGAAGGGTATATACTTTTGGATACTTCGCCCCGATCCCTCAAATATATTCGGAGGTATGAGCTTTTGGTTTGGTATATTTACACGTCTAAATGTCCGCTTTATTCCCGAAAAGTTTCATGACAATCCGATAATAAGCACTGAAGTTATATAAAATTTGATTTATCACAGTTTAATGCACATTGAAAAAAGATAATTATACATGACTGAATTTAAGGACTGGGTTCGGGGTATTTCCAAGTGTGGCACTGTCGACTAGAGAACTTTTTATATGTATATGTACTTATCGTTTCTAACTTCAATGTAATTTGCTTGTCTTTTGCAGTTGGAACATAACTTTTGAGTAATTGCAGCGACTAACGCTACCAGCCAAACTGCAATAACAATTGAAACATCACCAAGAACTTAAAGTGCATCACAAAACGTACAAATAAGCAAGAAATTATTATGGATACTTTTAATGTACCTCTGTTGGCCGAGAGTAGCAGCAGCATCGGAAACTATGCAACTAGTAATCCCCATTTGAATAACGACGGCAACAACCATCTGCATCACCACCAGCACTTGCAACAGCAGCAACAGCAGCAGCAACAGTTGCTGCCACATCATCATAAGGATCAAATGCTTGCCGCCGGCAGCACACCAATGCTGCCATTTATTAACTATGCGCAATTGCAAAAGGACACACAGCCCAATTCCAATTTAAATCCGCCCGTTGAGAACTTTAGCTCAATGCAGGCCATCGATGCCAGCCAATTGGATGGTACCGTCTCATTGAGCGGCTTATGTGAGCGCATCTTCGCCAGTCCCAATCCGCACAGCAATAGTAACAACAATCACAATCATAACAACAATCACAACAACAATAATGCTAAGGCAACAACGCCCACTGGCGGCGGCGGCGGAGGGCCGGTAATATTAGAATCAGTCACAATGCCATCATTTGCCAATATACTATTTAACAACCGAAACAACAATCAGCCAACGGGCAGCGTTGAATCACTCATCAATAGCAACCATCCGGCAATGCTGCAGAAATCCAACGGATCCGTGGAGTATCATCAGTTGAAGCCATTGGAGAATGGGGCAGGCGGCTCAACGGCGGTTGTAAGCACATCCGGTTTCCTAAGCTCGACAACTGCCCAGCTACTGGACTTCGAGGTGGTGCCGAGCAGCAGTCACAAGAATGCGGCTGTTGTTCTTGCTAACAATGGCTTGGCTGACACAACAACTTTAGCCGCATCAACAACAACAACAACAACAGCAAGCACTGCCAATCGTAGATCGATGCACAGCATCGAGGAGCTGGCTGCCAGTTCCTGTGCCGCAGCCAAAATAACAAACAATAACAAAAATACAACAAGTACAAAAGAACATCACCAGCTACAACAACAACAACAACACTCACAACAACAACAACACTCACAACAACAACAACACTCACAACAACAACAACAACAACATCAGGCAGACAATCTCAGTGGCTCCAATCTCAGCTCTGAGGATGAATCGATGTCGGAGGATGAATTTGGTCTTGAGATTGATGATCAGGGGGGTAAGTAGCATACCTTCAACTAATTTTGATTAGGTCCGCATATAATCCTTGAAATGTTGGCAATATTCTGTTGCCTGCTGTGGAAAATTGTAGCTGAGTGCGGAAAAATGTGTGCGATTCTACAAAACTACGATAAATGTAATATGTATAGTAAAATAATATACAGTGGTCATATCAAAAAATAAACAAAGCCAAATAAAATACAAAAATGTACTAAAACTAATTAAGTCCGAACAGTCGGAAGTAACCGACTTCGTAATACTCTGATACCAGTGGGCGTAGCTTGACCTTCGAAGAAGCTTATCACAAATTTACCTACAATATTTGGTAACTCTAGCTCAAAAATATCGATTTTATCGATTGGCAGGTGGGTGTGACCGTAACACGTGACAAGTAATCTATCTACAAAATTTGATGACTATCTTTCAAATTGCGATATATATTTGCATCGAATTAACACATACAAGAATAAGTATATTCCAAGACTTTCAAGTCCAGACAACATGACGAACATTGCCTTACCAAAATAATCATCTATCTTCGGTGTCAGAGTATTCAAAAGTTTATATTAATCTGAGAAAAACCAAACAATCCGAAAATCGATATTCTCCAAACTACCAAATAAATGAAATACAATCAAAACAAAAACATTTAAAGAGAAGCGCTGAAAACTAAAATAAAACACATAAAAGTGCACTAGTTTAGAAATTATAATAATAATACGTTCATAACAAATAGTTCAATCCTATAATCGATAATCTACAAATTATGAAATAAATAAATAATACCAACAACAAAATCAATCAAAATACATGAAAGCTGAAATAAAATCCTTTTTTGATTAAATTCATGACATTAATTCGGTTTTTACTCCGTGGAAAATATTAGGCACTATACTATTATAATAAATAAGGGCAGCTTTTATCAAGAAGAAGTTGCAAAAAGACGTCAGCAAGATATCGCAAGGAATGAGCATAGTTTAACAAGGTATACAGGGTATCTTCTGGTCGGCACTCTCGTCAAAAGCAAACGTGTTGTAGCAACGGATTGTAGCTGACATTCATCAATGTCAGGCGTCTAGTCGCCCACTTTGGCGACATTCAACA
Source organism: Drosophila maculinotata (assembly GCA_035045305.1). Taxonomy (NCBI): domain Eukaryota; kingdom Metazoa; phylum Arthropoda; class Insecta; order Diptera; family Drosophilidae; genus Drosophila; species Drosophila maculinotata. The sequence continues at coordinate 6,439,978 of JAWNPD010000319.1, read as the reverse complement.
CTTCATACATGTATGTACATACATATGTACGTATGTATGTACATAACTACGAAAATACATATGTATGTATGTATCTATGCATGTGTATTGGAACACAAATATCCACAAATGCAGGGGCATTGTTGCAGTCCTGAGCGTTGTGCTCAAAATGGAGCAAGGTCACTTTGCATTAGAATTTGGGTCAAAGGCATGCCTCGTTTTTATTTTTATACCCTGTAACCGTTGAATTTAGGCTACAGCTAGAGCTAACATTTTATATTTCACTTCTCGTACGCCATATCTATTTCATGTATTTATTTTCATATTTGGAAAAAAACTTCAAAATTGTACAGCTTGCGACATTCTGTGTCAAATTATAAAATTTGTATGTGCTTTCTAACTTCTTCTGACTTGAACTTCCCTGATTCGAATTTCCTGTAACTTAAACCAAATTGAGTGGCCAGAGCGTTTAAAGACAAAATTCCATACTCAGTTGTCTCCATAATTAAAACTCACAAATAATTACTAAAATTAATTATACTAAGAGTTAAAAATAAATAGTTTTTGCCAATTGTAAAAAAGTTTATGCAAGTGTAAAATACCAATATGTAAAAACAAAAATGATTTCATTATTTATTCCATTCATATGTTTAATTTTTTGCTTGCAAACCATCTCTAGAAATTTCTATGTCCTGTAATCCTGTAAAAGTCGATTATTTTTATAGTGTTTCGAGCTAAAGAAGCTTGACTGTATTTATTTTTAGACTAAAACAAGCTTTACATACTCGAGGTACACGCACAGGGTACAGGGTATATCCTAGTCGAGAACTATTGGGTCGAGCATTCTAACTTGTTTTTTGTTTGTGCTGTTTTGTAATACGTATTAGAGATTGGGCACAAGGATGCAAACGCATACACACACACACATAGACAGCGAAATTGCATCGGAATTGACGGTCACATTTGTATGTGTATGTGTGTGTGCGTGTGCGTGTGTGTGTGCAACAACCGCGGTGAGCGAAACCCGTCAGTGGCATCAAACGTTCGTCGCGTGTGTGTGTGCAGTATGCACGCTCTCTTTCTTTCTCTCTCTCTCTCTCTCTGTCTGTCGCTCTCTCTCTCTGTCTGTCTCTCCCTCTCTCTCTCACACACATACACTGTCCATGCTTTTCGCTCTCGAGCTTTATGTTCTGCCTCAATTAATTTAATGCCGCGTCGCCGCCCACTGCAACGCCGGCTGACATTGACATAGATTATTGCAATGTTTGCGACGCGTCGTCGCTGACTGAGGCGTTCGCTTACCGCTTTGTGTCTATTGCTTACCTCAAAGGATTTAAATGGGTCAAAGTCAGCCGCTTGTTGCTGCCACTGCTGCACTTTGGAAATAGCTAACGAGGTCACCGCCGACGTAAATTGGGGCATGACATTGTAGGGTCTAGTGCATCGTTGTTGTTCTCCAAAGTGTTGTAAATTGATTACAAGGCTCTAAGCCGAAGGCTGCGTCTGTAGGGGGGGGGGCTCCACAGACGTAACATGTCCTTGCCACTGCTACTGCTATGTGCTGGTTTTGCTTGCGCATTTTATGGCAAGGTCGAACCTTGAAAATTATGTCTGCCATGTTGAGTGCTTTAAGCTTGCAACGTGACTGCAGCTTTAAAATTAGGCGTCAAGGCCTTGATTTGTCTTTGAAACAGGATTTGGTGGCAGCATTTATTCTTTCAAGTTTAACCGTTTTAAACAATTTTCAAGTCCAACTGAATATTCGATAAAAAGCAATCGAATGATAATATTTTCTAAAGGATACTATTAACATATGTATAATAATCTTAGATAGACAAAACATTGAATGAAAGTAAAATTATGTAATTAATGAAATTGGTGTCGATCCTACGTAATAGTACACTAATTAAAGCTCCTATGATTCATATAGCTTATTATATGTATATTAATTTTGTTCCACATTGAACCAAGTAACAAGCTCAAAAACATAGTTCAGAGCCCCCGGTTAGTAATATCCTCTAGTATGGTCATTCACTTCGTTTGCGTTATGGGCTACTCTCTTGCATTTATAAATTTCAAACCTCAAATGTAAACCGCAAATGTAAACTGCAAACTGCTAACTGCAAATTGCAATTGAAATACAATTGGCGTTAGTCAAGCGATTAGAAATCTTGTAAACGCTATCAAGGATGCGGCATTGAAACGTTAGAATATATTTACTTACTATATATGTAGTATACATATTAAATATATTTATTTTTTTGTTATTCAATGTTTAGATAAAGTTTCAAGGTGCAACGCCTTCTAACTCGTTGAATCGAAACAAACACACAAAATACACCATAATAAAAGCAACTATCAACTACAACAGTAGCATTTCTATAGCATTTTAAATTCAATTAGGAATAAAATAAACAAATACACATACATCGAGCCTGCTTATATAGGACATATACAAGGACGTCTAAACATAAAAAGGACGCATCACAGAATACATAAATAAATGGCAATGACTTTAAAATGTAGAGACACCAAATTTTAGATAAAAAATCTCGTATACTACACAGACATCAAGTTTTATTTTATCGATTACTTATTCTGCTTTCCTCAAATGATAAAAATCTATTAACTATTGCAATAGAAGCTACAATTTGGAATACCTCATTAACGGTAGTAATATAATTTCGCATTAATTTAATCAACTACAGGCACTTAACAAAAATCGGTTAAGAATTGAAGAAGTTTTAAAATACAACTTTTACTTTCTCACATACTTTTTCAGAATGTACACATTTATATTATTTGTACACATTTGCCGATGCGGTTTAAGATTTCCATATTTCACAGTTTAGTTAACAATTAATGAAATATTAGTTTTGCTTTGATTTGTGGTTGCTAAATAATGTTTTAGATGAAGATCTTGCAGAAAGTCTATGGATGGAAACCAATTTAAAAAATATACATTGCGAACCGTGAAACTATTACAATGAGAAATAACTTTGGAGAAACATGACCACAATTATTCAAAATAATTTATTTCCACTAGAAGAGCTGTCTGAAGAAGCGCAGGTAAAAACACTTCGAATATAGATTTTATAGAGAGCATAATACCAGAAAAATGTCGAGAAATGTAGCTAAATTATTTTTTAATATGCTTTTAGTTTCATATGACCCATTTGCTTCCAGTATATGGTATCTAATTCGATTGGGCGTAGCCGACTACGTCATGCCTAGTGTAGGAACAGCTGAAAACAGTTGGAAAATCCAGGTTCCGATCTTTTTGTTAGGTCACCAATAATATTCCATTTAGGTTTGGTACTCGCTTTTAAATTCTACCTTCTATATAGAGAATAAAAACTTTCATTGAGAGTTTGGCCAAGTGGCTGCAGTCTCGATGCGCTTATTGCAAGTTGGCTGGGGGTATCAGGGGTGCAAATTTTCGGTCTGTATGGAAAAGTGTGCTATTAGGCCACCAGTTGACCCTGTCCTACATTTAAAGCGACGACGGTGACGATGGGGGCGACGCATGCACTAATTTTGCATAGCGATTGCGATTCCCTAGTGAGGGTGAAGATGGTGGTGCAGAGAGCGGCTGTGGTTCTAGACTCTAGAGGGGAGGGTGTGCTTTTGTGCAGCCAGTGAGAGAACGACAGAGTGAGATAGAAGAAGAGAAGAAGAAGAGACTAGAGCGCGTGCGTTGCAATGATTTTCCTTTTGTTTTCTTTTTTGCTGCCTCTGCGCATCGTTTTTGTTGCAGTGCTCTCTCTTGCATGCACTCTTTCTCTCTCTCTCTCTCTCTCTCTCTCTCTCTCTCTCATTTTCTTCCTCCCTTTCGCGCACTTACTGATTGCTTGAATATGTGTGTTTTGTGTGTGGGTGTGGGTGTGGCGGCCTGTACCCTGACCTAGTTATATTCTCATGCATTATATTTCTTATATTTATATACCATTGCAGAAAGTATTATATTTTTGTCACGAAATGTGTAACTTATTGAATATGACCCCATAAATTATACATACATATATTCTTGACCAGGCTGATAAGCTTAGTGGAATTAAATACATATGTATGTAGACTTCGTATTTGGAATATAACTTCTCGTATTGCCGAAAAGTTTTTTTCATTTTATCGATATTTCGTCCCGATGAATTTTGATTCCAGTCCACCGTTTTTTGAGTATAACTTGAAAGTTATAAGAGAAAGCACACAGAACTTGAGAATATTTGACTTTTTGGATAACTCCTCCAATCCCCCAGAAATAAAAAAAATAAATATTTGTTGATATGCACTCTCTATGACCTAAAAATCGATCGGACAATAATAAACAAAGAAGTTATTCAATGTAACACAATACGGAGCCAATGGAAGAAGAAGCACAGCAATTGCATCAGGCTCGCAGCCTGCAGCGTGGTCTTGTATGCGTGTGTGTGAGTGTTTCTAAACGCCCTGATTGGTCCACAAATGCCCTTCCTAGACTACAAACTCCCATAACTTGGCCAAAATTGAACTGATTGTCAAGCTTGAGGCCATTTTGTTCATGGTTTGTCCCATATATCAATACTACATTTCAAATTTATGGATTTGTGAAAGTTTCATTTTTTCAAATATTTTTGCGAAAAAAGCATAAGGGGGGACCCTTACAAAAATTGATTTTTCAAAAAATAGATTCTTGAAATTCTTTTTTTAATCGATTGTGGGTGTCCAAATTAGTATAAAAAACTATTGGAAAAGTGATTCTGAGGTGTTTCATTTTTCTGTCAAAAATCATGCCAAAATGACAAAAAAAATTGACTTGTAAACGCCTTAAGTCCATACAAATGCCCATCCTTAACTTCAAACACCCATAACTTTTTCAAAACTGAACCGATTGTCAAGCTTGAGGCCATTTTGTTCATGGTTTGTCCCATATATCAATACTACATTTCAAATTTATGGATTTGTGAAAGTTTCATTTTTTCAAATATTTTTGCGAAAAAAGCATAAGGGGGGACCCTTACAAAAATTGATTTTTCAAAAAATAGATTCTTGAAATTCTTTTTTTAATCGATTGTGGGTGTCAAAATTAGTATAAAAAACTATTGGAAAAGTGATTCTGAGGTATTTCATTTTTCTGTCAAAAATCATGCCAAAATGACAAAAAAAATTGACTTGTAAACGCCTTAAGTCCATACAAATGACCATCCCAAACTTCAAACACCCATAACTTTTTCAAAACTGAACCGATTGTCAAGCTTGAGGCCATTTTGTTCATGGTTTGTCCCATATATCAATACTACATTTCAAATTTATGGATTTGTGAAAGTTTCATTTTTTCAAATATTTTTGCGAAAAAAGCATAAGGGGGGACCCTTACAAAAATTGATTTTTCAAAAAATAGATTCTTGAAATTCTTTTTTTAATCGATTGTGGGTGTCCAAATTAGTATAAAAAACTATTGGAAAAGTGATTCTGAGGTGTTTCATTTTTCTGTCAAAAATCATGCCAAAATGACAAAAAAAATTGACTTGTAAACGCCTTAAGTCCATACAAATGCCCATCCTAAACTTCAAACACCCATAACTTTTTCAAAACTGAACCGATTGTCAAGCTTGAGGCCATTTTGTTCATGGTTTGTCCCATATATCAATACTACATTTCAAATTTATGGATTTGTAAAAGTTTCATTTTTTTCAAATATTTTTGCGAAAAAAGCATAAGGGGGGACCCTTACAAAAATTGATTTTTCAAAAAATAGATTCTTGAAATTCTTTTTTTAATCGATTGTGGGTGTCCAAATTAGTATAAAAAACTATTGGAAAAGTGATTCTGAGGTATTTCATTTTTCTGTCAAAAATCATGACAAAAAAAATTGACTTGTAAACGCCTTAAGTCCATACAAATGACCATCCTAAACTTCAAACACCCATAACTTTTTCAAAACTGAACCGATTGTCAAGCTTGAGGCCATTTTGTTCATGGTTTGTCCCATATATCAATACTACATATCAAATTTCTGGATTTGTGAAAGTTTCATTTTTCAAATATTTTTGCGAAAAAAGCATAAGGGGGGACCCTTACAAAAATTGATTTTTCAAAAATTAGATTCTTGAAATTCTTTTTTTAATCGACTGTGGGTGTCAAAATTAGTATAAAAAACTATTATAAAAGTGATTCTGAGGTGTTTCATTTTTCTGTCAAAAATCATGCCAAAATGACAAAAAAAATTGACTTGTAAACGCCTTAAGTCCATACAAATGCCCATCCTAAACTTCAAACACCCATAACTTTTTCAAAACTGAACCGATTGTCAAGCTTGAGGCCATTTTGTTCATGGTTTGTCCCATATATCAATACTACATTTCAAATTTATGGATTTGTAAAAGTTTCATTTTTTCAAATATTTTTGCGAAAAAAGCATAAGGGGGGACCCTTACAAAAATTGATTTTTCAAAAAATAGATTCTTGAAATTCTTTTTTTAATCGATTGTGGGTGTCCAAATTAGTATAAAAAACTATTGGAAAAGTGATTCTGAGGTGTTTCATTTTTCTGTCAAAAATCATGCCAAAATGACAAAAAAAATTGACTTGTAAACGCCTTAAGTCCATACAAATGCCCATCCCAAAACTTCAAACACCCATAACTTTTTCAAAACTGAACCGATTGTCAAGCTTGAGGCCATTTTGTTCATGGTTTGTCCCATATATCAATACTACATTTCAAATTTATGGGTTTGTGAAAGTTTCATTTTTTCAAATATTTTTGCGAAAAAAAGCATAAGGGGGGACCCTTACAAAAATTGATTTTTCAAAAATTAGATTCTTGAAATTCTTTTTTTAATCGACTGTGGGTGTCAAAATTAGTATAAAAAACTATTGGAAAAGTGATTCTGAGGTGTTTCATTTTTCTGTCAAAAATCATGCCAAAATGACAAAAAAAATTGACTTGTAAACGCCTTAAGTCCATACAAATGCCCATCCTAAACTTCAAACACCCATAACTTTTTCAAAACTGAACCGATTGTCAAGCTTGAGGCCATTTTGTTCATGGTTTGTCCCATATATCAATACTACATTTCAAATTTATGCATTATTGAAAGTTTCATTTTTTCAAATATTTTTGCGAAAAAAGCATAAGGGGGGACCCTTACAAAAATTGATTTTTCAAAAAATAGATTCTTGAAATCCTTTTTTTAATTGATTGTGGGTGTCAAAATTAGTATAAAAAACTATTGGAAAAGTGATTCTGAGGTGTTTCATTTTTCTGTCAAAAATCATGCCAAAATGACAAAAAAAATTGACTTGTAAACGCCTTAAGTCCATACAAATGCCCATCCTTAACTTCAAACACCCATAACTTTTTCAAAACTGAACCGATTGTCAAGCTTGAGGCCATTTTGTTCATGGTTTGTCCCATATATCAATACTACATTTCAAATTTATGGATTTGTGAAAGTTTCATTTTTTCAAATATTTTTGCGAAAAAAGCATAAGGGGGGACCCTTACAAAAATTGATTTTTCAAAAAATAGATTCTTGAAATCCTTTTTTTAATTGATTGTGGGTGTCAAAATTAGTATAAAAAACTATTGGAAAAGTGATTCTGAGGTATTTCATTTTTCTGTCAAAAATCATGACAAAAAAAATTGACTTGTAAACGCCTTAAGTCCATACAAATGACCATCCTAAACTTCAAACACCCATAACTTTTTCAAAACTGAACCGATTGTCAAGCTTGAGGCCATTTTGTTCATGGTTTGTCCCATATATCAATACTACATATCAAATTTATGGATTTGTGAAAGTTTCATTTTTTCAAATATTTTTGCGAAAAAAGCATAAGGGGGGACCCTTACAAAAATTGATTTTTCAAAAATTAGATTCTTGAAATTCTTTTTTTAATCGACTGTGGGTGTCAAAATTAGTATAAAAAACTATTATAAAAGTGATTCTGAGGTGTTTCATTTTTCTGTCAAAAATCATGCCAAAATGACAAAAAAAATTGACTTGTAAACGCCTTAAGTCCATACAAATGCCCATCCTAAACTTCAAACACCCATAACTTTTTCAAAACTGAACCGATTGTCAAGCTTGAGGCCATTTTGTTCATGGTTTGTTCCATATATCAATACTACATTTCAAATTTATGGATTTGTAAAAGTTTCATTTTTTCAAATATTTTTGCGAAAAAAGCATAAGGGGGGACCCTTACAAAAATTGATTTTTCAAAAAATAGATTCTTGAAATTCTTTTTTTAATCGATTGTGGGTGTCCAAATTAGTATAAAAAACTATTGGAAAAGTGATTCTGAGGTGTTTCATTTTTCTGTCAAAAATCATGCCAAAATGACAAAAAAAATTGACTTGTAAACGCCTTAAGTCCATACAAATGCCCATCCCAAAACTTCAAACACCCATAACTTTTTCAAAACTGAACCGATTGTCAAGCTTGAGGCCATTTTGTTCATGGTTTGTCCCATATATCAATACTACATTTCAAATTTATGGATTTGTGAAAGTTTCATTTTTTCAAATATTTTTGCGAAAAAAGCATAAGGGGGGACCCTTACAAAAATTGATTTTTCAAAAAATAGATTCTTGAAATTCTTTTTTTAATCGATTGTGGGTGTCAAAATTAGTATAAAAAACTATTGGAAAAGTGATTCTGAGGTGTTTCATTTTTCTGTCAAAAATCATGCCAAAATGACCAAAAAAAATTGACTTTTAAACGCCTTAAGTCCATACAAATGCCCATCCTAAACTTCAAACACCCATAACTTTTTCAAAACTGAACCGATTGTCAAGCTTGAGGCCATTTTGTTCATGGTTTGTCCCATATATCAATACTACATTTCAAATTTATGGATTTGTGAAAGTTTCATTTTTTCAAATATTTTTGCGAAAAAAGCATAAGGGGGGACCCTTACAAAAATTGATTTTTCAAAAATTAGATTCTTGAAATTCTTTTTTTAATCGACTGTGGGTGTCAAAATTAGTATAAAAAACTATTGGAAAAGTGATTCTGAGGTGTTTCATTTTTCTGTCAAAAATCATGCCAAAATGACAAAAAAAATTGACTTGTAAACGCCTTAAGTCCATACAAATGCCCATCCTAAACTTCAAACACCCATAACTTTTTCAAAACTGAACCGATTGTCAAGCTTGAGGCCATTTTGTTCATGGTTTGTCCCATATATCAATACTACATTTCAAATTTATGCATTATTGAAAGTTTCATTTTTTCAAATATTTTTGCGAAAAAAGCATAAGGGGGGACCCTTACAAAAATTGATTTTTCAAAAATTAGATTCTTGAAATTCTTTTTTTAATCGACTGTGGGTGTCAAAATTAGTATAAAAAACTATTGGAAAAGTGATTCTGAGGTGTTTCATTTTTCTGTCAAAAATCATGCCAAAATGACAAAAAAAATTGACTTGTAAACGCCTTAAGTCCATACAAATGCCCATCCTAAACTTCAAACACCCATAACTTTTTCAAAACTGAACCGATTGTCAAGCTTGAGGCCATTTTGTTCATGGTTTGTCCCATATATCAATACTACATTTCAAATTTATGCATTATTGAAAGTTTCATTTTTTCAAATATTTTTGCGAAAAAAGCATAAGGAGGAACCCTTACAAAAATTGATTTTTCAAAAAATAGATTCTTGAAATTCTTTTTTTAATCGATTGTGGGTGTCCAAATTAGTATAAAAAACTATTGGAAAAGTGATTCTGAGGTGTTTCATTTTTCTGTCAAAAATCATGCCAAAATGACAAAAAAAATTGACTTGTAAACGCCTTAAGTCCATACAAATGCCCATCCTTAACTTCAAACACCCATAACTTTTTCAAAACTGAACCGATTGTCAAGCTTGAGGCCATTTTGTTCATGGTTTGTCCCATATATCAATACTACATTTCAAATTTATGCATTATTGAAAGTTTCATTTTTTCAAATATTTTTGCGAAAAAAGCATAAGGAGGAACCCTTACCAATATTGATTTTTCAAAATAAAATAATTTAGGGTGTCTCCTAGTCGGGCACTCTCTGCTAGTTTCTTTGTCTGTTTGCTTGATTTCATTATATCCTTTTTGACCATTCTTAAAAGGTACTGGGATTACCACTACACCACACTCTCACCTACTGAAACTTAGTCTTTAAGCTTTAGAGCCTTACGTGGAGCGTATCCAGCAATCAGCACAGTCTACTCTCGTTTTGTGCGCTGTTCACAGCTAGTAGTTTATTTTTTTGAAACTGGAAAAAAGTTACAGTGTTTCACAGGCGGGCCGCAAACGCATACACATACACACAAACAAAAAACACAATCATTCTGATATACACAATACGTACAGACATACATATATACCAACAGAGCTTTTGGTAAGCTTTTAGACCTGCATGTGTGAGCGCTCGAATGGGTGCGTGTGCTTCTGTCTGTATTTCTGAGTAGTGAGTTTGGGCTTTAAGTCTGTGCGCAATAGTTGGGCGTCACTACACAACAAAATGAAATGAAATGCATCGATCGTTAGTTAAGCACAGAACGAAATCAGCAGAGATAGCAAAAATGATACAGATACAAACAGCTTACTCATACTATGTGCTACAAACCATACATACAGATGTACATGTATATTTGTATATATTGTATCTTATATTATATTATGTACACATGAATATGTATATACATATATGTATGTATGTATATGCTACAATCACATGTGTGAGCTTTTGCTATAGAAAGCTAAACGCAGTTTAAGTGAAATGTTGCAGAAGGGAGCGAAGCTTAGTAGGTGCCGCCATTTTACAAGTATTGTCAGACACGCAATGTCAATTGCAATCTGATAAATTACACTCTACAACATAAAAATATATCCCAAACAGGCAATCCATACATAATTGGCTGCTATATACAAATATTTTTAAAAGAATGTGATCCTTGATGCCTTTGCCTTATATGTAAATATGTAATAACCCTTTCATGAAAATGATCCACAATCTTGTAGAATTTATAGGTATGCCAATATATACGAAGAACAATTCTATTCTAGAATAAAGCATATTTCAATAAGAAATAAACTATTTAAAACAAATAAGAGTGCTCTAGTCGAGAGTGTCCGACTAGGAGTTACCCTGACCTTACATTCATTCATATGGTGACGTTTGTTCCGTTTTAGTAGAGGACCCAGATCGGCAACAAATCCCTTGGAATCTGAGTTGAAATGTTTTAATTTTCCGTCCAGAAGGTGCCTGATAAGGTAAGAGACGATTGAGGTGATGGTGTCTGACTCCGAAGCCGATACCTTGTGTGCCAAAGCATCCAGTGTGACCTCTCAGAGGTCTAGTCTAGTCGGATGCAGGCACTCAGATACAGCAGTTGCAGCTGAAGTCTGATATCGCCTTTGGTAAAATGACAAACCGTGACGAGAAATTGTTCAATGATGTTCGGCGTATTAAGCGCTGCTGGCAAATACATTTTCTCTGTCTGCCTTCTGTGCTTTACCTTCGCGTCGCAGTCTCGCAGCACTCGTAGCTGGTCTGGGATCCAATCGATCGTCTTAGTCGTCTTTGGAAGCTGACCAACTGACCAGCAACTTTACCTCTGTTGGTGAGATAGAGTTGACTGCAAATCAGCTACAAGATGTGCCTATCTCATCATACCACGACAGTACAGTCCTCAAACCACATCGGGTCAACCGTGAGGGCCTTGCTGATCAACGGCAAGAGGTCAGACGGCTGATCAACAGGGCCAAGCGACACGTGTGTCTGTGTGTACAACTCCCCTACTCGGCCCTGAACCCTTCTGCGGGCTCAGTTAAGCATCGACCAAATTCTTGGTGGAATAGTGGTCGAAAAAAGAGAACGATTTTTTTTTTGGCATACCCCACCATAAACAGAAAGACATCTTATCTGTCTAAGATGGAACTGCGGCTTCTAGTGGCCTACCACACAGGTCCACAAAGCACATTCTCTGCGAATGTCTCGCCTATTATCTGGAGTAGGCAGGAACATCTGCGTAGCGACTCACAGCTCCTGCACAGATTAGACAGACTTCTACAAGAGACCTGCTCGCCTTCATAAGGAAGGTAGAGCAACTCTTGTAGCCATAGGGAGCTTTACGGCACGAAAGACCACCTCAGGTGGCGGTGCCTGTGAGACTTCCCTTTAAGTAACAAAATACTAATAAAAGGCTTTTAGCGGATTACAGGGAATCATCTGGTCGACCCCTCTAATGTATAGCAATTGGCTTTGAGGCGCGTCGCCTATTGCCGAATCGATGCTCGTGTTGTACTTGGCTTGTGTCGGCCACTGCTGTTGATAGTCGTCGCAAAGTATTAAGTATTAAAATACGCGTGCGTTGTTGATAGCTGACCTACATTGCCATTAGCATGGCCTACTGCACTTGGCCAAGTTTTTGTCTCGCTCACGCACCTGCCAAAGTGCCGGTCGAATAAAAAAAAGTTTAAATTTTTTATTACCTTTTTTTTTGGTTTGTGAGTTGATAAGCCATGTTAACTAAAAAATTACTCATACGCCGCGCTGTGCAGTGCTCAGTTGTGATACTATGAAACAAATAATTTGCACAATATGTTATTAGCTGGAAAATTTAGAGCATTGCAGCCATTAAAACAGTAGTACTACAATTGAAATCACACACACGCACACACACACACACACACACTAAAAAGCGACAGCTAAGCAAACAGAAAACTGAATCAAAAACATCATCTATTAAATTGCTTATTAGTGCTACACCCTTGAAAAATATATTACATTTATGTGATGAAATGTGTAACACATTTGAGAAGACACATAAAACCACAGAAAGTGTGCATATATTATATGGACATACATACATACATCACATTGCATATATGTATGTACATAGACATAAACATATGAGTATGACCAAAATAAATCGGCTGCTGATCCAGAATATATACATATATAATTGCTTAAGGTCGGAGACGCAAACATAGCAAAAGAACAACCGAAAATTAGCGTTTTCTTTAATAACTTCTGTGCTTATGTTATCAGTTATACAATTTGTTGAAATAGATTTATATAATGCTATATATTGTTTTCGAATATTAAACTTATTTCTTATTTGTCATTGTAACTGAAATATATTTAAACTTGTAAAATACGTGTTTTTCGATTTAAGGGATCGTGGATAGGTATTAACTTCTCTACTCCTGTATGCTAGCCTTTAAAACTTTCAATTTATGCCCAAAAAAACAAGGTTGGAAGTCGAAACTTATCGATAGTTTTTGACATGGCTAGATCGATTCGGCTGATGATAGTGCTCAAGAATATGTGTGCTTAATGGGGTCGGAGATGCTTTATAATGCATATTACATACTTTTGCAAGATATATATATATATATACCACTTTTGCATTTTTAATGAATACAGGCTATAAAAATAAATAAAACCCGTCAAATATTAAGATTAGAGAATCAGAAACATGCAATTTTTAACGTTGGCTCATAACTTTTGTATTCTTCTCTTGTTTTCTTCGAAATTAAAGGTGTAGCCTTGATGTATAAGCATTTATTAACTATATTCATGGCGTGAAAATTGTATAACAAGCCCGCGGTAGATAATGTGTTTTTTTTATTGATTCTGCTATCTCCTCTTGGACTCATCCTTAAGAGATATGCCGAATTTGGTATTAAATTGCTCACAGCTTAAAAGTTAGGCATCCGCAGTATACTGCTTTTGTACTGTGAACAGAGTATAGAGCGGCAGGGAAATCCTAACGCAATGTTCGTAGTTGTGTTGAGTGTATTGAAACTGAAAATTGCGCAAAAGATCGTGAATACGAAACTCACACTGTTGCTGTTGTAGGTTTTTTGTTGTTCATAAAAAGCTTCCAAAAATATCACGCACAAAACAAAGAGCGCAATAATGTGCGTGAGCTTCTGTCATATTTACAAACATACATATGTACATACATTTGTATGTATGTATGTATGTATAATATACATACTTAAGTATGTGGTGTGTAGCTTTTTCAGCGTATTTTGTTGGGTTAGGTTCAATATTGAACAGTTGTGTCATTGTGTGCGGTTTAGTGCGTGCGAGGCGTGAATTGTTACTGTTTCTGTTTCTGTTTTATTGTGTTTACAAATTTGTATGTGTGTGTGTATCTGTGCGTGCATGTGTGTGTGTGTTCACTGAAGCGTCGCCATGTGGGAATATCTCATTGCGGTTTGTACGTTGCCCAGCCAAAACAACAAGCAAGCAAAAGTGCTGTTGTCGAGAGGGTCGGACTTAAAGATACCCTATCAAATTTCTAGCTCTTATAGTCTCTCATTAAGACTGATAGAAAGACAGTCAGACGGACATGTGAAGATCGAATCATACTTAATTGTTTCGAGTATATTTCCTTCAGCCTATTATAGGCAATATTTAATTTGTGCAGGGTATTGAAAGCTTTTTTGCTTGTACGCCGCCCCTCCCGCTCTGCGAAGGGTGCTACGCAACTCATAAACACAGATGCATATAAATGTACATACATACATATTTACATTGTATGTATGCGTACACAAAGTGCGAGAGTGAAAAAGATAGAGAGACATTTTAGCTTTTTCGTTTTCGTTTTCATTTTCTTTATTTCGTGTTGGTTTTGTTTTTGTTTTTGTTTCTGTGTCGATTGCGTTGTTGAATATTTCCACTTTGTTTATATAATTTTAATCAAAAAAAAAAAAATAAATAAAAGAAGCAGTGAGCAATATATGCATACATACGTACATATGTATATACATACATGTATGTGAGTGTGTGTGCGTAAAAAGATTCAACGTTTTGAAAAAAGTAGGTTAGTGGGTCACCATATCTAACAACGGGGCAGCAACAACAACAACTGCCAACGTCGGCAGCGACGTCAGCGTCTCAGCGTTGTCAGCGTTGTCAGCAGACAGACGAAGCAAATTTTGTATTTATTTGTTTTTCAATTTTTTATTTACCCTTTAAAATGGGTAGAAAGGGTATCATGAGCAGTACACGTGTACATGTTTAACATATCTTAGGATACAACTCTGATATATTATTAAGTATATAAATACAATGTACTATATTTATATGTCTCTCCGTTTACTATAGCGCATCGTTTTCAGAGGTTATGAAAACTAGATACTAAACATTTAGCATAATTCAGACATTATCAAAGATACGTTTAGATACAAAGTGTGTTACGTAAGTTATCGTATAGCATACGTAGATGATGTGTGATTCACTTGTTTTTCACGAATATTCATATGTACATCGATGTACATACATACATACATATATACACAATTATGCGGTCTCAGATGCCTTCTTTTGCTGCCGTTTTTGAAATACCCTTTATATTTTAGCCAAGAACTGTTGGCTAGAAAAACTTAATGAATAATCTTAAGACACGGCTAATTCTATATTTAAAATCAAAACAATTAGTCGCTGTGGCTACCCCGCAAGAAATACTCAAACGCCTCATCTCCGTTCCTAGTACCACAAACCTACCCCTACCGCTTGGCACCCTATCCGTATTATGCATTTCTCCTCACAGCTGATAACAGCTCATTTGTCTATACGCACACAGGCACACTGGACCACTCAACTAACCGCCCACCCACCACACACCACCCACCACCCACCTAGCCGCCAAGCAACTGTCTCCCCGCCAGCCCGCCCGCCCGGTCGAGCAACAAAAACGCGCATTGCATTTTAAGCAGTCAGCGTCGTTGGAGCTTACCCTATCAGCTACCCCCCTTCTTTCCCCCTTCTCCGCTACGACTTTTCGCCTACCCACCCCCCCTGTCACCCAGCCACACCGTCAACGCGGTTGCAATTGTTTTTGTGGCCTCGTGACCCAGTTTTGAGCTCCGTCAACTGCAACGACGACGTCAATAGCGTTGTCTCTGCTCTGCTCTGCCGACGCCGACGCCCGCGTCAGACGTTTGAATCAACGGCTACAGTCGTATGCTTTTTTTGTGCACGTGTGCTTTGCAAGTCGAGCGAGAGTGCCCGACTAGCAGATACCCTGCACCCTGTCCTTAGATTCACTAATCTTAATATCTTCTTCATTCCTGAGCCCACACAATGAGAAGTGCATCTTAAATAACTTCTGTGTCTCATTGTCCGATCCTGATGAAATTTCAGGCCATATTGAAAAAACTGACCTCTCCAATTTTATTGCATTTACCTTAATAACTTTCAACCTATCGCCTATAAATCGACCGTTATGATCGTGAAATTATAATTCAAAGTTAAAGAACAAAATATGCTCTATACGATATACTGTACGACCTTGCACCGGTAGTACATTTAATTAACAAACAATATAAATGTATTCAATGAATTTTAAAGATGACATTACAATTATTATACCATAAACCCATTAAAAATAGGAAAATTATACCCGATTAGTGCACAAAAAAAAAAAATGTGGTATTGCCTCCTATGGGAGAGGTCTAGCGGGTAAGGCCTTTTGAGCCTTCTTGTAGTTGAATTATTGTCGAGCTGGTGTTGATGGCGAGGGTGTTGCGGTGCCTGTAGTGCTGATCTTGGTAGGTATTACTAGGTCTTGTAATTTCCTGGTGTACCCAGGGCATTCCCAATTCCTTGTGGATCACTTTAGAATCTAAAGTTTAGATGCTTGGAATAGTTGCTCCAGTTGAATGGTTGCTCGAGTTGTACTTAGGGACAGTCTCCTCTTCTGATCGAATGGGTCATTTGAGTGGACTTCTCCGGATTCACCATAATGTTCCATCTATTGAGCCACGTATTTGTAGGATCGAGCTGCTTTTGAGGGATGACTGATGCTGCCTGTGTGGAGACGGAAGAGGCCAGAAAGAAAGAAATAACAACTTGCCGGGTCCCAATAGGTTCCCCTGCATAACTCGGAGTAACTTGGAGTAATACTCGTGGTCTTCTTCTTCGGACACAGTGTTAAGGAATTTGAACCACGCCCCCTTAGGATGCTGGAAAGTCGCTAAAACCTTGATGGACCTCAAATAATCAATAAAAACCCACATATACCCACAATTTTAAAGCTAGAGTCAGCATATTTAGCAGGTAGATTGCTAGTGACCTCCCCATTGATTGGAATTTAGATTTTCAGCCACACGCGAAAATATATATGTACATATATGTATCTCCCATAATTGTAGAGCTAGAGTTACCAACAAGGTGCTCATTCACTTATTAAAATAAATCCTCTGTACTTTTAGCTTTTAGCTTCCCTTATCCGTTAGTCTGTCTGTTGGTCGCAATTGATCAATTAGTCGGTCAGACAGTCATATAGTTATTTATATAGTATATGGATAGAAGATCACAGCAATAAGAAGTACGCGACAATCAAAACTGCAAGCGTTGCTCAAAACGGTACCTGTTACGCTTTCGGTATTGACGGACGGACAACGACATATTGAAAACGTCGACTCACTGCTCGATCTACAAATAAAAAATATATACACATACATATGTACATACATACATCTGTACATGTCTGTTAATATATAAATATGTACATATGTATAAACATATATGTATAAACTGAGTGATTTTTTTCTGTGCCCATTTACAGGCCTCTTGTTGCTTCTGACCTGAATTGCAATGAGTGCTAATAAATAAAAAAGCAATATTATAAATGTACATACATACATATGTACATACATATGCATATAGTAAATATAAATATTATATAATTTATATGCGTTAATTAATTTAATTATCTACAACAAAATAAATGCGAGTGGAGGGGGGGGGGGGCAGCGAGGGTTTGGGGTGTTGTTGCTGTGAGTCAAGACGCATCGCTCAGAATTGCACTCTACATACACACATATACATACATACATACATGAATATACATACACTCACACACAAGCTACTCGTTAAACTGACCTCCTCACGGCGGCAACGACGGCGAATTGCGGTCGAAACCGTCCCTGGGCGAGTATCTCTCACTGTATGCATGTTTGTATGTATGTATGTATGTATCTATCTGTGTGCGACGCGCGCACAAAAGTGTGTCAAGGTTTTTTGAAAAATATTTTGTGCAGCGTTAACGTTTACGAACAGAAGCGACGTCAGCGTCATCAGCGTCGACGGCGTAAGCAGCAGCGACGCTCCTCAAGCTTTTGATTAGTTGCTTTTGTAATCATAGTCCGTGCTGCTCTCTGCGCTCTCTTTTGTCCGAAGCTGCTGTGCTCATTCTGTTCGTGCGGGCCGCTGTTACTCATTTTCTGTCGTCTCATCGCTTTATTAATTATTATATATGTATGATGTATGTATACCCTGTAACCTTTGTAAAATGGGTGTACGATAATTGTACAATTTTTGCATTAGACAGAAGAATACAACTCTAACCACATAAAGTAAACTCATGTTTTTAGACAGTCCGGCAACAGCTGCAAATAGGTGGAAAGGAGTTTTCTGATCAGAATATATCTACAGAAATTAGGTTCATCAAATTGCAGGGTAGTAAGAAGTGTACAATGTTTCTATGCATAAATACTCAAATAGCATTTATAGGTTAATATCTGGATCACTGGTCCAATTTTAGGACAAAAACTAAACAGCCTACCAGCTTTATGATACATGCGTATGTCTGCTGTATGTTTGTATGTATGTATGTATACTCAGCAACAAAACATATGTATAAATGTTAAAAGCTGTGGCACCCACCTGAATGCAAACATCAGTCAGACGCGACCCACTAAATTTCCCATTGACCTATTAACATTAAAAGCAGAAAGAAGCAAAGGCATAAGGAAAAGCATAAGCAGCAGAAACGTTTGCAGAGCATATGTATGTATGTATGTATGTATGTATGTATGGATAAAATAAATTCGACGACGCGTCGAGCCTAACCTACGTTTCTTTTTGTTGATGTGCCCCACAACGCTTGTGCATATTTGGAGTTCTTCGTCGTCGTCAGCTTATACACCGACATTACAACCGTTTTGAGTTACAATACACAACATAAACCATTACCATTACCATTGCCATTCCCTTCTCACTGCGCCCCACTTTATTAGCTCATGCTGTGAGTGTCTCTCATATATGTATGTATGTATGTATGTACAAATATACATACAGATGACACACATACATGTATGTAGTATGTACATATTTATGTATGTATGTATGTAGGCCTAAGCATAAAAACGTAAGACGTAATGAAACGAAATCGAAATTTATCTCTCTAACATAGACCTGAATATATACAACAAAAATGTAGGTCAGCTGAAGCAGCGAGCGATAGCAGCGACTGCGATGTCATACACACACACAGCGCCACACTTTCACTTATTACATTATTCAATGATGCCAGGCAAACGTCAGGCCCCAAAAAGCGCACCCAGGCGACAGAGCTGCGGCAGAGTGAGCGCGAGCTTACTCGGTGTGCTGTTTTCTTGCCTCTCGCCGCGCTCCATTTCCGACTATAGGGCGACGACGAAGCATGTGGGCGAAAACTTGTTCGAGCGCTCTCATTTGTTTCGCCGCTCAGCTGCTTCTGCTGCTGCCGCTTTCGACGTCGACGTCTACGTTGACGTTGACGTTAACGTCGCTGTCGATTATTTCATATTGAAAGCAAAAGTGATCAACGTTGAGAGAGCAAACAAACCATCAAGCTATTTGGCGGTCTCTGCTGCTGCTTGCTTGTGTTGTTGCTGTCGTTTGGATTCGTTGCCGTTGCAGTTTCGCGTCTGTACATACTTGAAACGTCCCCCTCTTCGTTGCCTACCAGCGTGTGTAAACCGGCACGGCAATTAAGCTTGAGAAGCAGCGCAGCAGCGGCGTCGCCAAGCTAGGGAAAAATGTTACAAGGTTTCGTTTCAGGTTAAGACGAGTTTTTTTTTATGTTTTTGGGTCTCTTGTTGCCATTTGTTGCTGCTGATGGTAGTTGTTATTTTTGTGGTTTGAGTTTTGAGCACAAAATGTATATATGTATGTATATGTATGTACGGGATGTAGGTACATACATACATGTGTGTGTGTGTGTGCATGCATAAAACCATTTTCTGTTTTCTAAATTTAGCTGCCGCTTATATACATATATATATATATATATATGTGTATGTATGTACATATGCATATTGTTGGTGTCGCTGTGTATGTTTGTTTGTTTTTTGTTTTTGTTTTGCTGTTTCTCAGCGCTTCTTTAACGATGATAATGATGTTGTTCACGGTAATGATGGCGCTCGTGCGCGCCTTATCAAATAAGTGACCTGCCTCATTTGAAATTTGTTTGGTACTGTAAGCAGCGAGATGCACTAACCAAGATATGGAAAGAACTGTGGTAATACTAATACTATTAAGAGAAAAGCTGAAATCAGGTGGAAAATTACTAGCGGCGTTTGTGAATGTGGGCGTGGTTTGAACTTTGAAGAAGCTTATCAGTAATCTAACTACTAAACTAGGTGAGTCTAGCCCTAAGACTTTATCGATTAAAGCTTCGAGGTCTATCGAGGATGAATGCCAAAGATAAGAAATATTACCAAAGCTAAGAAATCTTTTGATTCTCAGTTTAAGCTTTAGGAAAGTAAAGCAGGCAACAGTTTCACAAAACATTTAAATGGAGTGGAAGCTGGAGCTGTGGCAGTAGGTCTTATATCTAGCAGCTTGAGTATCTGGTATATGTACATATGTATGTATGTATGTATCTCGCCGCCGAAAATGTGAAACCTGTTTTCGCATGTTTCGAGAGTGAAATGTGTAACTGTATATGTATGTGTACCCTGGATGATTGCCACACACACACACACACACACACACATATATAACGCATTGTAATTTGGGATAACCTGGCCATATAGAAAAGTCTGAACACTCAAGCCTTTTCTTTGTGCTACGGTCCCAAACAAATTTGTGGAAGAAAAAACTTAAAATTCCAATTACCTTTGGGTCTTCGTTTAGTTCGATTTTGGGTCGTATCTCCAATGCATTGCAGTTTCGTAAGCCACTGTAACACTGTGACGCCATATTGTATATTCAGTATGAAGCATTGAAGTTTTGTAATCCCGAGCTCCGTCAAAATGTCTGCCAACGTGTTTGTGCAAAGATACAAAAATATAGTTTTACTTTGAGATACATGCTCACGTGCTGCGTCATTTCATCTTCTTCATTATACCCTTGTCGAGGGTATAATAAGTTTGTCGTGCACTTTGCAGCGCATTGAATGAGGCATATCCGACCCAACAAAGCATCTATTTTCTGTTCAACATCAAACATCCCGTCGATCTGTATAATAATAATAATCTGTATATAATAATCTGTGAAATTTGTAACATAAGTTCCTTCTACCATATTTATATCAAGTTTATATGATTTTACCGTTGCCCTAAAATAGCTATCCGATTGCATTGCATCCACAATTTAACAAGCAAGGCCTTGAATTAGCCACTTCACGATTTTGGTAACGATCGAAGAAACAAACATACATATAAACATTTATGTATATGATTCAGTTTCAGAACTGAAGTTTTCAAATATTTGGTAGGTACATAGGTACCACTAACGTTGTGTGTAGGCGCACTCACTAATAAAAAAATGTATAAATAGAGTATTACGCAGTCGGCTACTTCCCACTGCAACGTTCTTACTTGCTATCTCCATACGTGTAGTTGCAGCTTGTTCGCCTCGTTGTCTTTCAGTTCCGTTCGGTTATTTAAGGAATTAAATTTTACACTGGACATTGCGAAGACGAGTGAAAGTTTTGTTTTAAGCTCCTTTCAACGGCGAAGCTGACTTATGTAACATTGACATTTTTATTGTTTTTACATACATACATATGTACATGTCATGCAGGGCGCATCCTTCTTTGGAGTTGTTTTGATGTGTAGCAGGGGAATTGAAGACTGGAAATTGTATAGCGTGCCATATGTAGCATATGTATGTATGTACATACATACATACATATGTATACATACATACATATATGTATGACGAGTTGATGCAGCCACAACCTCAAATTAGTTTGGTGAAAATATTTGAAAGAACTGCGGGCTTAGCAACAACATAAAATACAAATAATCATAGATGCGAAAATTACCTTAAATCGATAGACATACAAATAAATATAAGAGTTCGCACTGGAGAGGGTGATCAAGACAGCGCCGAGCCGAAACCATAAGAGTCGGACGAACATACATAAGTAAGATGGATTTTGGAAAATGAGGAAAACCCGTTGCATAACTTTTTTAATTTTCATCCGATCGGTTTTAAACTTTTTTTGTATACTGTATGCCAATTTTTTAAATCTTTTTTTATTTAAAATCTGAAAACTTTTGAACTATACCCAAAAAAAAAACCGTTTTTTTTAATAGGCTTGGTTTTTTGAGATCGTCGTTTAGGCATAAATACACACATAAATATGTGTGTTTGTCTCTTTATATTTTTACGTTAACAACAGACATAAAATCATGGAATTTAATTATTAAATGTTATATCTTTTAGCCACATGCTAAGACTGTTAAAATATACAATAAACTTTAATAGAGAGCTAAAGCAACCAAAATAAATAAAATTGAATAAAATCGAGAGAAATAGGAAACGAAAACACGCCATTCAAAAACAGTGTCATGAACAAATGCAACAACAGAAACCCACAAATAATTGAGAGCAAAGAGAAGACGCGCAAGCACAGCAATGAAACAATAAGAAAACAAAAAGTGAGACAGCCACAGCCGCCACAAGTTAGCAACATGAGGAGGGAGGGGGAATTGAGGTTTACCAAAACTCCCAAAAATTCCCACTTTTATAAATGAAGTAAAAAGTGAGCAGCAATTACAAAATAGCAGCAACATTGAGCAAAGCTTAGCGCTTTCATAATATTGGTAACTTTAACGGTACTACATCCGAAAGAATGAGTCGACGTCGTCGTGTACAGGGGCCAAAAGCTACATATGTACATGTATGCCAAAAAGTTTCACTTTCGCTTTCAGCGCAGTTTGAATTTTAATGCAGTAGTATTAACAGCAACAGCAACAACAACAACAAGAAGAAGAAGAAGTAGCTAAAGGGGGCATTAAGTCAAGCCAAGCAAAGCAAAAAAGCTCAAATAAAAATGAGAGGGCGAGCGCGCGCATTGAAAGTGAAACTGGCTCCCACTCACACACACAAGCACTCATACAAAGGCACGTAAACATACACAAGTGTCGCATACGTAATATTGCAATGTTGCTGCTGCTGAGAGCGAGAGTAAAGCGCTGCCTGCGCAAACTGCGCTGTCGCTGCCTTCGTCAACGTAGCAGCAGCAGCAGCAGCGGCAGCGACGCTTTAGTGTATGGCGGGTATCCTCGCCGTTTGCTTGGGTTTAGTCAATCGAGATACGTGGTTGATGTTGGTCGTGTTTTTTCGTATAGCAAATTAACCTACATACAAAAAATTATAATTCATATATACATATACATATACAAATATCTAGTATATATTACATATGCCAAACAACAAATTCAAATGTGTTTACCATCAACAAATGTGAGTGTGTGTGTGTGTGTGCGTGCCTGTGTAGAAATCACAAATATATTACGGTCATATTAAATTTGGCCTAATGTAATATACATATGTAACTACAACTGCAAAACAAATACAAATACAAATACAAAAAATTGCATTTGCATCTCTTACTTCTTTCAATGGCAATTTGCACCCACAGCAGGAACAGCCCAAGGATTATGTTCTCTCTGCTCTGGTGTGTTTTGTCTACTCGCTGAGAGAGTGTAGGGGAGAAATGCAACATTTTTGTTGCCCAAAAGTGCAATAAACAAAACAAAACAAATCAAATCAAATAATACAAATAAAAGCTACAACTGTGTGACCAATAGAACAACAAAAGTTCTAAACGAAAACACTAAATAACAAATGGAAAATGGAAAATACCAACAACAAAACAAGTTGATATCTTTTACAATTGTTTAACGCGTAAAAACAAAGCAAAAATCATCATATATGCAAACTATACAAGTAAATTGAAAAGCATAACTTTCCATACGAAATTTACGAATATACGAATAATATTTAGGCAATAGTTTCTCACTCACCTCTTCAAAGTACCTGCAAGAACACACAAAAAAATAAATACAAATTTCCACTTGGATAACTCAACAACAAATTCCACGATTTATAATTTATGAAATAAGATTAAAAACATTCAAAAATTTGCAAACATTTTTCAAGAAACCAAAAACCGCAATAATTATATTTTTTAAACTTAACTAAGGATTACAAAATTTGTTAAGGAATTAAAAAAAAAATAATAAAATCTTGGTATAAAGCAGTGCAATATATTGATTAGTTTAAATGTTTTATTGTTACTATAACAATGTTGTTTAAAGAAATGATTCAACAATTAAGTGCAAGGGGCAGACCACCGTATGTTAACAACAACAACAACAACAGCAACAGCAGCAACAATGTGCAAAAATATAAATAAATATTAAAAAACGAATATTATTGTAAATAAAGTGAAGAAAATAGAAAATACTAAATCATAAAATATAAATATATAAAGCAATTAACTTTGCTACAACCGTCCAAACTTTAAACAACAATAACTAAGAAAAAAGTAAATAAAAAGTGAAAAAAAAAACAAGACAACAGTCCAGAATAAAAAATTCATGAAATGTTATTAGAAATGGATCAACAACAGGCGACTGTACAGTTTATATCGTCGCTGAATCTGTCGCCGTTTAGCATGCAGCTCGAGCAACAGCAGCCAGCGAGTCCAGCGCACAGCAACACTAACAACAACAACAACAACAACAACAATAATAGCAGCAGCAACAACAACAACAACAACGATAACGATGCAAATGCTTTGAGCAATTCCGATAACGATTACAGCGCCTATACGCTGCAATTGGGCAATCATCAGCAGCAGCAGCAACAGCAGCAACATCACAGCACACATCACCAGCAGCAGCAGCAACAACAACAACATTACCAACAGCAACAACAACAACAGAATATTGCCAACAACAATGCGAATGCAGCGAACCAATTCAATGCTTCCTCCTATTCGTATATATACAATTTCGATTCACAGTATATATTCCCGACAGGCTATCAGGAGACCAGCTCGTCCCATTCGC
Organism: Drosophila maculinotata; assembly: GCA_035045305.1. Classification (NCBI taxonomy): domain Eukaryota; kingdom Metazoa; phylum Arthropoda; class Insecta; order Diptera; family Drosophilidae; genus Drosophila; species Drosophila maculinotata. The sequence continues at coordinate 6,414,943 of JAWNPD010000319.1, read as the reverse complement.
AGCAAAGCGCCAATGGAGCTGTCAACGTAGCAGCTGGAAACTCCAGCCAGCTCCTAAATGGTGGCAGCACTTCGGCAGGTAATGGCTATATGTTGCTGCCACCTGGCGCTGCTGGCACCTCAGCTACCGTGGGCGTCGGCAATGTGGGTGGCAACGGGGCCGCGGGCGGAGCTGGAACTGCTGCTGGTGGTGGCCATCATGGCGGCACCAGCGCCAGTTCTGGCGGCGGCGAAGCCATCGATTTCAAGCATCTGTTCGAGGAGCTGTGCCCCGTTTGCGGTGATAAGGTGAGCGGCTATCACTACGGCCTGCTCACCTGTGAGTCCTGCAAGGGCTTCTTCAAGCGCACCGTTCAGAACAAAAAGGTGTACACTTGCGTGGCGGAGCGCTCCTGTCATATCGATAAGACGCAGCGCAAGCGGTGTCCGTATTGTCGATTCCAAAAGTGTCTGGAGGTGGGCATGAAACTAGAGGGTAAGTCATAAATTAACATTATTTTCTAGTTAAAGCATTAAAACTTCAAGCATTAGACAAAGATTTCACCTGGTGACGACCATATTCGAATTACCTCATATGTCTTTGCTAATAATTCCCAACTAGTTAAAGTGTATAATTAATAAAGTAAAGTCCTACACTACTTTCTCCCATAAATTGAATAGATCATTCCTTATATTTCTCATTAAATATTAAGGGTAAGATTTTAAATCTGTACCAAATCATAAATGACTTATATGTCAGATTCATAATTACAGACTGTTCCTATTAGCAAGTGGTTAAAAGATAATATCAATGTTGTCTAAATATACACATGTAACTGGCAGAAGCAAGCATATTGATATATCTAGCTATAAAAGGTTTCAACATTATTGATCAGCATCAATTAAAAGCTGACAGCCCCACATTTGAAATATATATTCAAAAATGACATAGCTCCCTCGTTAGTCAACAGATTAAAGATTTGCCTTGCTTTTCAAATGAAATACCACATTCTAAAAACTGGAAAATTTACTATCTTTTACTCGCACATTTACGCGAGGCCTTAAAATGTGTTTACATAATTACTTGGTGTAATATTTAAATATCTTTTAGATACAAAATTTCATACCTGTATTTTATTATACTTCTGTCATTTCATCTTACTAACGTTCACGACTCACAATGAAATGTAATATATATATATATGTATGTGTACATGTATAAGCAAAATGACAGCACCGAACGTAACGCGACCAATGAAATTAAATCGATATTCCTTATTATTTATAAATGCGCAAATCAAAACATGGGAAAAGGAAGCAAACTCTTTCAGACTCTAGTGTGAGACTTGGAGGGCCACCCAGAAACCGCTATTAAAAAAGTGCCCAACATTTAAATATAGGTTATGAAAAGAAGTTCGTAAGCAATTTGAAAGTGACTGCTTTTAACTTGAGTTTCGGCTCTAAATGAGCTGCACTTACCGACTGCTGTGACACCGTCATATTTAAATTGCCAATTAGCGTATTCTAGACCTATCCCAAATTAGACCAAGCTAAACTCGAGAATGCCCGACTAGGAGATACCCTGAGCCCACATCTTACATTCATTCATAATTATTTATCAAAAATTCAACTGACTATTATTGAACAGTGAACATTTCTTGCTTGACTGAAACTATTTATCTGTATTAAACTACTTTGGAATTAGCCCTTGTCTGAAAATAGAAAAAACAAAAATGTTTCAAATGTCTTGTACAAATCGATGTTTGTTATGTTTCGGATAGACCTCAAAGCTTACATCGATGAAGTCCATTTCACAATTTGTAAGCTAGAATAATTGTCAACCAAATGTCCTTTATAATAATCAATGAATTCTTATCCCACTTATGCCCAAGGATGTCATTGTCGATTAAAATAGTTAAACGCTAGAAAGTGGCAAATTTTCCAATGGACAAGTTGAAATTGGCATAGTAGTATCCTTTTTGGAAGTAGATGTGAACTATTCGGATTCTATATAAGGTAAAATGTTAGAAAATTTTGTATGAACATTAAATGTTTCTCTTTTAATTGCCTTCAAATTTTTCTTATAGACCCATGTAAAACGGAGTTGTACCTCTTAGAAAAAGCCACCCTCTAGGTGGAAAATAGGTGTTAAGGTTTAAGGTCAAAAGTTATATTTTCACTGATCGTCGTCGAACTTCGAAGCGGCAAATATTTCATAGGTTTTAGGGAATTCATTTCAGGGCACAAAATGACAAATGAGACAAACTGAGAGCTAAAACATTTGGCGCAAGCAAGGCCGCTAGTATATTGATAAAATAGTTTCATTTACGGGATGCACCAAAATGGGTATACTTTGTATGGAACATATTGAACTATGTATGTTTAGTTTGCTTTTTTTGTATGGGAGCTAACTGATGTAGTAGGGCGAAGTCAAAATATGCTTAGGAACATAATAAAATACATGACTGGTTTGGTCAATATATGTATGTACATACATATATCGGTATAGTTTAGATGTCAAAATGAATGGAGCATAAAAGATCTCGTAACTAGTAAGTATTTGCAAGATATCTTAGTAACTTAGTAGACTGGCCGCATCCGACCGATCTTGTCTTGGGGTATTTATTTGAATATATTTACAAGAATGGTACACAATCAATAATATCCCAAGCAATTGCATTGCAATCCAAATTATTTAGTGTTCACACAACACACAAAAGGGTCGCATGTTGAGCCATGCGGGGATTGTTGTTGTAAGCTATGCTTCGTCTCGCTTTGAGTGTTTAAATTTGCTCAAGCTTTAAAAATCATTCTGCGAGAGTATGAGCGTTTGTCTCTCTCTCTATCTCTATCTCTGTCTCTGTCTCTGTCTCTATCTCGCCCTCTTTGCGTGTACGTGCTCTTTTAACACTGTTTGAATTTTGTAATAATTTTGTTTTGTCGTTTTTATGTACTTTATCATTTGTACGCTCATTTGCTCAAAATGTGAGGCCTAAATGGGCCATAGGACAGGAGGTGGGCTAAGAGATGGAGGAAGGGCTAGCAATTGACAAGAAACTGCCGTAAATTGTTATGCAAGGTGCTGTTTATATCGAGTGTAGAAAACTGTGAAAACTACATACATATGTGGCCTGTGTATATCAAGTAGAAACGAACATAAATACGTACAATAAATATACATACATACATATGTAAGTATCTAAGTATGTATAAGGAAGTGAAGTTAGTGAAATCCGAGTCTAGAGATCTGTGAGAATCACGTCATGTCTAATATATGTTTTTTGTTTTACATTGGGTCATGTAAACTATATATTATGGCTTAAGTACTTAGCATTTTATAAATAATAAATAACGGCCCTAAGATAGTATTGTAGCTCAGAGGTGGAAAATGTATTTGTATGTAGAAAAGCGATAATCGAAGCGCGTTTAATAAGATGTTGGTTATGATCAGATATATGTAAATATGTATGTATATATTTAATATATTACTATTTATTATTCACCGAAGATAACAATTCTTTCCGGATAATTTCTTAAACGTGTTTAGCTCCGCTGCAAATAAAACCAACAAAAATTGGTAATTTGTTTTTAGTTTGGTTTGTTTGCTAAGCCTTTGCCGCTGCCCACTCTGCTTCATCGCAAAACCACACAAGCAAACAAACACACACACACACAAACACTCGCAAGCACACAGGAGAGCGGTTGCTCTCTTGCATTCATACACATACATATAAGTTCGCACATACGATTTTTGTAACGTGCATATGTATGTAGTTAGTCGTATTGCCATCTCCTTCGCACTCTTAGCGCTCTTGGCCCATAGTGCCATCTCTTGCTCTCATGACCTAGATTCCAAAGCGTCTGTGTGTGCGTGCACGTGATATATAAATATAAACTGGTGTCTGTGTGTGTGCAATCAATGCAACATGTAGAGAGCGCTGCTTTGTACTTGGCGTTGTTGCTGTGCACGTTTTCTTGCTTTTATTTTTAATACTCACTGAATTATTTCAACCGTTTTGCCATAGCAGTCGCTCGTTCCGTCCTTCCGTTTTTGTTGCTGCTGCTGCTGCTGAAGCTGGCGCTCTGTCGTAATCTCTTGACGCTTTCGTCAGCAGCAACAGCAGCAACAACATCAGCAGTTGTATTGAGCGCCATCGCGTCGTTTCGCTCTTTGCCAAGCGCAACGCTTTTATAATTGCGGCACTTTTTGGTGTTGGCAGCTTTGATTTTAACTTGGACGGCGGCGCTGGCTTGGCTTAGTTTCTGCCTTTTGTCAACCTCCTCAAGCATTAGAAATTCGGTGCCGAAATCAAATACGTATGACTCACATGGGCACATATTGTTGTTGTCTGATGATCCCTTGCTGTTGTTGGTTATATTTGATTTGAAGTCAATTGCAATGTGGGAAAATGTCAACATCTACAGAAATCCCTGAAAAGTTTTTCCGACCCGCATACCCCCACCGCCACAGGTCGCGATCTAATAAATCGATATCTGCTTACTTGGTTGGTAAATTAAGATAGCTGATAAGCTTCTTCAAATGTGTGTAAAAAGGGTATCATGAAGTTTTGTAAATGTCCGACCCCATTAAGTATATACCTACATATGTACGTATGTATAACTTGATCTGCATCAATAGCCGAGTTGATCCTGCCATATCCTTCTGTTGTCTGGCCGTCTGTATTGACACTCGAATCTCGGAGACTATCGGGGGTGCACAGAAATCACTAGAGACTTTGGGGACGGTTAGTTTGAAAATCTCTCAAAAAGTCAGTCGGTAAAACATAACTTCAACAGATTACAGTTTTCGGGGAAAAATAAAAGTGCCACAAGGGCGAGATTTCCCATATTTAAAATAGAGTATTTCAATTAACCATTCACAGTATTTAACCTCACTTTCCGACCAGCTGATTGTTGTTAATGTTGCGTTCAAAATGCATTTTTTCTAAACGATTATTTGAAAATCAAACGAAGTATTAGCAGATTACTCGTGAAATCAATAAAGATTTTATTCCAATCATGGGTTTTATTTTGGAGTCAAGTCAAACTGCTGGGGATTTGAAGCCAAGCCAAATAGATTCCTGTATCCCCGAGAATTGGAATCGGGTTGGAATCAGGTTGGAACAGATTTCTGCCTCATCGCGTATAAGAACTAGAGATATAAGTTCTCGTATACCCTGGTCACATCAAGTTTATTAGATATTATCGATAATTCTTCCCTTTAAACATTCTTTTAATCATTTTCGAGCTTCGACTAACGTTGTTTAGGTATAACTTGAAAGTTATATATATATTATGCCACTTGAGATGAAGTAAATGATTTGATCACAAATATACATTTGGTAATTACTTCACACTAATTGGTTTAGACGGCAATTCAAGTTCTTGGACTTATCAAGCGGTGGTAAAAGCAATTTATTCTGGACTAAGGTTCGTGGGTATGGTCTCCTGAATATCCGATACAACCAATCAGAATTGAAAATCAATCCAAATGAATTTTTATTATACTCTCTGAGTGGAAGGCACTGACTTACGTCTTTGCTCTTTAATGTAACTTCAACCCACTTACTCTAAATCCATATGCTTCTAACTATTCCCTACATTGTTCAATTTTGCATTTTAAATTTTGCATTTTAAATTTTCTCAATTTTAAATTAATAATTTACATTTTAATTTAAATTTTCTTGGTTTCTATTATTTTTTTTGTGTGGTTGATTGTCAATAGTCAAAATTAAATAAATAAGTAAGCTTAAAAAAACTATTCACATATTACTTCATTGTATTTACTGCTGTCATTTTCAAATTATCCCTTTTCGATATGTCTCTTTTAATGAGATATACAGCAATAATTTCTCACACGCACCATTGACCTACATTTATTTGTTCTTTTGGCGCCCACAAAGCACTAAGCAACTAAAAACTGGCAGGACATTTATTGATTTTCCGGTCAGGCTGTAAAAGAAGAAGAATAAAAGGAAGCAATACTGCTACTATTGAAAATAACCGATTTTAACTATGGCAGCTAAATGTTCCGTATTCCGATGTTAATATTTTTCTCATATTTATCCTGACTGTCGAGTTTGATCGGGATATCATCTCTCGATCGACAGTTCCAATGGGATATAGTTTTCCGATCCGGCTGATTTCGACATGTCAAAAGTTTGCATACGAAACAGACAGACGGACATGGGTATATCAACATGTTCCTGCAAGTCTATCAAAAGAAATTTGAGCGTATGGCCTTAAGGGAAAAGAAAGGCACTGCCTAAGATGAAAGCTGAGCTACTTCCAGAAGAACAAATAATAGATTTAATACATTCATATGTACTACATAGTATATGAATACCATAGAATTTAAACCAAATAAATGATGGTATTTGAACATTGCATAAAAGTAAACGCAACCAACAAAACGAATAAAAAGCACATGTAAAGAAGAAATCCGCTACTCAACATAAATTGGCTTGCCCTAAGATGTCTGGGTCTGTGTAAGCGCGCGCCCACAAATAAAAACACAAGCTCACTTGGCCTGGCCCCACGACCAATAAATAGAGAGTGAGAGTTTTACAACAAGAAAGAGAAAGAGACAGAAAGAGCGGGAGCGAGAGCGAGAGTGAGAGTTTCAATCGACGACGGCAACAACAATGCGCATGTTGTCCCAGTTTTCACAAAACTGTCCTTGACCTACTCCATTCAACGAAATTGTCTAATGCGGCAGAGTGCTTATGTCTTTGCATGTATATGTGCGTATAAAAGAGTTGGTGAGCAAATGTCGTAATAGAAAGCTTTTTGAGTTGCCATGCTATGCCCATGCCAGCCGCAACACGCAAGCCGCATAATGTGCGAGAGCGCAATAGCACTCTCTCGCGCGCTCTTCTGCGTTTGAACATGTGACGCTGTGCGCTGTAACGCTGGCGCTGGCGCTGGCAGCGACGTTGACGCTGAAGAGCAGAGCGCCAATTTTCTATGCATTTGCTTAGTGCCTCAACACACATACAATATGTATGTATGTTGTATGTATGTATTTATGTACGTGTTTCACAAACTAACACACGCGCGTGATTATTTGTAAACAATACGCTTGACCTAAATTACAGTTACTTGTTTCGAGGAGAAACAAAAACGACTGCAATTTTGTTTTGCTGCACTGCATGTGAATTGCATATTTTATGGTCTCGTTCGTCTATGGATGTGTTATGTTGTGTGTGAGCGCGTACATAGTTTAGAAACAGCGCCACCTGCCGGCCAACCCCCAGATTAAACGTCTTTGTTATTTCTCTTGGTTCCTTTTATACCCATAAAGAGGGAATTATAATTTCGAGGCGTAAAGTATGTACATACCTACATACATACATATGTATACATATTATTATAATTATTTATATTTTTAAAGGCAAAGTCTCACTACAGATATTTACCATATCACCACGAAGACGCGGTCTTTTGTCCCTTCTCAGGGCAATCTAATCTCTTGGCAAGTTATCTTAAGTCCTAATCTGAACTGAAGCTTAGAACTTGCTACGCAGATGCATCCAGGCAATTGCGAGATATTTACCAAATAATCCTCTTTACAAAGCTCTGACTTGGAGGAAGTATACATATTATATATTCATAATCTGTATCACCGACACCAAATGTTTATGTCTTTTTCTATTCATTTGCCAACATTTTAAAGATAGTCACCAAACTTGGAAGATAAATTAGAACCGCACACCAATTCATTTTCACACATATCTTTGGGGCCCATTTGCCGACATTGGGATGGATTTTCAAAGATCGGTATTTAATGAAATTATTTAATGAGTTCTTTTTCTATAAAGCTCTAAAAATTAATTTGATCAACGAAGATCCGGGTTTGAATCCTAGTGTATGATTGTTGGCAATGTCATAGACAATGTCCTTAGCTGCTAATGCTTTTTCCAAGTAAGGCTGATAGTTTATAACTATATCCAATACTTTATAAAATAATACAAAATAATAATTTTAAGCCGATTCCAAAACCCCGTCTATAATACACATTCCATAGTTTTCTGCCGGCCCAAAGTTCATTTTTTTACACAGGCTTGCCTATTAGAAAGAAAAATGAGAGTGCCCGGCTAGGAGATATCCTGCGCCCAGACCCTATTCATAGCTAGTTATCTCTATTAATACACAGATACTCATAATAAATCTTAAATAATTTTATCGTTTACTAAAATATGTTACTGGAATACGTGTTTTGCTGATTTTAGCGGATTGGGGGAAAGTGGTCGGAAATGTACATTTATCGTTTTTTTTTTAACCTCACGAGTTTTCGATAAAGCAACATAAACTTGATCTGACCACGGTATGCGAGAACTTACATATATTCCAAATATGAAATCTCTAGTCTGTGAGGTCCGTTTGCTCATACAGACGGACAGACAGATGGTCAAACTGAGATGGGTGTACAATTGCCCCGTTTTAACTGTTATTTGGCTCTTCCATTATTATCAGAACAGAATATACAAACCAAATGGATAAAGCCTATATATATTACAGCTTGAAGATATTAAACTCCCTTTCATTGTTTCAAACTTCGCATTGGTATTTGTACATTTTTAATTTAATGTAGTTTATATATTCATGATCTTTAACCGGATGTCTGCTTCTATGTAAGTTCCTTAATTCGGATCATCGAGATTGCAGATGAAGCTTTTCCTGTATCGGTACTTTTGCCTCGGGCAGAATATAGTACAGTTACCATTATAACTATAATGAAATGAGTTCTTGTATGTAAAACTCTAATCTATTTGCAAGATATAACAACCAAACTAAACAGTTATGAGTGTTATTATAATCCTTGCATTCAATCAAATCGGTTCGCTGTCCACACATTAAAATATGTTGAAAATGATATGGACAAAATCAGCTGGTTTAACTTGGTTCAGGCTATAAAAGTGCTTATGCAAGAACTCATCTGTCGACCGATTGTTCCTATGGGAGCCATATGATTCCTTTATGCTTTAAGTAACCAATTAAAATCCAGTAATTAATGTGCATTAAATACATTATATAATTGATAATGATTGATTATTAACAATCTGTAATTATTCATTGAATATATATATATATATATTTATTTACGGTATTTTAACAGCGGTTCGAGCGGACCGGATGCGCGGCGGTCGCAACAAATTTGGACCCATGTACAAACGAGATCGGGCGCGAAAGCTGCAAGTGATGCGTCAGCGTCAACTGGCGCTGCAGGCGCTGCGCAGTTCAATGGGGACGGACATAAAGCCGACGGCGCTGTCGCCGGGCTATCAGCAAGCATATCCAAATATGAATATTAAGCAAGAAATTCAAATACCTCAGGTGAGTGGGAAAAAGGGACGTGAAGCAAACTAAACTATAATTATTGAATACCCTATAATTTAAAGGTATCCTCACTCACACAATCGCCGGACTCATCGCCCAGCCCCATTGCCATTGCCTTGGGTCAGGTGAATTCTAGCGGGGGCGGTGTGATAGCCACGGCGATGAATGCCGGTAATTTGGGTGGCGGCAACGGCAATGGCAACTCCTCACTGGGCAATGGCAACAACAGCACCACCACCACCACCACCAGCACCAGCACCAACAACAACAACAGCAGCAGCAACGGCACTGGCAGCGGCAGTGGGGGTGGCGGAGGAGGCACCAACGCTGGTGGTGGCGGTGGCAGCAATAACGTCGCCGATGGACTGCAACGCAATGGAAACAGCAGCAATAGCAACAGCAACAGCAGCTGCCACGAAATCGGCACTGGATCTCTACAGAACACAGCCGAATCGAAATTGTGGTATTTACCTAGCCAAACATCTATCAATAATACCCATCGAATCCGAACAATCAGACATATAGATGTATCTATGTATCCGCATCCGCATCCGCATCCGCGAACCCGAATCCCATTACTAAAAGTGTTTTTTAAATGCTATGCTTGACAGCAGACCTATCTAAAATTCTGATTGGTTTTAAACTTGTTTCATGAATCCTCGTCATTTCATCTCCAAAAGTAAACCTAACGGAATGGTAATATACTTTTCTTATTGCTTAGATCCTCTTCAATCGAAATGCAAAAAGCTTGAATAAATTTAAGAATATCATTTCTTATTGGTTCTTGTAAGCTTTTATTAGCTAGCGTTATCGATCAATAGGTATCGTTGCAACTAGAAAAAGTAAAAACTAAGAAACATGAAATTTGAAATTGTTCCTATATTAAAGTAAATATTCTTCGATAGATGCTATATGAGAAACTTTGGGGCTTGAAAATGCTTTCGTCTCTAGATTGCTACCTCCTTCAGAGGTTATTTATTTGATTAAGAATAACTGACAATATTTAATTGGATATTTATCGACAGTTCTTAAACAATCGTCATTATTCATTATTGTCACGGTAAACTTTTCATTATTGTAAATTTATAAGCTTTATCCTTTATCCACATTCTCTTTCTCTCTATTCCCGCACCAAGCTTCGATTCTGGCACACATCCATCTAGCACAGCCGATGCGCTCATGGAGCCACTGAGGTGAGTTTGATCTGGTGAAAGCTCCCGAAGAACTCAAAACTAAGCTTATGTTTTATTTGTACATCAGGGTCTCACCAATGATACGAGAGTTTGTGCAATCGATCGATGATCGGGAATGGCAAACTCAGCTCTTTGCGCTACTGCAGAAACAGACGTACAATCAAGTAGAAGTGGATCTCTTTGAGTTGATGTGCAAAGTGCTGGATCAGAATCTATTCTCACAAGTGGATTGGGCAAGAAACACTGTCTTCTTTAAGGATTTAAAGGTATGCCTCATACACATGCACATGCACATACACATACACATACACATACACATACACATACACATACACATACACATACACATACACATATACAGGTACTAGCAACCATAAAGCAAGGCAATCGCCAGCCACAAACGACCACAACCAGTTTTCAAGCTAGGGGCCAAGTCTGCGGCGGGTTATGTAAAACCTAAAGCCAACAACGCACACAGCAATCTAGCGGCAGCGCTACGACCGCGACGGTGACTGCGATGACGGGTACTTAAATCTGCATTGAATTTCGATTTCATTTGGCGTCTGACCTACTTAGCAACCAAAGCTGAACCAGTCAGACCAAGCAGCGACGACGACTGCGACGGCGACTGCGACGAGGCGCGACGTCAAAGTCGACGTCAACGTCAACGTCAACGTTGCTCGTCAGTGACGCAACTACTCAGAGGGAATTTTCGCGCTGAGTTCATCGTTTGTGAGTCGATCTAGCCATGTCCGTCCGTCCGTCCGTCCGTATGTCCGCCCGTCCGTCCGTCCGTCCGTCTGTCTGTCTGACAACAAGAGCTAGAGACTTCATATTTGGAATATAAGTTCTCGTATTGCCGGGCCAATACAAGTTTTTTTTCATTTTATCGATATTTTGTCCGGTTTAAAAGCTATCGATAAATTTCGTATAACAATGTGCTCGTATTTTCATATTGGGGCATCGCTTCCTTGTGGAGTAGAGAGTAAGCAACTTACCTTCTAGCATATATCGAATATGGACGATTTTAAGAACAGCTGAAAGCATGTAGCTCAAGAAGCTTATCAGTAATCTAGCACCAAATTATGTGACTCGAGATTTTCAGCGAGGTTACCAGTAATCTATGTTTTATGTATAACGTTATAGATTTCAAATTGTGGAAAATTTACAAGTTTTTATCGATTTGAACCGAAGCATCATGGATCTCGCAGCCAAGTATGCCAAGTTTTAGACGGACGGACAGTATGACGGAAATTTCACAAAACCAATATACTTTATTACCATCGGTATCAGAGTATAATAACAAGACTCCACTTAGACCAGATTAGATTAATCTAATTTATGAAACTGCTCTAAAACAACTTCTTTATTTTTTAAAAAATTTGACAGAAGTAGTATTTTTGCGACTTTTAATTGATAAGTTTCGAGCTAAATCACCATTTAATATTTTAAAAATATTTGACTTCTTACTTGTAATGGTATATATGTTATCTGTGGCTTATAGCAGATTTTTATAGTAAATATAATCTATTACCGCTTTACCCAACTATTTGCAGGTTGACGATCAGATGAAGCTGCTTCAGCATTCTTGGTCCGATATGCTCGTGCTGGATCATCTGCATCATCGCATACACAACGGTCTGCCCGATGAGACACAGCTAAATAACGGTCAGGTCTTCAATTTGATGAGCCTGGGCCTATTGGGAGTGCCACAGTTGGGCGACTACTTCAACGAACTGCAGAATAAACTGCAGGACCTGAAGTTCGACATGGGCGACTATGTGTGCATGAAATTCCTAATATTGTTAAATCCAGGTGAGTATTTAGTATAAATGACTGCCAATTTAGTTGTACCATCAAATTGTTCATTTTCTTTTGCAGATGTGCGTGGCATTGTGAACAAGAAAACCGTCTTGGAAGGACATGAGAATGTACAGGCCGCGCTGCTGGATTACACGCTGACATGCTATCCCTCAGTTAATGTGAGTGTATTAGTGTTTTAGGCACTATAAACTAATAAATGAACATTACATAGGCCCAATGCACGAAAATAAACAAATTAAATTACAAAATTATAATTGAACAAATTTTGAAAATTAAGTTTAACTTGATTTTTTAACAGTTTACCTACCGGTACTTATACCGTGCAAACGATGTTAAATTTTTTAAAATAATAACACTATGTCAAAGCCAAATGCAATATGGTCTAAACAATAGTTTTTGATTTTGAAACAAACACGAAAATCATATTAAACAATTTTACTATGGTAAGACTTAAGTTTGTCATTTTTTTATACTCTGAACCCATTTTAAATGGGGAAAATGGGTATCATTAAGTTTTGAAAAAGAATTTAACAGGAGTAAGGCAGCATATCCGACCCCATAAAGAATATATATTATTGATCACTATAGTGTATTTCATTTTATCACTTCCTTATGCCTGTGACACACTTTTGCACAAAACCATTTTATTCGTTTTAATTATTTTTAATTGGTTCAAGGTATTTAAAGACAAACTTAGAAAAAATTAAAAAAAAATAAACTAAGCATAGAACATTTTTGAACTATGATTTCCGTGTTAGATGCCTTAGGTTAGGTTAGGTTAGAACGGCTGTCAGTTGACCCACTTTGATAACGTATGTTTCTTCCGTTTCCTTTGCCGGGGACTCTTGCTCAGAAAGGGGTCCAACCAGATGCATTTATGATGGAGGTTTTCTAGATATGATATACTAGTAAGAAAAGGGGATTTTTAGAATTTATGTATGCCTTAGCTTAGTGCAACTTCTCCTTCGTTTTGGCAACTCCTGCCGAAGTCGTTGTAAGGGACTATTCTGCCAACTTACAATTTTGAAAGTTTAACAGCATCTGTTTGGCCCAATCTACTTTCTTCTGCGCGGCGCTGGTGCTTTCTATTTGTCGCATTAATATGTGGGCAGCACTCCTCATTTCCGCATATGAGTTTTTGGCAGCTGCGCTGATTGTTGGTATTTATTCAGTTGCAAGCGCACCAGCAGGGAGTCCAGCGGCAATGCTGCGTTAATGTTTGACCATGGTGACGGCAGCAGGCCGGAACTGTCGGAACGGGTCGCATGACACCTTAGTCCAGCCCTTGATTTACCTCAGACCAAAGTTCCTCATCATAGACCAGGCTATTAAGGAGCCACCGCCTGTGACTCGGAGAAACTCAGTTTAGCTGACAACAGTTCCCTCTTGGAGGGTTCAGTCGACGATTTTGCCAATCTGGATGCCCCAAATTGATAAACAATTTTTGGTCTCAACTCTATTGTGCAAATAAGGTCAATACTTTGTTGCATACTGTAATTTACTTTCATTCCATATAAATACATAAACTAACCCTAAAAAATAATAAGAAAAACTGCAAAATATTAAAAAAAAATTAATAACAAATTTAAAACAATGATTTTGATTTGTTAGAAATGTTTGGTCTCAGTGTCATTTATTATTACTAAGTGCAAACCTTTCGAATTAAGTTCTTACTTCTTGACTCTCCTAGCCTGACTTGTCTAAACATAAATTATTTCTCCTATTGCAGGACAAATTCAGGAGGCTATTGAACATACTACCCGAAATTCACGCAATGGCCTCTCGGGGCGAGGAGCACCTGTACTCGAAGCATTGTGCTGGCAGTGCGCCCACACAGACGCTGCTCATGGAGATGCTGCATGCGAAGCGGAAAGTTTAAGCAGGCAGCAATCAGAATCATTTCCAGGGATCTAAATATAAAGGAAATATAATACTTGAAAATGTATAACAAAAAACAAAAGGCAAGCAAGCGCAAAAATTATACACATACGCAGTAATTCTTGTTTGCGATGCGAAGATACATATGTATGCATGTATATGATGGATATATGTATATAAATATATGTATGTATAAGGAAGAAAGATCATCACTACCACCAACAACCAACTACCACATACACACATACACACTTTGTTGATTCAATGTTTATTATTATTATCTTTATGACTAGCTTTTATTTTATCTTAAACTAATTGAGTAATTTGTCTTTATTTAAGTTGTTTTAATTTTAACCGTGTCCTCTGATAAAGCAGATACAAAAAAAAAACTAAACTAAATTGTGGAAAGTGCAAAAATACCTTTCTTTAGCAAAGAGCATAACAAATTTAATTTTTATATAAATCTTTAATATGTAATTTGTCTTAATCTAAGTTGTTTTAATTTTAAACGAGTCCTCTGATAAAGCAGTTAAAAAATTAAACTTAATTGTGGAAAGTGCAAAAATACCTTTCCTTAGAACATAGCAAACGAGCATAACAAATTTAATTTTTATATAAATCTATACACACACTCCTCCGATACACGTTTACATATATACATATATATATACATTTGTTCATTTATATATGCTTGTACACATAATATGTGTTATAAATGAAAAATTGTGTAATTTTACCGTTATTCCCCTCCCTTTTCCCTTATAAGCATGTTAGATATATAAACATATCTCTTACAGACAAAACTGTTTTTATATGTTTTCCCTATTATTATTCGCGCCAATTGTCTTACATAGTATTTGCGTCTACTCTAAAAAGTAATAACTAAAGCAAAGAATAAGATAAAAAAAAACTTTTTAGGTGTTCATTAATGTAAAAATAGACATACACATTATATATATATATAAATATATATATTTAATTGAATTATTGTACATTTTTTGTCTTTAAGTCTACTGTTTAAAAAACAATGCAAACAACTACCTACAGCAAAGGAAAACAACAACAAAAATCGAAAACCAGAGCAAGAAATTCTCTTTAAAAAACAATGAGATATTATAAATAAATATAGCATAGGTATACATATTACAAAATTTGAATGTTTGTAATTTTATTGTTTTAATGTTACACGTGTAAAGCTGCTAATTTCTAAAAAAAAATCCCATGAGCCCATAACATTGTATTTTATTTCCAAAACAAACAAATTTAAGTAAAAAATGAGACCAAGCGCTAAAATATCCATGAATGTATATCTATATATGATATCGTAACACAATCTTTAAACTTTAAATAACTATAGAATTATGCCAAATTCACATTAGTAATTTTTTGACCACATAAAAACAGCATCAGTACCAACATTAATTTGAAACTTGTAAGTTCATTTATATTTCAAAATATAACAAAATAATAATAGCCTCTCTTTAAGGGTGTTAAAAATGCTAAAAAATAATTGAGGAGCAATAAAAATCTGAAGAAATGTCAATATAAATAACAACTGGATAAACAGACAGAAATTTGAGTAGGGCGGTATCTTTGCAAGAAAAAACAAACAATTTAAAAAAAAGCAAAATTAGAAAAAACAGATAAACAAAAATTATTTTTTGGGTATTAATTAAATTGCTGGTGTTTGGTTCGAATATTATTCTTTATATGTAAATAACAATTAGTATACTTTCTATTAATTAAATCAAACTTGTGTTTCTTTTGCCTACTTAATTTTTCATGGAGCCTACGCTTTTTGGCTTGGCATTGCGCTTAAACTAAATGTACCTTATAAAATTAAAAATAAACCTACACACACATACAAGTGCAGTAAAATTTAAAGTTTACAGGCAGCATGTAAAAATTGTTAAAAATTTATTCAAACAAAAAATAAATAAGCTAAATGTATGTATGTTTTTGGAAAATATTGTTAGATGCTAGAAATGTGGGCATAGGGAGCGAGTCAAACAAGAAAAGAAAGAATACAAATCTTTGTAGATTCCCAAGGTATATATGTATATCTTATGTATGTATTGTAAAATGTATATTATCTAAAGAAAAATGGGGTAAAAAATTTAAGAAAAATTAAATGAGCAAAGTTTGAATTAGGATAGGGCTTAAGCATCCTATATATATATATATATATATATAAACATTTATATATATATATATATATATGTATGTATATAAACATATATATATATATAAACATATAAATATATATGTATAAACATATATATATATATATATAAATATATATAATACGTCTAACGTACGTGGCGAAATGATTTTTAAAACAAGATAAAGAAAATTATATATGTATCTATATCTAAAGTATGGGACATACTGTGCGGTTCTGCATGAAGTAAAAATGTGTAATGGGTCTTATTATATAGGCAATGACGTTAAGCATGTTTATTGTAAAATTGATTACGATCTGAACCTGTTGTTGCAAATGAAAAGTGATTTTAGTTATTAAGAAAATATAATATATATATATAATATATAATTGATATATATATATATATGTATATGTATATATATATGTATATATATATATATATATATATATATATATATATATATATATATAAGCATATGTATGTATACATATTTAAATCTAAATAAATAAAATTAGAAACGTAACATGTAAATTGAAGTTATATTTGGATAAAAGCTTAATAAGTTTATTGCAACACACACCACACTCACATACAGCTGATTTAAGTTTTAAAATTGTCGAGGCAAGCAGCCAGAGATAGAAAAGAAAAACAAAACTTGTTATGTTTATTATTATTACATTAACACATTTATAGCGTCTCAGAGATGTTTCAAAACGGGCAACCAACCAACCAACAAACAAACAAAAAAATGTAATAAAAATTAATTATAAAAAAAAACTTAAAATTCGCTATCTATATCTATATTTATAAAAGAGGCGATTGATGATCAACGCAGGGCACAAACCATAAGAACTAGAAAACTGAAATTTTCACAGTAGTTTTCTCTTAGGACGCAAGTGAGTAATAAGACAGAATTTCGATACTCAAGCTCGGAAAATGAAGAAAACCCTTCGTATGGATGTAATTTGATTTTAATCCGATCCGGTTCGAACTTATTTAAAAACACCATTATTTTATATTCATTGAGCACTGTATTCATTGAGTTTTCTTACCGAGAGTGCCTGACTAGCAGATACCCTGAACCCAGCCCTTATATTCATGCATGATTATTTATCTGCATTCATACTCTTTCAAATGCTGGGATGGATGCATCAGCCGGGCGTTCACTGCTTGAAATAATGGCAGTGTCGTCTGCAAATGTTGCAACGGATGAAGTATGTGTGTGCTTCTATATATGAATGCAGATAAAGAATAATGAATGTAAGAACTGGGTTTAAGGTATATCCTACTTACTTGTTTATAAATAAAATTGAGTTGAAGTTGTAATTATTTTAGATGAGTACAGATTTATGTTTTTATATATAATTCAAGCGTAATTTATTTTTTATATTGCTGTCAAATTTGGCTTATAGTAGCTGCGCTGTTTAAGACATGTTAAAGTTTTGCGTAAAATCATATTCAATAGTCGGGATAACTGTCTGCACAAATTTCAAAAAGATAATCAAATATAAATGCACGCCGAGTTGGCCGCCGCCTTCCTCAACTGTCTGGATAATCTTCTTCATAATATCAGCATGACGACAGGGATGCACCGATGCCATGTTAGGTCCTGGCAAATGGGGATGCGATTCCATGGTAACAGTCTTTTTGGCATGATCCTGCGATACATCCTCGTACATTTGCTCCACGTTAAGTGGCTTCCGCTGCTCATCGTAGCCGACAACCCATAGCCGTGGCGTCTGGTAGTACTTATCGTACGTGATATGCAGATCGTAGGTGCGCGTGTGTAGTACGGAGTCACCGCTACTAGCAGTTTCGCCTGCAACAACTGTTGCAGCTGTGTTGCATGTCCGTGTTTCGGCCTCTTGTTTTCGGGTAGTGATAGCCACAGCGGGATCGACTAGTTCTAGCATGCCGCTTTCCTCAAATGCATCCATGTCAATGGCCTCATCATCCTCATCCTCATTCTCATCAATAGCTGTCGCTGCGGGCGACATCTTGTCGCAATCGGGAGTGCGAATTTCGTCCTAAACAACAAAACATAAGTATTTACTGAATTTTGTTAACAATAACATATACATATGTATATTACTATACCTTGGTCTCATCTAGCGTCAATTCGCATATTTTGTCATCGAGTTGATTGGTGCCGTCATCGTTTAATTGATGTGTCTCCACCCATCCACCATCGCCGGACTCCTCCTCTACCACTGTCTCCTCTCCCACATACTCCATTTGTTTGCAGCGGCGGTAGCATGGCACATTGCGTGTTATCAGAAATTGTTTATCTACGTATATTACAATTAGTATGCTTCAGTATTGAGATACAATTAGTGTGTTTACCTTTTGGCAAGTATGGCTTTGTTTTACTCTCATCACCCGCTGCCCACTGCCAAGTGGGACAATGATGCACCAAGTGATCACCAGCTGCCACAAATTCCTCTGGTGTTAAAACGCCAGTTTCGCGAAATTTCGATTCCTAATCAATAATTGATAAGCTTTTGTTTAAATTCACAGTTTCCAAGTCGACAAAGATGAATAACTTGATTGATATGTCACGAATCACTGAATGATATGCATATGCACACAAGTGAACGCATTCTTAAAAGCAAATCAAACAATTCGTTTCTTTTGCTCTGAAATTCAATGTATGTATATGACTCGATAACGATAAGCACTCAACTCCAATCCAAAACAAAAACAAAATACTTGCCTTTAGAATTGGCGTCAAATATTCAGCCACATTTAGGGCTGTGCCTTTTACTGTATTTAGCACGCTTTGCATTGTTGATAATTTGAGTATTTGCTAAGCTCAAATGCGTTCTAAGTATATGTATGTATATTATTTATTGAATTGCTGCACACCTGCCACTTTCTTTTTGATTCCTGTGAGCTCTGCACGCTGTGCAACACTGCAGTCGCAACCAGTGCTGCCAGAATTTTGAAAATAATGGTTCCGACGCCGGAACGAAGTTCCGAACATCGACGCTAACATGACCGACGCTAACTTGAGGCACATTTTGAAAAGCGCAAAGCGCCTGGCCGAGGGCAGGCAGATATGTACTTGCCTGCAGCGCACAAGCGAGCTAGCAGCAACACATTTATATCAGATTCTAACAGGTATAAATGGGAGTGCGATTGATAAAGCAACAAAATTTGATTAGATCCCAAGATCTATAATTGTGTGCGTGCATTCGACTTAATTTATGGTGGTGTGGAAATCATATATTATATAGGTAACATTAAACTTATAGCTCTGTAATTGCTGTTATTTAACAATAATCGATCGAATTGCAACAATCGAGCAATCGAACTCTGCGTTAATATCGAACGCGTTAGCCGATTTTAACGCGAACGCAGAAACGCATGCTGTGGAAACGAAGTATAAACACGCCAAATGTTAAGGGTCCAGGAAAAAGTTTCGATAATATTTCATTTAATTTATTTTAATACGTAGTTTTCAATTTTGTTAGCATTATATTTAAAGTTGGCAGACACAACTGAGAATTTATGCGATATATGTCATGTTTGACCATTATAGCGCTTTCCAACACTGCTACGATACGATATCCCACAACGTTAAAACATATCCGAGTATAGAATTACATTTTATTTCCAAAACAGAGTTTCGTACAACTATAACCAGAAGACTGACCACAGATTCAAAAAATCGTTTTCCCGGTCAATCTTACTGGAGTGGTCACATAATAATTGGTACCCACGAGTATCAATCAACCTAGGCTCAAACAAGTAAAAACAAAAAGGTCGCCTTATATTTCTTGGAAGACGGTTGGAAGATGAATCCGTTAGATAAAATACACGCACTGGATGAAATTGAAAAAGATATAATACTATGCATGCAGAGTGCAGGTATGCCGCATTATAATATATATTTGGATTATAATATTTTTTGTTTTACTTACCACAAAGGACAAGCGCTGCAAGAACTTGGCAAGGAAAAGTCATCGCAGAAGAACGCCGAGACGCAGTCGCAACAATTTTTGAAAAGCTTGTCTAGCGTAGAGTCTAAACTCTCTGAACAAATCAACTACCTCACTCAAGTATCCACCGGGCAGCCGCACGAGGGCTCCGGCTATGCTTCTGCCAAGGTGTTACAAATGGCATGGCATCGTATACAACACGCTCGCTCTCGGGTACGAGAGCTGGAGGAGACCAAGGCCAAGCATTCGCACGCCGCCAGACAACAACAGAAACGCCAACAGGAACATGCAGCACAGCAACAACAGGCTGCTGCAGCCGCGGCTCAGCAACAACAGCAACATGCTGCTGGTGTGGGCGCTTCAGGAGCTGCTGATGGCGGTGCATCGGGCAATACTGCTGCCAGTGGTGTAGGCGGTGATGCTGGCGGCGGTATGCCAACAAATTGATTACAAGTTTCAAAAACTCCATTAAAATAAGCAAGTTTTTATATATTAAACTTTAGTTTTATTTACCAAGTGTGCTTTTCATGGATAGAGTTGTGCTGTATTCAGAATTAAAGAAGTTCTGCTCGCACACATAGCGCACACACTGCAAGAGAACATTTCGCTCGTGGCGAATATCAGACGCCAGAAGCTTGGACAGCATCGTGTTTTGTTTGCTTACTTGACGCGCTCGCTTGAAATTTAAGCCAGAATGTCGCTTCTGGGGTACAGAAGACCTAGCAGCTGACTCAGCATTCCGTTTTGTTTTATTAGTTACTGCGTGTGATTTATGTTCTTCCGATGCGATGGAAACGGGATCTGCTTCTGTTTTCCGTTCAATTGGCAACTCATCAGGTCCTTCGTCTGAAGTGGCCGATACAGCCTTCGGAAGCTTATTCGAATCTTCAATTGGTAATTCATCAGGTCCTTCATCTGAAGAGCCCGACGCAGCCTTCGGAAGCTGATTCGAATCTGTATCTACTAATGGAGTGACAGAAAATTCAGGCACAACCGCATCTAAATTCACCAGTTTTTTTCTTGCATGTTCTTCTTCATTTTTGTTTTCATTGGGTTCTACTAAAGCTATGGGCAAAGCAACCACTTCAGTATTGCTGGTATCTGTCGATTCATCCTCACTGTCCGATCCATACATGCCCAACATGTTGCTCAACGCATTATTCTTGGCTATGAGTTTTGACTTAACATGCTCGTATTCTGTCATTTGACTAGTGCCGCGAAATATGGGCAATGACGTTGAACTAAAATTGATGGCATCCTTTAAAAGTGGCTTCCTTGTAGTTTCCGGTTTCGTCCGAATACTCTGAGGCTCTTTTTTCCCATTTTTAATGTTTCCATTATGCCTTTGCTTTTTAGTTTTCTTTGTGCGCTCTTTGGTATTACTTTGTGGGCGGGTGCGTCGTCGGTCCTCTGGCCTACCAAAACGCAGCTTAGAAACTTCCAAGCGTTCGCCTCGTTTCAAGCGCTGCTCCCTTGCGTGTTTGGCTGTCTCGACATTGGCCGCTGTTGGAAATCTATAACGTAATAAAATGTGTATAGTACATACATTTGTACACTTAGTCTCAATCTCAAACCTCTTGCATCGATCCGCACGCCAAGTGGCAATATCCTCAGGTGTCCACACTTTCCTTACGGTTTTGTACAAGCCCGTTATATGATTTGCCTCAATGTGTCTCTCAAGAATGCTGGCACTGGCCGCAAAACTACAATCCTCAGCGGGACACAACTCATGCTGCTCCAAGTGCCGCCTCATGTCGAGGGCTGTGGCCAATTCCATGCGACAGTTGTCACAATATTCTGGTCGCAGCGGTGGTGTGTTGCTGTAATCCTGCGACCATTCAAGTCGGCATTAGTCTTCATTTTATTTATAGTTATTATATATTTTTTGAATACCTGTTGCTCTTGTCTGATATACTTTGCGGGCACAGTGCTTCCGCGTGCTCCATACATGGGTGGTGGCTGCTTTGCACGTGGCAGTAGTGTCATACCACATGGCGTTAAGTAATGCAAGTTAGTTTTGCTGGGTTCTGTACTATTTTTATTAAATTTCGGCGAAGGCAATATAAATTTCGAGTCCATTTCGGCTAAAATGTTTGAATGTATATATATACAATACAATTTACCAATTTCGATATATGTATGTATATATTTAATAGTACATTTCCATAGCCATGCGTTTGTCATCGAATTCACCTGTTATCGGAAATCGCTGTTAAGTGTTTCGCGTTCAAAAACATCTGATCGCCCTTTAGTGGTGCCTCGAATATCAATAGTGTCGAAGGCAGCTTTAAAGTCTATAAAATATAAGTATAGCTTTTTTTTGTATCCAAAAACCTCTTTGCGTACGATTTATATATATACATATATAAATGTATGTTTCCTTCTGTGCGTTGTAAACTTCTGACCAAAATTATAATACCCTTTTCAAGGGTGGCATTCGCATTTTCTCAGCGCTTCAATCTCGTTATAATAAACATGTTTTTACAACATACATATGTGTATTAACATAAAGGTGCATTAGAACTTGAGATTTGTGTGTGGCACTAACAATCATAAATATGTATATATTCTGTATTACAATATAAGATGATTAGGTGTCTCGGTAACTTTGGACAGCTGTCCTAAAAATGCAGCAAAGACAACGTTTTTCATATACAAATTACCGAAAATGTTGGGCTTAACAAAACAAATCTCTTACATTTGGCGGCCATAAACATTTTTGGATTTAATCGCAGCTGTTGAAGGGTATGCCAGGTAAAAAGTAGATATAACGATCTTGAGCAGGTACTAACAGTGCTTTCCCATGAGCTTGGTAGCATGTCATTTTCCGTTAAATTTCTTTATAAAATCAATTTCACATTTGAACGCCATGCCAGTTAATCTTAGACTTTCAGAATGTCACGTCGCAACTATTCGCGCTACCTCTTTGAAACATTGGAAAATATGAGGATATTTCGCCACCAGCATTTAGGCGTGGACTGCCAGACTTGTTACAGTCGCGTAGGGGCAGACGAGCCCTACAGTCATCATTGGTTGGATGACCAAGTTGACCAGTACATCAAATTAGGGCTAGCGGAGAAGCTGCTGCTCCAGCGCATCGAACGGGAGCGCTTTGAAACCTTTATTCTGTGCGACGAGAGTGCAGTGGGCCGCACCAATGAGTTTTTGCTGGAAGCAGGCATGGAGGCCGTACCACGGTTACTGCGATTTTTGAGCTATGAGCTTAGTCGGCTCGAGCTAACCATTGGGTTCTATGTGAACGCGACTAAGCAGCGCATGTACTTCGAGAGTACATCTGTTATAATCCGCCATCATTTGGATATAAGGGAGACAGTGGACATGGTTTTTTCACTGTTGATCGAGAAGATTAGCAGCTATGTTATGATGAAACAACGAGTTCCACTGGAGGCGTGCACCATAAAGCGTATTAAACTGATTGTAAAGCGTCAATGGAACGACCAACTGGGACTTCCCCTGCAATACCGTGTAAAAAGCAATACTTGCTATCTGGGCACCAGCACCACATCACCAGTGGACTTGGCGTTACTCACCGAGAAGTTCATAAGCTATCATGGCCAGCGATATGGCCACTTTCCTGCCACATTAAAAGTGAATTTATATTGCTTGCGTGTATGCGCTAGCACCAAGGAGCTATATGCAGTTCCATATCTGCTTAGCAGCGAGGATGTGAAAAACACACCCACATTTCTCATACTAACGGATGTAACAGGTGAATTTCGCGGCATGCATGAAATACGAAATGTGCGCCGATTTCTGAGAGAAGATGCAAAGGACCATATATTGGAATGTCGAAAGTGCAAAACACATTTTGCTGATCGTTTACAGTTTGCATTGCATAAACAAATCGATTGCGGAAGTGGCTTTATGGTCTGGCACATTGATAGTGAGTCAACGGAGCTATATGAAAATTGCTTGCTGTTGCCCAGGAAATTTTTTAAATTCGCTTGGGTTGGTATTGGAATTTAATAAAATTTATTTAGAAATATTAATAATTTATAATTACAATATATTAAATAATAAAATAAATAGTAAATTTTAACGGTGCTATTACATCGTGAGAGAAGAAGTTGTGCTACGGCTAAGCGTTAAAAGACCAAATACAAATAAAGACAAGATACAATAATGAAGAAGACAGGAAGAAAAGAGCGGGCATCACAAATACAAAAAAAAACATTAATATGAATATTTTTATTAATAGATACATTGTTTTGGCAACACAAATACAAAAATATCATTATTTTTTGTATAAAAGTATATATTTAATATTTTATCGTATACATATTCTTTATGTATGTTATATAATTTTAAATATATGTTTATGAGCGTAACAGAATATCTGTGAGATGACAAAAATCAATCAATTAAATTTGCTATAAAAAAGTTAGTGTATATTATTGCAAAGTAAGCCGTTAATTATTATTCTAGCTCTGTCAAAATTTAGATTAAATATATTTTGAAAACATCGATAGTTAAAAAAAAGATGGTTTCAAGAAATATAATATCGATAGTTCAATGTTGTTTGTGCAGCACTACGCAAAAGTGATTCATACAAAGGAGAAAAAATAGGTGAACTAATCAAACCGAGCAAGATTCAACCGAAAGGACTACCAAGTATAATATTTTTGAACATCAATATTTATTACAAGCTTCAAACTGGGTAACGATATGTCTACATCTTCAATGGAAAGTAAGTAAAAACTACGACGCCATATTCCAGTCAAAAATTATTACAATAACACGCCCACACCTTACCCACCCACAGAACACCTTTTTAATTTAAAGTTTGCTGTAAAGGAGCTCGAGCGCAATTCGAAGAAATGTGAAAAAGAAGAAAAGCTGGAAAAGGCCAAAGCCAAGAAGGCCATTCAAAAGGGTAACATGGATGTGGCTCGCATACACGCCGAAAATGCAATACGGCAACAGAATCAGGCCGTGAATTACCTGCGGATGAGTGCTCGGGTGGATGCAGTCTCTAGTCGTGTACAATCGGCGTTGACAACACGCAAAGTCACTGGCTCGATGGCCGGTGTGGTGAAGGCAATGGATGCTGCCATGAAGGGCATGAATCTGGAAAAAATCTCATCGCTAATGGAGAAATTCGAATCGCAGTTCGAAGACTTGGATGTACAAAGCTCGGTGATGGAGGGCACGATGTCTGATACGGTGACCACATCTGTGCCGCAAGGAGATGTTGATAACCTCTTGCAACAGGTTGCTGACGAAGCCGGCCTCGAGCTGAATATGGAGCTACCTAGTGGTGTGCAAAGCGCTACAATTGGCGCCTCCACGCAAGTCTCACAGGAGCAGGATGAGCTAACACAACGTCTGGCACGTCTGCGACAGGCTGAATAGATATCAATGTGTCCCATTTTGTTTTCACGACAAACTATTGAATTTTCTGTTTTATATATCTATAAGTAAAGCTATATATCTAAAATATATGTATGTTATTAATCTAGCGATTCTGCCTTTACAACTCTGGGATAGACATTCGGGATAAGCACACCCACATCGATCACAAATCACTCCACCACTTAAGTCGCCACAAATGGTTGTGGGCGATTCGTTCCCGGTGCAGTGGCCGTTGCACCGCTATCTAATTGTTTTTTCGCACGCTGTTTCCTGGGCTTGGGCTTGCAAGGTGTCACATCTGGGGCTGCTTCGGCTGATGGGTCTGTCGCGTTCTGCTTGTTTTTGGGTTTGGGTCCACGTCGTTTTTGTTCGGGTTTACCCTTTGGCTGTGGCGCCACCATTGGAACAGAGCGCCAACTGTCACCATGCTTGTCCAGACGTTTCTTTAACAGCTCCACATCGTATGTACGTCGGCGTAATATCTTCTTTATGCCGTTTACTCTGCAATTGAAAATGAAATGTTGAAGATTAACCACAATCGCATATTGGCGGATTGCTTACCTCATAACGCTGCGTTCATTTTTAGCTTGTATTTGCTGACATTTGCTGTACATTTTCTCCACTAGCAATTTGTAAAGCTCATTTTGTTTCTTAATAAGCGTCATTACATTGAATACAAAATTTTGGTTTCAAACCAACAATCTGAGTTACAGAGATTAGTATGGACGTAACGCGAATTTGGAAAAATACCCCAAACGAATATAATTACCGAATATAATTAATTCGATAAATAAAATACCATTGCTTTACCAAGACATTAGTACATTTTCACAACCATGCGTTTGTCATCGAATCCACCTGTTATCGAAAATCTCTGATAAGTGTTTCCACAGCAATCTGCATTCGCGTTCAAAAATATCTGATCGCCCTTTTGTGCTGCGTCGAATTTTTTTCTTTAAAAATAAACATTAAATTTATAATGCATGCAGTTTATATTCAAAAGTTAATATTTACTAACATTATTTAATTAAAAGCCCCGCCTTGGATTCTTTTGTGAGACTGACGTGCCACAAAACTCTGAGGCGATGTTCCAGAAAAGGTTCCCAGATAAAACAGTTTTCTTGAAACTTGCCGACCTTGCAAGCGTACATTCCAAAATTTTATAAGCACGTTGGTAATATTTGTATGCCCTGATCCCATTATATTTAAGCACTGTTTTGCTAACGTTGTAATCCTAAAAAATATCGATTACATATTAAGTCAAAATGCAACAAAGTTTGCCATCGATGCTTTTACATGCATCGATAGCAAACATCAACAGGCTGCAGGTTTAGCAAAAAAATACACAGCGTAGAAGGGTTTCTTAAATATTAATTGTAAAATGCCTAACTCAAAAGCAAACCAATTGCATCTTACGGGTACATCGAATGCAACTACATCTCAAACGGCCGCAACGGATCCGAACCACACAGCATCGTCCGCCATTGCAATTAATTTCCGAGAACTAATCAAGGAACCAAAAGAGTTAGACGACGCTTCCAACTACTTGTATCAGGCTCTGTTAGATGATGTAGTCGCCGGTATTTTTATCGAAATACATCACTTGCGGAAGACTGGCAATCTAGTAGCGCTCGATGGGGTCGTCGAAGAGAATGCAGAGTCTGCGTACCGAATTTGTGAGATGCCTAATTTGGACATTTTTGGCATATCAACTGCAAAAAAGCCCATGGATTGCACCTGCCCAAATTGTGACAGATTAGTAGCGGCTGCCAGATTTGCGCCACACTTGGAGAAATGCATGGGCATGGGACGCATCTCATCTCGCATTGCTAGTCGACGATTGGCAACCAAGGAGGGCACCAGCGGCAGCTCCGCCTCAACATCAACATATTTGCAATCAGGTGGTAATACTGGTGGTACTGACGACGAAGACGACGTGGACTGGTCGTCTGATAAGCGCAAGAAGAAATCAACACAAAGCTCACGCAACAATGGGTCCAAGAAGAATAATGGAAAAACTTTTTAACTCGTCGTTTCCGAACTTTATTAAGATAATCTCTATTAACTAATGTACACCCTTATAGTTATTAATATAAATATATTATTTTTACTCAGCCCATATACACTCGTTTTACATTTAACAATGTTAACAGTTCACAGTTATACAGTAATTATAACATCAACAACAAACAATAATAATTGCATACAACACCATACATCTTGAGGCATATATAATAAAATAAATTAAAAAGTTGGTTTTCAGCCGTTCGACTGAGAATTATATTCATCTTATCGATGCAGCATCTTTTGATGCCAATAATCCACCGCCTTCACGATAGTCGCGCTACAGTGCACCGCTAACTGCTAAGATTCATTTGTGTCTTTCAGATATGCAATGAGAAGGCGCCAATCACTACCATTCAGCAACTCTTTGATTTCCATGCTGTTTAGCTCTGAGCTCACTTATAGTCGGAAATCGTTTATTGAAATGAAACTTTAAGCAGCTATAACAACTAGATATAGTATATATATACATACATGTATGTATGTATGAGCATTTATTATTCATAATTTAAATTGTGTAAACGTATACAGAGTCAATTACCAGATTTGGTTGTACCCAGCTCTTCCTATTTGTTCTTTCACTAAACAAGTCTGCTGCCCTTACGTTTGTATTCTGAAACTCCCTCTTCTGTGCAGCCAACACATAATCATCTCGAAAGTTAATAGCGCCGCCTGCAGTCAGACCCAAAACGATAAAACACTGCAAATACAAATTTTATGGAATTCAAGCCTTTTAATTAATTGTACTAAAATAATCTACATATGCATGCATAGCATGTATCAGGCTATTTCCGAGATTAGTACTAAATAATAAAACCAAAATTAATATATATATATATTATATTATATATATAATATATTAATATATATTTAGTTGAGAATAAAATTGTCCTTGCCAAAAAGCATACTGGCTGAAAAAATGCTATCATACAGGATTATTCAAAGTTTAATGCAATCAAAAATGTATCGAAATCGATTAAGTATAACCAGAGATATACAAATATCAAAGCTGGAAAACGAGTAAGTGGGGTTGGAGATGCTTCTATTATACCCTTTTTTCGATTTTTAATGGCCTAACTTGAAAGTTATATAAGCTAGATAAGTTATATAAGCGGTAGGTATATTCTAGCAGAACAGAAGTAAAAACATGACTTTTCTGACACAGTCTCCCGATTCCCCAAAAATCACGTCTTTCTAGAGGTATTACCAAATATGTTCACATTAAAATTCCATCTATATATCCTACAAATTTAATTTCGATCCGACAATAAACATAAAAGTTTTTTAAGATGCAATGCAACATATTATGGGGTCAATAGAAGAAGAAGCACAGGCAGCTTGCAGCGTGTGGTTTTATGTGTGTGCGTGTTTCTATGAATGAATACAGATACATAACTATAAATTAATGGAATGGCTGGGTCCTGGGAATCTCCTTGAATTTGGAGTTTCATAGTCTATTTGTATTCTACCTCTTGAAAAGGTCAGACGGATCTTATTAGAGACAAGAGACCAATAAGGTTTCCTCTAAATTCCCATCCATACAAATATTTAAATTGGCATCTTGGGAAACAGCATGATTGAAGTAATTTTAAAAGTTATAAAATTTTAGACATTGTGATATTTACCTCATGTAAGCTGAATGCGTGGAGAACATCTTTATTTGTTATCGTACCGTATGTAAACCCATCTACCTTAAAAATTATTCGATCCTTTTGCCAAATCAATGTATAATTGTGAAACTTTTTTCCAAAATGCATCCTTGGCAAATTTGGCATCGCGTTCATATATTCCATGGGGCCCTTGTTTGTCCAAAGCACGGCGCTACCAAAAAGCATTTCTCCACTTATTGGAATGGAATGTTTATCTTGTAAAATCTTGTTGCCACGTGCGTAGGCGATTCGTATATGATTGACGTTTTCGGATTCACTTTCAGTGTTGATAGGCTGTAGGATTAAATCTAAATTGTTTATTTTTCAAAATGTTCAAAATAATAGACAATGCGTTAAGTTAATACTCACAGGGGAATAACCAATCTCCAATAGGCATCCTACTTATTATTTCCACTCGACCATATTTAAAATAAAAATTGTCCTTGGTATGCAGTTTTGCCGAGTACACAGGTGGCAATGTCACACCGCCCATCCGTTTTATTGGTCCACATTCATGTAAATATAGACGACCCCTTGACTTACTTGTGCAGTTCTCTAGGTAAAATGTTTTATTGTGACTCTTATCAACCCAGTTTGCACTTAAATACAACAGGCTATCATTTATGTAGCTATTCTCTTTATTAGCTACATAAGCCACAAATTCCTGACCTGGTGCTGTTGATAAGACTCGTGAGCGTATTTCATGAGACCAATTGGACAAACTGGGATCATTAAAATCTTCTTTAAAGATAAGAGTGTCTCTACAAGCATGTGTCTTAAAATTCTGTTCCGTTATTGATTTAATGCAATCGCACTTCTCCGGAATTTTTTCTGGAATGTCCTGTTTGACTCCATTTCCGTGCTCATCTATCTTGTAATCGTATGTTTTCTTTATCAATTGATCTTTGGTTTCGAAAACACCATAAATTCGTATCATATCGTTGATGTGAATCACATTTTTGCTATCTATCTGAAAGCGTAATTTTTCGATTTGGGTTGCATTAGGTACAAAAGTGTACTCTGAAGTGCATTCATTGCCGATTTCTGTTGAAAAGAAAGCTGAATTGACTTCCCGGTCATCTGGGAATGTAAAGACTATTAGCACAACCATGGACAAACGTCACTAAGTATACAACCACTAACATACATTCAACACATATGCTTAGTGGTTGTATGCCTAATGCTAACGTGCTTACCATTAACTGTTACATAAATTACACTCCCTTCTTCGTTATTATCTATAGTGATTTTGTCTATATCATATGCGCCTAGTTGACCAATTATGAAACCAATTAAAAAGAACAAGCATATGATAGGCATTTTTTTTTGCAACATTTATTTTCAGTAAAAGGTTATCAGTCAAGCAGGGGTCAATCCCGCTATGTACTTTTAATCTAGCGTGCTATAGATGCTCCAACTTGTATAATCCGAGTTATTCGTTCAAGAGTAAAAAGATGACTGACGCATCGGCAGAAAAAAACATGAGAAATCTGCTCGTCTATCTTTTCTGTTATTATTGAACAGTGTTGTCAATTTCTGACAATTATTAAAACTACTTCAATCACATTTGAAATAAACAAACCACAAAGTGAATAAAACTATTGATAAATGAAATATATGTATAGTAATGTAATGATTTGTAAATAATGATAATACTATATATGTAATTAAACATTTGTTTGTGCCCATTCTATCGGTTAATAAATGTAAAAATTATTTGTAATAATTATTTGAATTTCAAAAAATTATTTGTAATAGTTATTTTGGATTTTTGGGGTCGGCGATGATTTCTTATGCCTGTTACATACTTTTGCACAAGTTCATTATACCCTTTTTACCCTTTTTTAATGTGTTCAGGGTATAAAAATACAAAAATTATTATTATTGCTGAAAATAATGACGTTTATTAGGCACAAATTATCATGAATAAATTCTCAAAAGGTTCCAACAGCCCCATCAGCTTTATTATTTTAAATTCAAACCTCCATATATCATAAAACAAATAAATTACACAAAGTCTTAGTACGTACATATTCTGGTTATAGAAATACCTTTCCATCGGTGTGTAACTGAATCTAAATGGACTATCGCAGCAGATTATAATTTCTGCGAATATATAGTTTTAGGCGCCTTTTGCATACTTCATGGTGCTTTGTCACTAGAGTGAACTGCCTAGACAGTGAAAGTTGTGAAATCTTTTTTTGTTTAGCACAAAAACGACCCCGGATAATTATTTTGAAATTTTCGTTTTGGTCTTTGCATAGTGTAATTAATTTAAATTTATACAAATTGAAGACAAATTTTATTGATATTGTAAAAAATATTTTAATTTTATATTTTATAAATGAAAACCCAAATACTTTCCCGATTTTCGAAATAATTTGATTAATTTGTAAGAATTTTGAATTTGCTAAAAATTTGCATTAATCAGATTTATATATTATCAATGTGGTAACACTGAAGTTGAGTCGCTATCTGTTCAGTTCGTAGCTGCCGTTTAGTCGATGGGGACGTCGAGTACTAAATAGACCGACAAGAGCAGCTCATAATCATTTTTAATAATATAAAATCGTTGTTTTATATTGTTTTAAAAATGAAATTATCAAGATTAATAATTTCTATAGCTTGCTTTGTTGTTTGCATAGTTGCTCATGATAAAGCCAATATAAAGATTAAACTAGAACCTAGTGAAATTCAAGTAACATTGCCAGGTAAGAATATTCTCTTAAATGAAAGTCAACAATTACGTGTCAATAAAATCAATGTCAAAATTTACTCTCGCAGATGATCCTGAAGTCAGCTCAGTTTTATTTTTAGTGGAAACCGGCGATAGCTGCTCATTAAACTACACATTTGTGCCCAACGTCAACAAAAGTAGCTTAATCAGCTTAAATATCGATATGAAAGAAAATCTAAAAAATGATATGCTACGAATTTTAAGCGTCATGGAAATCAAAGAGCAACTACTCGCAAAAAGTTATGATTTCAAGTTTGATGAACATGGTCATGGAATAAGGGTCAATGCATTGGAAACAACGGAAACGAAACCAATAGATTGCAAGTTCCAAAAAATTGAAAATAAGTATGATAATGAGCTAAAATGCCTGCTAGAAGAAACGGATTCGGATTCGGATTCGAGCATAGGCTGCAGCGGGCGCATAATTTTTGAGGAAAACTTTAACGACAACAAACTTACGCAATGGACTCATGCAGTGCACTCACGCGTATTATCAAAGCATAAGGAATTTGCGGCTTTTTTGAAAAATGAAAATAACTGCTACGTGAAAGATAAACAGTTGCATATTGATGCCACCTTGGCAGACTACAAGTTAAATAATACTTTCAAATTAAGTGATTGCACATACTCGGCAAACAATCAATTTCAGAAACGTATGTGCGGGCCGTATAGATTATGGGTCGATCATCCACCACCGGTACACTCGGCAATGCTGCATACCAAAGGCAAGTTCTCATTTAAATATGGCCGGATCGATATACGTGGAAAAGTGGCCAGAGGCGACTGGCTGTTTCCCTGTGAGTACATATTACGCATACATATTTGAAATTGTGTCCAAGAGACTATAAAATTCTTAACAGACTTACTGCTGCAACCTGTTGACACGGACGTAGAAGAGTTTGATTATGCACCACACATTCGGGTCGCATATGTTCGAGGCAATCCAGAGTTACGCGACTATGCTTACAATGACATTGGAGGAAACACTGTTTTTGGCAGCGTTTTTAGTCGTATGAATTCCGATCGCAAGTTACTTGAGTATATGACGAACATGCCACTCAAATCGGGTTCACATTATGGGGAAGATTTTCACGACTTCACAGTGATTCGACACAAGGATCGCATTATATTCAAAGTGGATGGTGTTACTTATGGCACGATATCAGATGAGAAGATTATCAAGGACATGAACCGAATGGAGGTACATAAATACTGTTTTTGTGATCATATATCTTTTAATAAGTATGCTCTTTTTTTTTGTTGTACAGTACTATGTCGTATTAGGTTTGACTGCGGGAGGTGACATGAATTTCAGAGATGAATATGTACAACCGGAGAATGGAAACCATTTTAAACTTTCCTCACCCCAGGCACAATCTTTATTTAAAGAAAAATTTAATTCTGAAAATTGGACACATCCCACATTGATTATAGACCATGTGCATGTTTATACAACGCATGCCAATGAGAACTAAATATATGGTTTTATGTAAGTTGATGTTATGACCCAATTTAAATAAAGAAATATATCTATATATATAAAACCATTTGTCCTGACTGGTGATTGGTGATCAACGCAGGGCGTAATAGGAAGCGATTTTGGAAATTTCTATACAGAAACTCGGGAAATGAGGAAAAACCGTTGTATGCAACTTTTTTGTTTTTTATCCGATCGGATTCAAACTTCTTCAAATTGATTTTCAAAGCTCTACATAACAAAATAACAAACAACAGGACTTTAAAATTTCGGAATCACCAGAGACTACAAAAGCTAGAGACTTCATATTTGCAATATAGGTTCTCCTAGTGCCGGGTCAATACAAGTTTATCATTTTTTTTTTGATGTCTCTTCCCGTTTAAAAGTTATCGATAAATTTTGATTCCAGACCGGTGTTTTTTGGGTATAACTTGAAAGCCATGAGAGCAAGAGGCATCATATTCACTATATATGTTTATGTTTTGTTTTTTTTGATACCTTTCTCCAATCCTCCATAAATCGAAAATACGTATTTTTGGAGGTATGACCTTGTCTGTATTGTATTAATGAAGACGAGGCCATGCACCTGTTTTTAAATAAATTTTTCATTGTTCATTTTAAAAAATTTTGCATATCCATTTTGAAGTGCCACTTGAATTAGTAGTTGGTTTTCCATATGAAAATTGTTATTAACTTTTAAAATCACTCGACAACACCCGTTTTCAAAGCGTGGAAACTTTTCGATTAACGATTTTTGGAGCTTCCAATATGGTGCTTTGAAAACGATATCGCATAAGTTTTACGATTCCGAAAATAGGAGCTGTGTAAGACTAGCTTATCAGCTTAACGCGGATAAGCTTCGCTCTGCTCCCGACTTTGTGTGTAGATGACCCAACAACTAAGAGTGGACGAGTTCAGAGAGCTCAACTCGATGATATCCTGTACGCAATTCTTTATTTGTACATTCTACATTTAGAAAATGATTTCTCTTCATGTCCCAACCGGGACATTAATTGTAGACCAGTGGGCGACAGCAATGGTTTTGCTTAATATTAATGTATGTATGATGTGTATGATAACTTATGTGTTACTTAACCGATCTTGATGATATTTCAACAGTTGACTATTGAAGAAAAGCGTTATATGTTATTTTAATTGGATACCGATGTCAATATATATGTTTCATGGGGTTAGAGATGCTTTCTGCTGCCTGTTACATAATTGTGCACATTTTAATTATACCCTTTTTGCAATTTTAGATGGGAGCAGGGTATACAAATAAGCTTGAACCGGTTTGAGAGTGCCTCACACAGTCAGTAAGTAAGTGAGCATCAAAGAAAACAGGCTAGAAATAATGTGTGCAGCTGCTAGATTACAGTCAGAGAAGCTGCCGATGTTGCTGCTGCTGCTTTGTTTGTGGATTTTTGTTGTGCGTTGCTATAAGGTGCCCGCTGCCTTAGTGGAGCCCTTGGAAAACGGTTTCCGTGTGTCCATACCAGGTAAGTACATAGTTAGCTTAAGCAACTTAAGGACTGTCTGTTTTATTTACCGATTTTCCTTTCAGACGAGAGTGGCGTTAAAAGAGTGGACTTCAATGTGAATCGTAATCGCAATTTTACCGACTTTGAGGAGGGCGAGCTTAAAGCCCAGGTGCGTAAGCCACAGGATGGACTCTGGCAACATGATTTTGTGCGAGCACCGTTGAGGTCACATGATACCGTCTACATTTGGACAAATGTGCAGCATGAAAATGTCATTTATCGCGACAAGGGTCTGCCGCAGAAGGTTTGTCAATTGACTGGCGATAATTTGCCAGCTGATTGCCCGAAGAGCATTGATCAGAATCTAAAAACAACAACAAGCCCCACATTGCATATGGCATCACCGTCACCGTCAGCGTCTTCGTCTTCTTCTTGCGCTGAGGAAAGTGAAACGGTAGTGTCACCTACACCAATCGGTCCTATTTGCAAGGGCAAATTGATATTCGAGGACAATTTCGAGGAGCTTAATGAAAGTCGTTGGCTGCACGAGGTGCGAGCACCCCTTGACAATACAGACGCTGAGTTCTTGCTGTACGATGGCAAGGCACATATTCGTGATGGGCAGCTAATCATCGAGCCAAAGCTGTGGTCAAGCTATCGACCGGACTTGCACATAACAAATGCTCATCTGGATTTGTCTGACCGCTGCACTGGGACCCATAATAGGCAAAAGGAGTGTGTGGTGCTGACGAGTGGACCTCGTATAATGCCCCCGGTGGTGGTGCCACGCCTGAGCACAAAGGAATCTTTTGGGTTCAAATTTGGCCGCGTTGAGATACGCGCTAAGTTCCCAAAAGGAGATTGGTTTGTGCCGCTCTTGTTGCTGGAGCCGCTCATGGAGTCGTATGGCCAAACTGGCTATGAATCTGGTGGGCTAATATTAACATTTACAAAGTATTAGTATTATTAATGTTTTTTATAGGTCAATTGCGCGTGGCCATGGCCCGTGGCAACGATCAACTGCGTCTGCCGCATGGCAAACTCATCGACGGTCGCACCATTTTTGCTGGGGCCGTGCTGTCGACTGAGGCGTCTCAGCGAGAAGATTTCATGGTGCAACAGCGGCGGAGCATCCATTTTGGCGACGACTTTCATGTGTATGGCCTGATATGGAGCAGCCAAAGCTTGCGGTTTTCCATTGATGGTCACGATTACGGCGAACTGTTAACAGGCTTTGCTGAATCAGACTTAAATGCCAGCTGGCGTCGGGGTGGGCCGATGGCGCCCTTTGATCGCATGGTAAATATATATATAAAACCAAGCAAAATATTGTATACCCTGTTGCCTTTAAAAATTTGTAAAAATAGTTATATAAATGAGCACCTAATGTGGCATATTTAGGCTCCCACTACGGAGATACAGGTTGGCTTCAGGCGATGTCGGTACTCCTTCCATATGCCCCATACTATGCTTAATTGATCTTAAATAACTTCTTTGTCTCTTTTTAATACGCTTATGATATTACCGCGATGGGCACTTCGTTTTTCTGGGCACTAAAAAACATACTTTATTTGGTAGTTCAAACTTAAAAGTAGTAGAGTGATTATCAAGAAAATTAATATTTTTGTGGAAGTAATTAACGAGATATCATATCATATCATATCATAACTTGATATCATTTGTTATAAATATTCTATTAATGCGATTCCTAAAAGAAGAGCTAGTTGAAAATGAGGTACAAAAGCGCTCTTACAGACAGACATATGGACATATCTAGATCGTTTGTAGTCTATATTGCCTATATTACCCACTAGGCACAGATGTTGCATGGAAAACTATTTATAAATACATAAATAAATCTTTTGAAATTCAGTTTTACATCACGCTGGGCCTCTCAGTTGGCGGCTTTGGAGACTTTGTTGATAAGTTGCGCACTTCTAACTATGAGAAGCCATGGATCAATAAGCACCCACAGGCGAAGCTTCAATTTTGGCAGAGCCAGGATCAATGGTTACCTACTTGGAAGCAGCCAAAATTGTTCGTCGATTATATACGTGTTTATGCCATTTGAATAACATTTACCTATATTCTTGTAATCATTTAAAATAGGTTTGTACTACAAATAGTTTAATGACGAAAATATATATGTTTATCGTTGCTTACCTGTTTCAATGTCAAATTAAATCTGCTTCAGTTAATGCCACTAAGCAAACAATACATTGTATTGTATGTATTGTATGCATTATGAA
Source organism: Drosophila maculinotata (assembly GCA_035045305.1). NCBI lineage: Eukaryota > Metazoa > Arthropoda > Insecta > Diptera > Drosophilidae > Drosophila > Drosophila maculinotata. The sequence continues at coordinate 6,377,595 of JAWNPD010000319.1, read as the reverse complement.
CTTTATACCAATTTTGTGGAAAATTCACCCCACTTGGAGAAAAATGGTGGGTCAAGGTTGTACGGATGAAAATTAAATTTTCGTCCGATTATCTTCAAATTTATTTAAAAAACCTCTACATAACAAAATATTAAGAAAATGACTTAAAAAAAACTTATTAACTTACTAATTATAAGTTTTAGCATTATTTAAGCTTGCTCAGAGAATTTGATCAAAATCGGACCATTTTGGAGTGTCGAAGGTAGCCTTTCTCGTTTTAAATAAAGATGGGCAAAGACCGCTCGCTGGATGATGCTAGTACTTAAATTAACCTAAACATTTATAGTTGACCGAGAAGAAAAATTATTCAAAAAGCTTAAAAAAAATAGTTTCGAGAATGCAAAATAAGAACCAATTTGAAATTCTAAAGCTATTTACATTTATTTTTCACTTCTAGTCCGCATAAACACGAACATAATCTATTATCATCGCGCTATTCTTATCCCAAGTAGAAGCCCATGTATCACGGTGTTTCCAAAACGAAAGAGCTGCGCGTGGCTCTTGATTTTTATATGGCTTTACATCACTCTTTAGAATGCTATCATCAAAGTTAAGAAAACCGCCGACTGTAACGCCAAAAATGATGAAACATTTTTCGTCGAAAAAGGGCAAACCATCATAGAGCTCTCCGTAAATGTCATCGTCCACCATTAGCGTTAACTTATCCCGTTGCCAGATCATTGTATAATTGTGAAAGTCAGCGCCATAGTGCTTTGTATTCAGTCGGTCCTTTAAAAATTGCACGGCGCGTCCTTGATGCCAAACGATCATTCCGCCATATAAACGGTTACCCGATATATCCTCCTGCTGTGTGCTACGTAAATTAGCATTGCCACGAGCATAGGCAATTCCTGTAATTGAGTAGAATACATTTCATAAGTTATAGACCCATCAATTCTTAGTTTTATAACACAAATACCGGCCTTAAAAGCTTAACGCTCCTAAATTCAATAGTATCGATGATATATGTCAAGACAAAACCAATTATTATCGAAAATTATTTGTATTCAAGTTCATTAGACTAACTGCAGAGGTAATTTAGATATTATTTATTAAAAATAGCTACCCACCTCGTTCTCGAGTCGTTATGCTCCTAACATTTTAAAACAAGTAAGAGTGCTCTAGTCGAGAGTGCCCGAATAGGATATACCCTGACCCCAGTTCTTACATTCATAATTCTTTATCTGCATTCAAACATATAAATACATACACACACACACATACAAACACACGTTGTTACTGCGAACATCATGCAAATAAACTAAATAACTTCTTTATTTATTGTCCTATCGTTATGAAATTTGTAGGACATAAAGACGGTATATAAATGTGTAAGTGTGCTGAATCCGAAGGTCATACCTCAAAAAATTATGAAGGATTGGAGGAAGCTATCAAAAAAACAAAACATTTTGTACTTTTGTATGCTATACGAGAATAAATATAGTGAATATGGTGCCTGTAGCTCTTATGGCTTTCAAGTTATACCCAAAAAACACCGGTCTGGAATCGAAATTTATCAATAACTTTTAAACGGAAAGAGATATCAAAAAAAAAAAATTTAAACTTGTATTGACCCGCCACTAGGAGAACCTATATTCCAAATATGACATATGAGATCGGCTCGGCTGTTGATTATGATAGATAATATTATTACTAATTGGGATCGGAGATGCTTTCTTATGCCTGTAACAAACATTTGCACAATTTCATAATTTTATCCATTTTTGATGGGTTCAGGGTATAATTGTTATATAAGCACATAGGCTTTATAATGTATATAAAAACCAGTCCTTGTCTCGATTTCGGTACTTACGAAGCTGATTGGCGTAATGCGTTTCCGCATGCGTCGAAATTGGCTGCAGCATCACATCTGTGGAAAGTTACTTTTAGTTAGCCCAATGTTTGCTCACAAACGTTAAATAACAAAGCAACCTACATGGAAATAGCCAATCGCCCTTTGGTAGTTTCGCACGCACGACAACTTTGCCATATTTAAAGCTAAAGGACTCGCGTGTATGCAGCTGAGCCGAATATACCGGCGGGTTAATTTTGTAGAAGCTGCCTTTGGCAATATTGCACTCGAGCTGCGGACTGTCTATAGCCGTACAGCGATCACCCAGATGATAGACGCCCTGAGTCACCTCGCTTGCCACTGTTGGGACAATATGTAGGTGCCCCTCCCTCACGTATGAATTGCGCGGTGCAGCATCAAAGGCCACTAATTCCTCTTCCACATGATACATGCGCTGACGTACGTCATGCATCCAAACGCTGCGATTAAGTTGTGCCTCACTGAAGTTGTCCTCAAAGAGCAGCTCACCCTGACAAGTACCTTGGCTGCTGACTACAATGCTTCGGGCTGGCTTGCATTTCTTGAACGGCTGCTTTGATGCCAGATAGACCTGGCACTCACCCTCGTTGCTGGGATAGTTTATGTTGCGGGATGGGCTATGTTGTGTGGTCAGCAGACGAGTGTTGAGTATCACCCGTGTCTCGGCTTTCTCATAGATCACATCGTTGTACTGCACCAACACCGAGATATGCAGCTTATCGTTGTTCTGCAAGCGGGTACCTTGGATGCTGGTCCACGTTTCATTTGTTGCTTGTGTTATGTAGTCCATAAGAGCCGGACATCTGTCATCCACTTGTAGCATATAAAAGACGCGTTGCATGCCCTGCTCATCTAAAACCGGATTGATGACAGTGTTGACCTTGAAGCTACCCTCGCACACTTACCAGGCATAGAAACCTTAAATCCACGCTCGTTTAACATTTCTAAATCCACGCTAGGTATTTTAAATGCCACATTTTGTTGGCATCTCAGTAAAAGTCCAGCAAGAGAGAGGCACATCAAAATTTTCCATCCCATAATGCTGTTGCGTTTATTACAATGTCAATATAATACGATTCTTTAATGCACGAATCGTTCTGGGAAATAGGCACCTCCACTGTTAGAAACCTGTCTAGCAGCATTCGTTAGAAGCTTTCAACTAAATAAAGCTATCTTGTAATTGTTAACGGATAAGCTTCCGTTTGAGCTTAAATATATTGTATGTACATAATATAATACATACAAACAAGCAAGAGTGCTCGGTAGTCGGTAGTACCGGACTACGAAATACCCTGATCCCCGCCCTCTCATTCATTCATGATTATTTATCTGCATTCATACACTCACTCACACATACAAACACAAGCTGCTAGCTGCACGCGTCATGCAATTGCTTTGCTTCTTCTTCTTCCTTTGGCCCCAAACTATGTTACATTAAATCGTAAATAACTTATTTGTTCATTGTCCGATTGTATTGAAATTTGTGGGACATAAAGATGGCTTGTAAATGTGAGACTTTGTAAAATCCGAAGGTCATACCTCAACAAATACGTAGTTTTGCATTTCTGTGAGATCGGGGGAGGTATCCAAATAATACAATTAGGATTGTATAATACAAATTAGGATAATACAAGACTATTCAATAGGTTTTTACAAAAACAAATATTTTATTTCTTAAAATTCATTTTGGATGACCAATTTTAAATTTTCTTGACTTTCTAAAGTATAAACATTCGATAGGTAATATAATAGGTATGGAGTATGCACCAGGTGAAACTTGCACTCCAATTAAAGAGTTGTACATGAGTAAGAACTATATAATATAACAATTGTGATATACATAGAGATACACAATGACAATTTTATTACTCAATGATTTTTAGTACTTGGAAATTCCTCAATATTGCTGTCACTGTCACTGCTTGTCGTAGCTTTTATATCGTATCCTAATACTTTAATGTATACGTACATATACTATTGTACACACATCTTGTATATATGTTATTCAAATTTGTAACTTCTTTTATTATGATTAATGAGCTTATCAGTTACATATTATCAATTATAGTGTATATCATGTGGGCTAGCCAATGCGCAAAGGCTAGGGTTTTAAATATTATAGTAAGTATATTTATATTTATTCGATTCCAACTACTTCAAGTAACTTTTATATAATTTTTCTTTTTTCATCAGCAAGTTTTACAAAAATATACACCAATAGTTCACGTTGCATTACTTTACGATCCACATGGAGTTTTTTGTTTAAGGCAAAGTGTGTTTTTGATTCGGTATATGTATGTTGTGTTCACATGAGTCCCAGTCAAATGAAAAAATCATATTTGACATTAGGTCTAACATAGTGTGGCAAACAGTGTAGTACTGAGAAAACAAGAGAAAGGAGCACAGACTAACAAATCTTACTTACAGCAAGGACAATAGATATAAAATGTTGGATTAATGGAGCAATTAAAAAACAAAATTGATAACTTTGTATATATCATATGTTCAATTGTGGTTTTGAGGGCAGGCGGACGTTTCTTTATTGTCATTTGGGTCAACGCCTCACTATACTTGAGGGTCGGGGCAACACACTTCGTTTAATATGCGTCGGTTGCCGGAGACCCGATGGCTTCGGTATGCCCGTTGCGCTAGTTGTCACCTGTGTCAGCTTTAAGCTAAGAGCCTGCGTGTCAAACGGGTCATTTGGTTTCGGATCCTTGCAATACAGGCTGCAACGCGACGATGCAGAAGAAAGGCTCTGAAATGAATAGAATTTTAAAATTCAATTCTCAATGTTTATATTTTTTGTTTTTACCTCAGGTGTTTCATATTCCCCAGCTGCTTTGACACTCAGACTATAATAACCGGACGAAGGACGAACAAGTCCATTGCCCACAGCTCTCTTGGCACCAGCGGCTGACGGTGCACGCAAACCACTGACCAACTTGGGTACTTTGAATATTGAAGTCTTATCCTGCTGAATAAAGTTGTTAATTTAACTTGTTCCAATTGAATAGTCCACACTTTACGCACCTCATGCTGCTGCGTTGCTCGAGGTCCACTCATAAGCTTGCTGACTGGAACGCTGGGTCGTCTTATGACTCCACCAACACTGGGACGCGATACCAACGCCGATGAACTACCACAGGTACCCGCATAGCTACTTAAGTTGGAGGACAAGTTGTGGAACGACTTGGATTTAATGCCCATTGGACTTGTCAGCCCTCCAAAGTCACCAGTCATGGGCACAGCTTCCGTTGCTGTTGCTTTTATGTTTGTTGATAAGGTTGCATTTAGACCAGCGCCAGCGGACGTTGCTTTGCCTACAGTTGTAAGCTTTTGCAAATCGCTAAAGTAGCGTGGTCTAGACAACGAACGTGGCTGTGCTCGCTTATTCTGGCCCGATTCGGCTGCTGGGAACTCTGATGGCTGCTGTCTTTGACGCATTATCCACGATTTCTCCTTTGGCTTTTTGTATGTCAAGTAATTGTTGCTGGTTTTGACATTGTTCCCCAAATCGTTAATGCTACTGGGCGATGTCTGATCAAGACGTGAAAGACGTGTACGTGGCGATTGTCTCTGCTCTAAATCTACTGTCTCTAATGCCTGATCCTCTTGCTTTTCATCATCAATACAAGGCACTACAATGTTGCCCAGTTGCTCATTGCGTGCGCGCATTTCCTCAGTTATTTTAATTGTCTTAAAGCGCTCGCGATCTCTGTTCCGCCGTCCGGTCACTTTATAGCTGGAAGATTCGGTGTCCTCTTGCACATCCGCCTCGTGTTCCTCACTCTCCTGTACTGAGGTGCAAGCCTGGGATATATTGACTGGCTCCTCTTCACGTCGATGAACAATAAATGATGTGGAATTGCAGCTGGCGGTACTGGCGTTACTGTCTTGCATTGCGCTCAGATTGACATCGTCATACAGGCGACTACGTCGGCTGAGCAAACGTTCACCACTGCTGCTAGATTGGCTATTATTATGACTGTGAGTGCTTATTAGTTGTGGCTGTGATGATGGGGGCGTGACATGATTAACATCTTCTATCTGTTGCTGTGGCAGCTGCTGCTCACCTTGCGTAGCATGCTCCTCATCTTTATGAAAACGCCGCTTGATACTGTCAAGAGATTTTTGCATTTTTAGCTGCTCAGCATTGAGCGCATTTACTTTGCCGAGCTCGGCAAGCATGTGCTCAAACTGCTCCTCGTCACTTTGCTGTGCAATTAGTTCTACCTCTGCCTTGGCCAAATCCACGACGCACTGCATCTGTTTGTGCTCCTCAGACATGTTGTAGGTGGCATCTAACGCAGGTTGTTCGATTTGCTCCAGCAGCTCCATTGTGTGTAGTACAAATTTTTGCTTGTCCAGCCCGTCAGGCAATATTTCTGGTGGTGGCTCAAAGGTTTGGTTTAGCAGTTGCCGACTGTTGTATTTTTTGTGTGGCGTTGTGCTACTCACAATGGGCGATATGTTAATTATTTCGCCACGTCCTTTTGGCGTATAGTTCGACTGCTTAGGATTATTCTTATTAATATTGCTGTTATAGTGTTTAACACGGGCGCTTGCAGTGGTTAATGGCGTGGATTGCATCTGTATGGATGAAAGTTTGTTTTCAACATTCTCGGGGGTCTCGCATTGTGACGCCTCTGGGGTATGGCACCCTTCGGTGAAGGTGTTGTTCACCTGTCGCCCCGCTAGCAGCTGAGTCTCATTCAGCAGCGGAGTGTGTACGGCCGTTGGCCGCTTAAACGTCGCAAATGGCTCCCCGTCGCCCAGCAATTCTGTTGTGGGCGAAGTCAAACTCTCCACCAGACTGAATGTGGTATCGCCAATCATCTCCTCGCACAACACTATCGTGTTGCCCAACAGCAACTGCGCCTGGGCTTGAGTCGGCCCTTGCTCATTTGGCATTGACACGCTGTCAGTGCTGTTGTCCATTGTGCTGCAACCGGATGCGGTTTTGCTTAGCGTCGTCAGCGATATGTCATCGATCTGGCCAATATGCGAGTCCTTGATCAATGTGCCATCACCGGACATGCTGAGCGATTCGAGCGCCTTGCGGTCCCTGATCAAATCACTAAGCGTGTAGCCCCCATCGTTTATTAGCGTTGTCGTCGTTGTCAAGTTCTGCTCCGTTATATCAGCGCCCTTCGTTGGATCCAGGCTGTTGATCGATTGCAAAAAGTTGAGATTTGTAAAGTCAGCGGAGCTGATAAGCGAATTGCTCATGTGTCCGTTGTTCATCGATGAGCAAATGGACGATGGTGGCGATGTGTCTTGCAGAAAAGATTTATGCATGTTTGTGACAAGTCCTCCAATTTCCAGACTGAGCATTTGCGTTGCTGTATTTGTAGTGACTGTGGTGTTATTCTGTGATTGCGATAAATTCGTCTACAATAAGAAATAGAAGAGCAATTCAAAAAATAAATAATTTTGTACACCTTTGTATGATAAAGCCATGCCCGTCTGTATCAGCACGCGGATATAAGACACTTAAGACAGTGTTCTGCATTTTATCGATAACTCCGTTCTCAAAATATTGGTAAATTTCCGAGCATACAGAAGTAAGTATATATTTGACTTTTTGGATACCTTTCCCCGATCCCCGAAAAAAATAAAAACACGAAATTTGGGACGTATTCCGATTAGGCACATTCGTACATTTAAATCCTATCTTTATAAACAAAGAATATATTAAAGATTTTTTTTTTCAAGAAAAAATCATGTTTTTAAAATTCTTATACTTACGAATTGTGTCTCCAGATTTGTTGCCGCATGTGATCTGCGTTTAGGTCGTGTAAACGTCTTTGAATTATGTTTGTAAGCTTGATATATGAGACATATATTTATTAGTTTTAATTGGTAAATTGAAAAATAAAAAAGGGATTGGATGTGTCTGTGTATGTAGTCAAATGTTCTTGTGGTAGGTAGGTTGTGCTTGTGTGCGTGTGAGAGAATTAAATGTCGTCGGTTTTCAACAGATGATCCTCGTTGATGACCAGCATCAGATCATCGTCTGAACACAATAGCGTGTCATCAACTTCTTGCTCCAGGTCAAAGTTGGCACAGATTTTAGCATGCGGCACCAAAGCTGGCAGCGCCCCGAATTTGGGTGGCACACCTTGAGCTGCTGTAAATAATGATCTTTCGGGTTCTAGAATTAGTTTGGGCATGCTATTGTTGAGCTCATTTAATAGGTCATCGAAGTTTTGTGATTTTTTGCCTGCTTGTGCATCAGGAACAACCGTAGTAACTGATTCTGGTTGCTGTTTGACAACCAATTCACCAATCATCAGCATATCGTTGATGATTACCCATCTGGGCAGCACCAGTGGTCGCATGACAAGCTGTCGCGTAAAGCTGCGCCACTCCCAACTCGCGTTGCTTTTCAGCTCCTTGCAGCTACCGCTTATTGTGAAGACTCGAGATTGATTGTTGTAGGTGTGTATGCTCAGGTGCTCGATACTAGTCTGCATCTCGGGCAACTGGCTAATTGTTTGCATCACAGCCTGCAAGCCACTACGTATTTTGCCGCAGCGCGCAAATTGCGAGTGCAGTTGCAGGTGGTTGCGATTGTACAGCTTATAGCTGGGGCTGCAAGTCGGTGACTGCAACAGATCAATCGACACACTTAGCGAGAATATGGCCTGAGCATCGTACAAAACGTCTAGCTCCTGACGTCGGATCGTCTTATCAAATATGTTGTAATAGAATTTGGCAAACTCATTGCAAAATTGCATGCCACAGGAGCGTTGCGATATAAGAAAACGCGCTCGCTGCATCTCATCTGGTTTTGTATCATTGATGCAGCCATTAATATGCACCACTTGTGGCAACATGGCACGCAGCTGCCACTGCTGACACTTGGCCACTGGATTGCCTGAGAGATCCAAAGTATGTAAAAGCATATGTCTCAAATTCTTAAGTTCTATTAAATCGTCTATACGATTTGCGCCAACATCCAGCGTCTGTAGCGCAGGCATATTATGATGTGAAGAAAATTCGCTAAATGCGCGCAGTGTGCACAACAAATTATCGCTTAATCGAAGAACGCGCAACTGCGGAAACTCTTGGGAAATGATGTGCAGCAGACGCTGCAACATTGGCAATGCATGCAGTGCACACAGTTGACCAGCCAACTCCGTGGCGGCATGAAAACGCGACAAATGGAGCGTCTGGCTCTTAGCATCATAGCGTGCCCAAAGCGCCGCCTTCATGGAATGCAGCAATTCCGCCGAAAACTCCGACAGCCTTAACATAAGTGCAGGTAAGCCCGGCTCTACATGTATTTCGATATTTCGACTACTGTACAGCACGGAAACTTTGCCATTTAGTCGCCTCAAGCGATTGGCCATCAACGCATTGTCTACTAGGAATTGCCCAGAGGCGCCGTCATCACTGCGTTTAAAGTCGTACATATGCACCTTCAGTGGCATCAACGCGTACTTGAAAGCGTACATAATGCTACTATGTGGCAGCTCCATGCAGTTGGAAATGGTAACCGTGTACCAGCCGGTGACATTATTCACCTTAGTTGCTTCGTTGGAGGAGTGTTCTCGTACATATTTATCCAGTGCGCCGCATAAATGAAAGGGCGTCAAATCCCCAATCCATAATCCAACGTAATCCTTCAATTTGCTTGCGTCGAAGATTTTATGATGCGTTTTGAATATGCTTATGGGTGCGGTGTTATAGCGACAACCATTTTTATTTATTTTCTTTAGTTTTTGGTTAGCACTCATTTTTACAATCAGAAATGTCTTTCAAATTCAAGTTGTTCTTCAATTTATTCGCAATAAACAATTATTGTGAATTTACAGTTAGCCGACTTGAGATTTCAGTGTTGACTAACCGCGCGCTGCTAACACTACATAATTGCCATAGCAAATATCATTCACAAAGTGCTCATGATGAAATTACATTAAAAACTCTTTAAACGAAATAGTCAATGTTGTGACTTTAAAGTTTTTTGCAGCCTTTCAGTGATACCGATTTATTTGAAATGCGAGGATTTATTTTAGATGCAAAGGGCAATAAAATTGCTATAAGTGTTTATTATGCAAAATAGCACAAGCGTAGTTTAATCAAATTTGTTATGTAGAAAAAAAATGATGCATGACAATACCACGCATATTTATTGGTCTACTTATGTCTTTGGATTAATCCAAATATAGCAAAAGCTACAATTAGTATACGGCTGCATGCCTACACACATCACAAGAGCACATATACATATATGTATGCATGCATGTACATACATACATAAATACATATGTAACAACGTCACTGACGTCCGTTTAGCACCGTTAACAGAGTTTTGAGAAAGCTTGAAATGCACAATATGGTCTGTATGAATGCAAAAATGAAGTCTGTGTGTGTATTTGTATGAGCCATGCTTGACTTATATGTACATATATACATGTAAATATATACATACCTTGTTCATAGCTAGGATGTAAATGCAGTTGTTGCTGTGATTGGGACTGTTCTTGATTATTTGTTTTCCACTGCTGAAGTATGTTCGAGATATCATCGTTCGTTTTGTCTGCCAGAAAACTATCATTTCGAAATGGAAACAGATGGCGTATTTTTAGCATATGTATATGTACATATATGAAACTGAAAAAAACTTACATGTATGAATCATCCTTTAATGCTTCGTCAATGTCCAGTATATCCATTTCCTGTAACTGTGACAGTATTTACCTTTTGTTTCAACTTTTTACTTCGCTTTTCTGTACGCCTATAAACACAATAATAAAACATTTACTCTACCATCTACAAATCAACATATGTATGTACATATGGATGTAGATATTTGTCGGCCAAAAGAGCGAAGAGAAAATGCCTACACTTCAGTTACAGTATGTCTTAAGAAGCAATACGATATCGATAAGCAAGCAGAGTTTTTGTTTACATATTTGACCACTCTCATTTGCACTAATTATTAAAAATTGTATTCACATTCAACTTCTGTACAATTACTTACAATTATTCACAGTTTTTATAAATAAATTGACAGCTGTTCCGAGCAGAGTATGGACATTATTCAACGAATCATCGGAGAAGACGAAAATACCGATAGAAAAAACCAGATAACAATACAGTGCTGCCATTTTAGTCTTTATCGGACAAAACTGTCGTTTTATATTTGAATTAGCCGGAATAGTTAATACGCAAATATCGAATTGATATACTTGTTTAAGCCATGTACCCATTAAAAACGGGTTCGGAGGGTATAATGAAGTTGTGTAAACGTACATACTTAGCAGGCATAAGAAAGCAACTCCGACCTTATAAATTAAAATAGTAGTATGATTTTCTTTCTTCAGAAATTAATCGCTTGGCAAGGTTGAACACCAGGGGCACAGATATTAATAACAATACAATAACGGTTCAAAGTTTAAATTACATATTTCTTGTATTATTGAACGCTGACATTTATACAATAGACTCATTTCACATTTACACGAGTGAGAAAGGATTATTGTAGAAGTATTCACCAATAATTTTTTTCTGTAGCGCAGAGCCTGAGCGATTAATTTTTACAGGTTTATCAAATTTTCGCCATATAAAATTCACACTAGAGCATGAGCCGCGAGCGGTGGTTTTCCCCACCATAGTTCCACTAGTACCGCCCATAAATGGCCGACGTATTACTTTTCTATTAAATGTAACCTAAGACACTGCATGTGGCATCTACTAATGAAAGCAAAGGCAAATCGAAATCAAGACCTGGAAGACCCTAATTATTTCATTCAGCCGTAGTCGTGGATATCGATATGTTGTGCATTATTGTGCGATAAGTTGTGGTGGCCAGCTAACTGAGATATGCGACCTGTCGATTTACCTCCACATAAAACTTAACAGCAAAATCAGCGGCCTCAATCCATAATACTATAAAAACAACTACGCCACGCAAATTATACTCAAAACAAAATTTTACAAATTCGGGTATCAAAAAAAAAAAGCAGTTCGTGCATTACACAAATCTAAAGTTGTGCCAATAACTGTATTTGGCGCTGCAATAACCAACTATAAAATTCTAAATTAGGTGAGGCATAACCTGAATTGCTAAAATGTGGTAAAAGGATGGTTGGTGTGATTGGAGAGGGGGCGTGGCGTGGCGTGGCGTGGCAATATTTGTATTTTTTGTAACGTATCGTCTCACGGTTTTTCAATGTTTAATGTTCATCATCTATTGAGCTAACGTACATACATATGTATTTTCTAAGACAATTTCCTGTACCTTCGCGAGAGTGTGAAAGAGAAAGTAAAATTAAAGACCTCGACAATTGCTGCTGCAACTGTGATTTTAGCCAAGTGACTGACTGTGTTTGTCGTTGTGATGCAGTAAATGATTTCTTTGTTATTCAGCTTATTATTATTATTAATATTATTTGTGTCTTTCAGTGCTAACTACAAAGTGTCCAAATGGCACGTGGTCATCAGAAGATACAATCGCAAGCTAAGGCCGCCGACAAGCAGGCTAAGATGAAGAAGCAGCAGGGCCACAGTGCCAACGATCAGAAAAAGGCGGCACAAAAGGCGCTGGTGCATGTGTGCGCCCTGTGTAAAGTATGACAACAATAATTCAAAAATCTAAAGAGAAAAATACAATATAAATTTGATTAAAACTGTCTTTTGATTGCAGTCACAAATGCCGGACCCTAAAACGTACAAGCAGCATTTTGAGAACAAGCATCCAAAAAATGAAATGCCTGAGGAGCTAAAAGACTTGTAAGGTGTGGGGCAATGACAAGCACAGCGTGATATTGTCATCAACCGAACAAGTTGCCTACCTGTACAAAAAATAAAAACAATTGCAACAATAACAATTTAAACATTCAATATTTTGAAATAACAAAAAATGTTCGTCCGAAAGCTGAATTATTGTTTATAACATTAAAGCATTTGATTTGGTTACAAATAAATTTTCTATTACTTTACTGCCGCCACAATAATGAATAAAATGCTACGATTGGGTTTAAAAACAATTCAAACATTATAGTTTTATATATTTAAAAAAATATAGAAGATGCGCTTTTGTATTATGTATAAACTACAAAAAATTGATGTAAATGAGCATTTAATAATCAATAAACTAAAAAAAAATTAAAATATGCGCGTGTCAAGCAGTTTACTATTATCTTATCTTCCTAAGTGATTAAAATGTTTCCGGTGTTTGCAGACGTCGTTGGTTCAGACAATTGCATGAAAACTAAGTCCTGGATAGGGGGAAAATCTGTAAGCACTGTTATGCCAATATTATTATCGGGCAACAGAGACGTTTCTTCGTGATAGCCAAACCAATAGATAATGATGCCAGATCCAAAGCTAAACAGAAACAAATACATATGATTAATTGTGATCTTTAACATTCAAATCATGATATTTACCGATTGCAATAGCTATACAATTGTTGCTGTATGTTCCATTTGTGACTTTTTGGATCACCAAAATTAGCCTTGCTCTCTATCCAGTTAACTACCAATCCTTTGTAGAGGAATGGTAATATCAACTTTATATCGGGCGTCTTGTCATATCCCATACGTCGTAGATCCTGCTCATCGTAGAAGCATATGCCTGCTTCCTTGGCCATGTGCTTAAGCTTAAGCTCGTACTCTTCGCCAATAAGGCGCCTTCGAAGATCCGTGATTGGTCCCTCTTGATTGTCGCTGTACAAACATTGTTGCACATTGGCGGCCATGATTGAATCGTTGATCAAATGGGGATGCTTTAGTAGCCGGGAAACTTGAGGTCTTAGTTTAAGATCGCATTTTTCTTGCAGTAGATGTCGGCACAACGCAATGGGACTCATCGCCTCCACACAGGCCATGCGTATCAAAAGAGCGTTGTCGTTATACAAGTGACACTGATCCTCATAGCTTAACGAGTGAGGAAGACATTAGAAAGCGTGAGTGAGGGTTAAATATTGTATGCTTAAGACATACGTTTTCAGCAGCTTCTTAGCGCGCTGTTCGTTCCGCCAATGCTGCCCGCGCGCTTTGTTAAACAGCTCCGATTGCAATATACAGACCAGTGCCAGTGGTTCCACGTCCGTAAAGAAGCGATGTACCATCTCCAGCTCGCAGTCCATTGCCAGGCCGGCATTAAAGTCGTTAATAAATTGACAAATGCGTGTATACTCAACTTTGCTCAGTATCTTTTTCTTGGTTGCCTTACAGTCGGTTGGCGTTTTGGCCATCATTTGGATTTCTTCAATTTTTAATTTTTCTCACGAATCTGTTTGAACCAGGTGCCAATTGTGGTTTTTTATTAAAAAGTGAACAGTAAACAAAAAAACAGTAAGATTAATAATCTGTTTGACTTAATTTAATTACCCACTCTATGAACCACTTCTCCGAATGAAATTGTGTGCATGATCAAAAGCCAAGAGCAATATAATTTTCTTTATAATTATTGCTTTTTGGTTCTTCAATAAACTATTTATGTTTTTTATAAGAACTAGGGGTGCACAGCATCTAGAGCTGGAAAACCATCAATAGGACTATCGATTACATAGTTTTTAGTTTTTTTTTAACCATCGATGATTTTGTATGAACCATCGATGTTTTTATACCCTGAAATTATTACAAATGGGAAAAAGGGTATCATGAATCTGTAACAGGCATAAGAAAGCATCTCCGACCCCATATCTTATGCTTATGAGCAACTCTTTACTTTACTCTTACATTAGAATTTCACGAACACGAAGGCAAAACGCTGGCAGAGAACAAATATTTGCCATCATATTTTAACAAACAAAAATTTCGATTGTTTGTTCATATGGCAGCTATATGCTATAGTGGTCCGATCAGGCTAGTTCCGACATATTATCTGCGTGCAGCAAAAATAAATACTAAGTTTCACCAAGATAAAGTTGAGAAATTTTTTTTGAGACAAACTGCATTAAATTAGCTTTGTGGAATTCTATCCTCAAGGGCAGCACTATATGCAGAGCACAATTCAATGACCTGCTATGATGTTTCACATAATTTTGATTCCTGTACATTCTCATTAGACATTGCAGTCAGACAATTAACAACATGGTCAATATTCATTGTGAATTTACTCTTTAAATTTCTACAATTATATTTTCAACGCAGCTCATAATGGTGAATGTTGTGGAAACACCTAACAGAGATTTTCGGCTGTTTTCGATGACAAACGCATGATGGTGGAAACGTCTGCTCAAACTACATTTAGACCAGGATTGTGAATGTGACTGCGGAACTGTTACTCTTGATAATCAGTAACAGTTCGGAACGATAAATCACTGTGACATCGCCTCAGTCACAGGTACGCCAAAGTTGCTCAACTCTACTGCAGGCAGACACGTCAGAATACCTTTCAATTTTGAATTTATTTACACAGTTGTTTTCTATGTTGTTAAACGTTCAGACATAAAAATTTGAAGAACGTACAATCAATCCACCACCATGAGGTGTATGCCGCTGGATGTCGTGCTTTGCCTTGCCTTAGCTGTGTCTGCAATTTCCGCTTTACCTGTGACCCAGAACAAAAATGATGAAAAGGGAGACGGAAAAGAAAAGGGAATAGAAAAGGAAAAGGAAGCATCCGCCACTGCGGATGTGGAGGTAGCCCTGGAATATGAACGATATTTGCGTGAGGTAGTCGAGGCGCTTGAAGCTGATCCTGAGTTTAGGAAAAAGCTGGACAAAGCCCCCGAAGCCGACATACGTGTAAGTTATTCTTCGATTAACTGGCGGAATAAATGTTTATATCTATGCTTATATCTAGAGTGGGAAAATCGCACAAGAGCTGGACTACGTAAATCATCATGTACGCACGAAGCTGGACGAGATAAAACGCCGTGAATTGGAGCGTTTGCGTGAATTGGCCAATAAAGCTTTCGAGCTAAGCAATAACATTGATCGCACGCATTTAAAAGTGTCCCAGCATTTGGATCATGGAAATGAGCACACTTTTGAAATTGAAGATTTGCGCAAGCTGATACAAAAAACATCTGACGACCTGGCTGAAGCGGATCGTAAGCGACGCGGCGAGTTCAAGGAGTACGAAATGCAAAAGGAGTTTGAGCGCGATGCTCAGAAAAAGGAAATGGATGAGAAGTCTCGCATTAAATTTGAAGCTGAGATCAAAGAAAAAGAGGATAAACACAAACAGCACGATAAAGTGCATCACCCAGGCAACAAGGCACATCTGGAGGAAGTCTGGGAGAAACAGGACCACATGGATAAGGATGATTTCAATCCGAAAACATTCTTCTCAATTCATGACGTCGATAGCAACGGCTATTGGGATGAAGCTGAAGTTAAAGCGCTTTTCGTCAAGGAGCTGGACAAGGTCTACCAAAGCAATCTACCCGAGGATGATATGCGCGAGCGTGCCGAAGAAATGGAGCGCATGCGAGAACATTATTTTCAGGTTGGCTTGCTAATATTTATAAATATACGTAGTGGTGATACAACAAATCATCGTTTCAATTATTTTGTTGCAGGAAACAGACACCAACCATGATGGCCTCATAAGCATTGATGAGTTTATGCAGCAGACTGCAAAGGAGGAGTTTCAAAAGGATCCCGAGTGGGAAACGCTCGATCAACAACCACAGTTTTCGCACGAAGAGTATTTGGAGTTTGAGCGACGTAGACAAGAAGAAGTACAACGAATGATTGCCCAAGGTCAACTTCCACCGCATCCCAACATGCCGCAAGGTTATTACACAGCGCCACCACCAAGTGGTGTGGCTTATCACTCAGGCTCGCCAGGTGGTCAACTGCACTACCAGCAGCCTAACCAGTTGCACACGCAGCAGCAGCAACAATACGCCCATCAACAACAACAATACGCCCAACAGCAGCATCAACCGTACTATGGACAACCCCAGCCCGTGCAATTGAATCCAAATCAAGTGTATCAGCATGTTAGCCAGATGCCAGACCCTGCGTATCAGCAACCTATCCAACAGCAGCCACAACAACATCAGCCACAACAACATCAGCCACAACAACACCAGCCACAACAACAACAGCAGCCACAACAACAACAGCAGCCACAACAACAGCAGCCCAAACAACAGCAGCCCCAACAACAACAGCCCCAACAACAACAGCCCCAACAACAACAGCTGCCACAGCAGCCACAGCAACAGCTGCCACAGCAACAGCTGCCACAACAACAGCAGCCTCAACAACAGCAGCCACAGCAGCCACAGCAGCCTGTACAGCAGCAGAAACAACAAGTGCCTTTGCCACAGCAGCAGCAGCCCGTGCAAAACAAACTGCCGTAAAAATGCACTAAGTAACATCAAAAGCCTCAACAACAACAACATTAAACGTAACATTCCTTACTGTCGCATTTTGTTGTAAGCAAAATTATCACTTAAATTTTCGGTGATTCAATAAGGAAACAAAAAA
The DNA here is from genome assembly GCA_035045305.1 of Drosophila maculinotata. Taxonomy (NCBI): domain Eukaryota; kingdom Metazoa; phylum Arthropoda; class Insecta; order Diptera; family Drosophilidae; genus Drosophila; species Drosophila maculinotata. The sequence goes on along the minus strand of JAWNPD010000319.1, from coordinate 6,360,318 downwards.
TTTATCTAATCTCAAAAATTGGCTGTCAATGATTGCAGAACTATCTTTTATATTGTCCGGTAATACTTTTTGTACATAAATCGATTTTATATTAATTAATTTGCATTAATTTATATCAACAAATAAATAGTAGCGAATTAATATTTGCAGTTTTATTTGGTGTTATGAGAAATTCAAATATTTGTGCTTTAAATCTGCTGTTGGTGGTAATTGGTTTTGTGCAATGTCCGCCCAGTTAAGGGCTATCAAATCGATGAAACCTCGATATACCTCGAAGCTTCAGTTGACTAAACCTTACCTTGAGCCATACCTGTTTACGGAATCCAAATTTATCGATAACTTTTGAACGGGACGAGATATCGACAAAATATGATAAACTTGTATTGACACGGCACTACGAGAACTTATATTTTAAATATGAAGTCTCTAGCTTTTGAAGTCTCTGGGAAACGCGCGTCCATACAGATGGACGGACATGGCTAGATCGATTGATGGTGATCAAGAATATATATTGTGTGTGGAAAAGTCGACGGTGGAAGCATTAGGACAAGCAATGATTGACAGGTCATCGAAAGCTCCTTAAAATAATGTTGTAAAACTAAGTCAGTTTTATTTGATAAAAATTATATTTTAATTTATTTCAAGTTTTATTTTAATTTAAATAAAATATTATAGCTAATCATGTTTTTTCATATTTTTATACCGTTGCAAAGGGTATACGATTTTGGCCAGAAGTTTGCAACGCATAGAAATTAACATTTCCGACCCCATAATGTATATATATTCTTGATCAGGACGACAAGGCGAGTCGATATACCTTTGTCCGTCTGACCCTCTGTTTCTACGCAAACTAGTCTCTCAATTTTGAAGCTATCTTGATGAAACTTGGTACAGATGCTTATTTCTGCTGCAGGCAGATAATATGTCGGAATCAGCCGGATCGGAACACTAGCATATAGCTGCCATAGGAATGATCGGTCTAAAATTTTTGTTTTTTGAGATAACTTGACCAAACTTGCTCACAAAGTTTCATCAAAAACAGACCACTATATCTTATGGGAAAGATCTGTTGAAAAATGATTTTTGTTTTACAAGCTATCTTAACCAAACGTGGCCGTCCTACGACACACACCAGAAGCAGGAAGCTGCACAAATGAGCAATTGCTGGAGATCCCACAGCACCTAACTGGACAACACCATCTACCCTTGCTAAAGGACGTGTGCAAACTGGGTATGCTCAACCGTAGTAATGAAAGGAACACATCTAAGGTCGAGAAGAAGTGAAACAAATCGGCGCCAGCCTCTAATTGGGTGATTTCTCAGATTGATTCTCCCCGCCACATACAACAACATATGTTTGGATACTTTATTGACCTTTAACGTTAACGTTAAACATTAAAAGAATTCTTTATAAAGTTTGTAATATACGTAACAAATATGAGTTTTTTTTTGCTTACCGCTAAAAGTATATACATATAAAGATTTATTGGCTTAAACTTAACAACTTCGATAAAACTAAACTAACATGCTTGGATTATTATCGCAAAATTCAAATATATTGTCTGCGAACGGTAGTTCTCGTTCTATTTTGGCTCCATGAGGTGTTTCTAGGGACTTCTCAGCAAATATACCCATTGCATAGTCATTTCGAGACGGTATGGTTGTAGGCTTTGCATCCGTGTCCTGTGTCAGTGTCATTTGCTTGAGATTGTTTATCAGCGATATTTCCTGTTTGATTTCGTTTCTTAGCTCAAGAAGCTCGTGTTCTGTTTTAATAATATCTTCAGCAAAGACTTCAATATTACGCTTTAGATGATCGACGGAAAGCTCCATTTCCTGACACATATACCGCTCGTTTTGCAGTGTATACTGCTTACACATAGTAGTTAGCTGCCGCGTAAGATTGTATTCCCTTTTGTATCTCATATTCATCTCGGCGTGGAGGGCTGTCAACTTATTTCGCACACTATTCCGCAGAGGAGCGACACTATTCCTACGGCGACGTCTAATGAAATTGCTGTTGAAAACAGCTTCGGACGTGACCATTTTTTGGTGTTGCCAATTTTGTCGCTGCGTTGCCTTTGTTTCGGCCAATTTGTGTAACTGGTCTTTTGCATTACGATTGGTCTGTGGCTTTTCGTAACGCTGATCGGGCAGTAGGACCACTTGCAGTTCATCGGATATGTCATTCTTTTTTTGTGGTTGCAAACATTTCTCGTTTGTTTTCTTCACATATTTGGCTGATGTTTTGCATGTATTCTTATAGGTCTTGTGGTGTTTAGTGTTGCTAAAATGTAAAATCCTTTTGAGCCACTTGAACATCGAAAAACTGTCGAAGACAGGTTGAGCAAGTTCCATACATTGAATTGGTAACGGTTCCTTAAGCTTCCGACGTTGTTTAAGTGACAGACACAGCTACAAGAGAGAAACAAACAAAAAAATATTGATTGAAAGTTTGGTTAAAGCCCACTACAAGAATTTAGCCCTATAATTATACCCTGTACCCAGGTCATACAATCCTTTATAGTTACTCACATATGTATCTGTTAACATACACAAAATAACATACACCCACACACATACAAGCAACCGAACATCAGTGTGATGTGCCATGAGAAAAAACACAAATAACTAATTTTACGCTCTTAAGTTTTGTCCTTTTGTCCGACCCTGTGTATTGTATGCTTAATGTTTGAGCTATACATTTTTGAAAAATCAAAATACCCGCGGAATTGGTATAAAAATCAATAATGAAGTTATAGTTTCATTTACGACGCATAATCAAGTCAAATATGATTACAATGAAACCTATGTACATACATACATATATACATATACTCTTACATACGTACATACAACTGTATGTACAGAGGCGTGAATAGCAGTCGGAAGGTGGTCGCTCTGAGTGTTTATTTCAAATTTTTTGTATTGCGTGCGCCGCCAGACGGACGAGCAGACACTAAAAAAAACGCCTATTATGCAATCACTGTCGAATTTTGCTGCAGCCATGGGTTCCGTTTTTGCACGGCATGTGGATAGGATTTAATGCTTGGAGTGAGGGCTTATCGAATATTACCTCATTGTGCACACGACTCCAAGCCCGCCAAACAGGCAAAATGGCCATGTTGCCGTCGTAGCTACGCTCGATACCACGCCAACGTTCCGTTATAACGTAATGGTTGTAGTCACGCAATTCTGCTGTTGGACCCATGGTCGCCATTATTTGAGGGGCAGAACAAACATAAGAAAATTACACAAAAAGAAACAATAAATAGTAGTAAAATAATAATAAAAAAAACCTACCTTCGGTGTGCCGAAGATTACATACCATTGCAAAACGGAGACCACTACTCACTACTAATTTTTTTTTAGTATAAATTTACTTTCTTTAAATTATTAAATAATTTTTTTAGATAGATTTTTGTTTTATTCGTTGCAGAATATAGTAGTCCAATGTTCAATTTGTACGAAATATACAGAGAAAATTTCATCAATATATTCTTTAACAACGGAGATGGATGCTGATCACGGATATACATACATACATACATACATACATGTACATACATGTGTAATACGAACATAAATATACTTGTACTATACATAGAGTTTTATATTACTTTTGTGCAATGTCTGAGACTTCAAACTTAGAATAAATGTATACCCGTACATACATATCTGTACATATCTGCTTCAGACAAACTTGTAAAGTTTTGATGCCACGTTTCACTATAAAGAACTATATATTTCAAAATTTGGAATACCTGTTACTAATAACCTGCTTTAAAAGTCAGTAAAAAGTTTTCAGCAAGCCTCAAACCACGCATCGCAAGTCTCCTTAAGAACTAGAGTCATCAAATTTGGTAGTTATATTGTTAAAACATTCATACTTGTTTTTGGTTCACTCCTGGTGGTGTGTCGAAACGTTAACTTACCTAGCTTATTGTTGATGAAATTGTTGTTGTTGTTATTGTTTTTGGTACTGCAATAGGGCGAATTGCCGTTGGCCAGATCGTCAGCAATCAGCGCCTTGATTATATCATTACATGTGGTTTTATTTGTTACACCCGATACATATCGCAGTTCATTTCCGTCCAGCCAAATGGGCAATTCCATATCACCTGGTTTCTGTTAGAGCCAGGAGTAAATGCATTGGTTTATCAAATACACCTCATTCTACGCTTTAAATCAAGCGTATGGTCAAGTGAGCCCCATAACAACATCTACAACAAAAACCATGATTGTCTTAGTTCTGTCTTCATTTCTAAGTTTCTAAGTTCACTATGAGCATAGCGACGCATCGCCGTTACTTTGCTTGTGCGTTGTTATCGAGTGTCCCTTTTCGTCTGTAGTTTCGTCATTGCACACGAATGACAGGATAGCTGAGGGAGCTCCGTGAGCCGCTATATGCATACCCTTGCCTTAAATAATTTGTTCCCTGTACCCATCAAAAATTGGTAAAAAGGATGACATGAAGCTGTAAAAATGTATGTAACCGTAAGAAAGAGACAAAATAGCACACTCAAAAGAGTGTACTGCCAATTGTAGAAAATCGATATCAAAATATTTTTCTACAAAATGTGCAACTATATACAAACTAAAGGGTATTGCTCAGTTTCGCACGGGCCCTATGTTTTTCCGCTCGTGAAAAATGGTATCATGAAGTTGGGCAATAGTATAACAGGCATAAGGAAGCATCTGCGACCCCACAAAGTATATATATTCTTGATCACTATCGATAGCCGAGTCGCTATGTCCGTCTGGCTGTCCGTCTGTATAAGAGCGCGTTTCTTAGAGACTACAAAAGCTGGAGACTTCATATTTGGAATATAAGTTCTCGTATTAACGGGTCAGTAAAAGTTTATTTCAGGTAGGTATCATAGAATAAAATACTCTCGAGTTTTGTGGGCTATACGAGATACTACGTACGAAATTTGGAGACTCTAACGCATCTGCTTGCAGCTTTTAAAATCCATTATATCATTATACTTTTTATTATACAGGCTCCATGTTTACCGTTTATACCTTGATTTCTGGCTTAAGTGAACATTTTCCTAACTCCCAAGCGTTGACAAAACTTAACTGTGCTCGAGCCCTTTCAACCAAAGTAACATGACTTGTTATTTCGCTGAACACAATACTTTTCTGTACCTACCCAACTACCCACCTAACCACCTACCCACCTAATTAGATAATTTGTTTGATTTTACGACCACTGGCAGAGGTTCAAGGAACTTACCCCAGTGCTTTTAACGCCATGCAGAGAAATGGAACGATGTCGATGGCATCGACCACCCTGTGTTACCCTGTGTTGACCATTTCCGTTTGCGTTGCTGTCGGCTTTATTTTGACCTTGTTGTGTGGACTGAAGGACAGCATTGGCTGCAGCACCAACTGTCACTTCTGCATCTACCCAGCACTCAGGACTTGGCCAATCGTTGTTGGTGTTGTGCGGATTTTGGCGACAATATTGATGTTTGAGCGGTAGTATAGGGCTATCAGGTAAATTCAATAGCGATGGACATGTGTCAAGATTGTCATTGATGAATGTTGAGTTTTGTTGCTGCTCGTGTTGTTGTGGTGCCATTTTGCTGGAATCCGCTGGCTAATTGGCACTGCAATGAAAAGGCAAGTACTCATTTATAATTATAGGCATTTATGTATGTACATATGTAAATGTGTACGCTTGCTTGTATGTACACATATTGAGAGTACATACATACATATGTACATATATTTCGACTATTTTTAAACACGCAAAAGGGCTGTTATACATATTGTTATTGTGGGTGCTGTTGGGTAGTTGGTTTAATGGACGCCTACGCCTAACGATCAATTTAGATTTGTTGGTAGCGATTAAATAAATTATGCAGCAAGTTCCACAATGGGTGGTGGTACAATATGACGGACAAATTCACTTGCCCCGACATTTCTTCATTCTTATATTTCAGAAATTGAACTCACAGATTTTCTACCATTTTTCTGTTATCAAATACATATATAAATGTGTATATACTTATGTTTATTATTTGATTATTTATTGTGATATTTTTATTCCCTTGCAGAGGGTATTATAATTTTAGCCAGAAGTTTGCAAAGCATAGAAGGAAACATTGCCGACCCCATAATGTATATATATTCTTGGTCAGGACGACAAGACGAGTAGACATCTGCCCGTCTTTCATAAGCAACTGCAAGGGAATAATACTTTCGGAGCGCCGAAGGTAGCCTTTCTTTCTCGATTCTAATGCTACAAGTTCCACAAGTAAAAATGGGTAAAAAGGGCTTAATGTATTAATGCAAAAGTATGTGACAGAAATAAGGATGCTTCTCCGACCTCAAAATATCCTACAATGAGCAGCCGAGTTGATCTAGCCATGTCCGTCTTTCTGTCATACTGTTTGTCTGCCTGTCTGTCTCTCTGCCTGCCTAACCGTCTGTCTGTCCTTCTGTATGAACGCGAGGTACTCAGTGACTTTAAAAGCTATACATAGATATTTGGAATACAAGATTTCGTGTTGACAAGTCAATACAAAGTTATTTCAGATTATCGATATTTCATTCCGTTCAAAAGTTATCGATTATTCGATTATTATATCGAAATTCAATGTAACATGGTGTAAAGCGCGCAGCTTATAGGTTCAGGGTATCTCCTAGTCGGGCACTCTCGAGTAGAGCACTTTTTCTTGCTTAAATTCACATAAGTGCATAGATAAGTAACTATGATTTAATTTGTGAACAGGCTACAGTATATACATATCTTTGTTGCAATACAACCTCAGGCTAGAGCTAAACATGACAACATTCATAGAAGTATACAGTTTGAAATCAAGATAAGTTCAAATGTGAATGTTTTTGCTAGCACGGACCCAATGTTTTTCCGCTCTCAATTAACTATAATAGCATTTCCAATTTTTTGGGTTTTATATTTGTTTATACCCATGCAAATTTTAAATGACAATGTTCGTCTTAAATGTGTGCTGTGTTAAGTTAACTCACGAGCTCGAGTATTTCCTGTAAGCAAACTTGTTCGTGTATTCTAATATATATAATCTAAATAGCACATAGGTCGACTAGAGTATATATTTTAAGAGTCCTTAGCTTTCGTAGAAGACGGACAGACAACCTGATGGACATTGCTCAATACCAATATATTAATTTATATTTCGGAAACAAAGTATATCACAAAGGACTTGAGAAATTTTTCATTTCAATTTACAAATTGCTTTATTCACCCATGTTTGCTATGCATGGCTATATAGGGCAAATGTATATAAGAGGCATAAGGAAGCATCTTCGACCCCATAAGTTATATATATATGTACATGTATTATTGATCACTATGAACAGCTGAGTTGGTCTAACCATGTCCGTCGGTCTGTCTGTCCGTCCGTCAGTCCGTCTATATGAGCGCGAGTATCTCAGAGACTTTAAAAGCTAGATTTATTTTGAATATAAGTTTTCGTGTTGCCAAGTCAATACAAAATTATTTCATTTGACCGATATCTCGTCCCGGTCAAAGGTGATCATCGGTAATGTTCGATTCCCGACCAGTGCTTTTTAGGCATAACTCGAAAGTTATAAGAGGATAGGAGAAGTAACGAATATTTGACGTATTTTAGGAGGTATGACCTGCCGATTTGGCATATTCACACATTTAAATGTCATCTATATGTCCTACAAATTTCATTACAGTCGAACAATAAGCAACGAAGTAATTTAAGAAAGCTATGAATGCAGATAAAGAATTATGAATGTAAGAACTGGGTTCAGGGTATCTCCTAGTCGGGCACATGCGACTAGAGCACTTTTACTTATTTATCGTTGAAACTGAGGATAGCAAATAAAACAGCAATTCCTTCCGATAAAAAATAGATATTTGACAAATATTTAAAATAGATTCTAAGTTTGTAAAACGGATCTTACTCAAATGAATATGCATATTTAAATTTATTATCATATTTCTTTTATGCATAAGCTTTGCACATTTTCTACAGATCTTAAGATAGTTGAATTTGTTTTCTTATGTTGTTGCTTTTTCCACACATTACAGTTTGGCACCCGCAGAACCACAGAATATTACGTAATCAACTGTGAATTCTCCCAGTGCCAAGATGCAATGGCAGTAACCCTTGCTTTCCGTGGTACAAGTAAATTGATCATGTGTACACTTACCTTTCAGTAGAACTTCTTGCCGCTACTTTCACTTTGCTTGCTTATTTAGATGTTGTATGATTAAAACTTTAGGTTTAATTTCGTTTTTTGCTAAATAATTTTGGAACACTTATCGTTTGCTCACTAAGCTGGCTAAGCTGACTAGCTACCACGAGCCAAAGCACATGTTAATCCTTTGAGCTTCGACACTAGACTGATGTTAAAATTTGAATTTACAACTATGTAACGTGCTTGTAAACGTCAGCGTCAGCAGCGGCAGGCAGCGGCAGGCAGTGGCAGGCAGCGCTGCCGGAAACTGTTAATATTTCTTCTAGATCTAGACAGGAGCTAGGTGCTAGGTGCTAAGCTGCTGTCCTTGTTTGGCCGCAGGTGCACAGCACAGCACAGCACAGCAAATGTGTAGCTCGTGTACCTTTAAATAGTGGCTAGGCCAGCAAATGATTTACACACTAACATATACACGGGTGTAGAGAGTGTAACAGCGAGAATCTTTTAGTTTCTATAGTCCTGTAGCTGGTTGCCAGTAACAACTAGCGAGTCGCGTATAATGCACAACAAACGGAACGGAACGTTTGCGTATCCTTGACGACGACATGTGACTAACTAAAATTTTATTTGCTGCCACACAAAACTTTTAAGCCAAACCGGGAGCTGCCCGACGCACACAAACACCTGCTACCAACCCAAGCACACCTACACACACACACACACACACACACACACACACACACACACACAGTAAGACAGAGAGTAGGTCTAGGGGTAGTTATGTGCTGTTTGCTGTCGTCATCAGCGACTGCCGTCGTTGGTAATAGCTAGCAGCTAACAGCTAACAACTGGCCCGTTGTCGTTTGTTGGCCAACCAGTAACAACCACCAACCTAGTGAAGTCGCATTTTGTCGTGTTACCAATTTCCCACTTGCCCTATAGACAGGCGATCCACATGCAATCACTCCCTCAATCCACGTCGCTGTCTTTTTCCTTGCGTGCTACAGCTACCCTTATTCCACTCTATTCCAGTTGCTGTTGTATATCTTTTTTCCTTTTTTTTTTTCACCAATACCAATGCACAGGCAGTTTTTGGTAAAACGAGATTGTTGATAACCTGCCACGGCAAAAACTACAACAACAGCCAGCGCTACATAAAATTTGCTTTACTAGCAGGACCTACTCATACGCCTCCTTCTTTATGTATTATGTGCATATTTGATTGTAAATAGGCAGCATATTTCCATTCGATTTTCTGCACCCCGTGACCATTAGCAAGAACCAAAAAAGTTGTATTCCAATAAACAAAGAAATTATTTAAGAGACACAGTAGCTGCACCAAGCGTGCAGCTTGCAATGTGTGCTTGTATATGTGTGTGTGTATATATGTATGCATGCAGATAAATAATTATGAATGAAGGTAAGACCTGGGTTCCACGTAACTCCAAGTCACTTACTCTCGACTAGAGAACTCTTACTTATTTATGATAAAGTGGATTGAATATTTGCAAGAAACTAACTACGGTTGCTGTTTCAGTGTGATTTTATTGGATGTAAAGGGTATTATCAAATTGTGTAAAAGTTTAAATATGAAGTCTCTAGCACTTATAGTCTCTGAGATCCGAGCATTTATACAGACGGAAGGTCAGACTCGGCTGTCGATAGTGATCAAGAATATACATATGTACTTTATGGGGTCGGAGATGATGCAGGGCATAAATATCAGTTATATAAAATTTGTTAACTAAGATTTTGGCTTTTAGGTGCCCCAAAATACATCAAAAAGTATTACTATATGTACGCATATAGGCTACGTTTGCATGATGTAAATTGCATCTTTAATTACTTCTGTGTTATTATTGATTATTATAAAGCATTCAAATATGTGAATTGAAGTTATTAATAAAAGACGGACAGACATACGGTCAGACAGGCGGACATGGCCAAATCGATTCGGCTTCCTTATGCATGCTACATACATTTTCGCAACTTCAAATACCCTTTTTAGGCAAATTTGTTGGGTACAGAGTATAAAAATTGCGTTCATACGGACAGAAACATAAACAAATACAAACAAATTAAAACTCATCATGCCTGTTCATTTGTTCCTATGTAAATTACTGTCTCGGTTTGAAACTATGCGTATGAGTTTTGGTATCAAAAATTGTTATGGTTTTCACTATATCTAACGAATTCCCAGTTACTAGTTTTATCAACTTTACATTTTTAAAATAATGAGCAGATGCAAGAATATGCGATATATACGCAAAGCCCCTTAAAAACGGGAAACAGAGTATCATGAAGTTGTGCAAAAGTATGTTTTCGTCATATATTCTTGATGACTTTCAAGAGCCGAATCGATTTATCCATGTCCGTCTGTGTGTCTGTCCGTCCGTCTGCTTGAACTCGCGGATCTCAGAGAATATGAGAGCTAGAGTTCCCCTCCCTTTCAAACGATATCAACCAATAAAGATGCCAGACCAGCCTTTTATGGGTAAAAGTCATAAGAGCTAGAGGCACCAAATTTCCACTTGATCCTTCAGATCTTGAAAAACACGTATTTTTGGATTTTGCATATTAAAACATTTGAATGCAATTTTTATGTCGTTCATTACAATTGGACAATAAACAATGAAGAAGGAAGAAGAAGATGACTGCAATTGCGTAAAGCGCGCAGCTTGCAGCGTGTGTGTGTGTGTGTGTGTATGTATGAATGCAGAAAAATAATTTTGAATATATGTAAGGGCCATGTTCTCCTAGTCGGGCACTCTCCACTAGAGCACTCTTACTTGTTACTATTAGCCGATGTCGTCGACAGGTCCAAATCGTGAAACCTTTGAACCGCAACGACCGACATGTAGGTTGGGGGTAATAGTACCCACCCTTAATGAACATAGCTACCCGTAATTGCTGCAAATAAGTACAGACTGTCCTACAAAGGTTATCGATAAATTCCAGACTAATGTTTTTTGGGCACAACTTGAAAGTTATCAGAGCTAGAGGCACCAAATTTGGTATGTATATTCTCGTATAGCATACTAAAGTACCGAATTATATATATATATATTCAGTTTTTTGGTCTATCTTTAAAAATAAGTTTGAATCCGATCCGATGAAAAACAAAACGGTTTCATACAACAGTTTTCCCGTCATTTTCCGACTTGGCAGGAGGATTTTCAAAATTTAAAGATCACGTTGCTCATATTTTTTTGTGTGGTGCTTTGAAAATAATTTTGAAACTTTTTTTTTTTTAGCTTTGAAAATAAGTTTAATACTAACGGGGTTTCCTCATTTGCCGACATTAGCTTTCTAACTCCTATGGTTTGGTCCCTGCGCTGATCACCAATCACCAGTCACCAATCAGTATATACATATGTACATATAGATGGAAGATAGTAGATTTATACATACATATGTGGTCTGCATATGGGTGTGCACTAATAATGTGAATGTGCCAAATAGATTGCGTGCAAATTCGCAATGGTGTGCATTAGAATCCACTTATATAAATACAAATTTTTGTTTTGAGTTCTGGTCGACTTGTAAAAAATGTATTGTGTTTTTTGAGTTATACCCTTCTTAGCATTGAAATCAAATATTTATGCATTAAAAATTATGTGGAGTCAAAGAGACAGTAAGTATTACAGTACGACCATCAAAATTTGAACATTAACCATTAAAGGCAATAAATAATTGCAAGGGGTCACAGCCGATGCATTTGACCGCGTGCCAACTGCGATGCGTCTTCTGTTGTTGTTGGTGCCACGTTTCCGCTGCAGGTGCAGACATCAAGAGGCGCAACGAAGCGAGACTCAGACCTTCGGTGCGGGTAGCTGAGTCAAGTGGACACACCGTTGGGCCCAGAGAATGGAAGCTGTTGCGCTGGCCAAAACACTTGTTCTCTATATGAGGTGAATGTGTCGGAACCAGTTTTTCAGGCGCGCAGATATTGCCAGCTGTGGCAATATCGCTTCAGTGGCAGCCACACGGGAGGTTGTTATTTTTAGGGGTTGTTGCGCTAGGAAGCCGGCAGCTACCTTACGTGTGCATTGACCTGAAATTTCGCGCGATCTTTAGTCGGTACCCAAACTCAATGAAATTTCTTACATATGTATTTACATAAGCATTTTTTGTGTATAACTTGAAAGTTATAAGATCCAAACTACAAAATTCTTGAAGATCGGGCTATAAACAAAATAGTTATTTAATTTATAATAATATGGGAGTCAAGTGTGTACTTTTTAGATTTTCTGACTTTTAGTCCTTTTATAGCAGATTTCTTATAAATGCTCGTGTTTTCGGGAAATGCGCGTATAGTGGCCTGAAAATTGGGTCCCTAAAAGTAATAACCAAAATTTTAAAAACATTCATTACATATATGTTGTTCATTTTCTGTTTTGGGTCGATCTTTATTAATGCAAAGCTGCTTTTGTTTTTGTGTTCATTACATTTATTTAAACCTATAGTTTTCATTTTGTATCCTTTTCATATCGTGTATTTACATAATTTTAAATGTGATTTACTTAAATTTGCTCAAAATATAAAAGTGGTGGCTTCAAGATTTTACATTTTTATTTGTTTTGCGTGTGTCAGATTTGTAGTTGATATATAAGAAATATATAAATTGTTAAATGAAGTGAAGTACTTAAATTATTGTTGGCAAACAATAGTTATTTGTATATTTAACTTATACAAAATTCTCAAATATATTCTTTATGTTTTTTTTTTAAATACTTAAAAAGTTTTCGTGTGAGATGAATGAACTAGTTGTAATAATTTATCTACAAATTTTTTATAATTTAAATATTTTATAAAGCTGTTCTGTTTTAATCTTCTTAGCTAATGTTTAAGTTTATGCTGTGTAAATTAGCCACCTGCTCTTCACATTTGCTGAGAATAGCTTACTAACTTTAAGTACATATTTTATTGATCAGTTATCAAAAATAATCTTGGATTTGTTGTCCATTAATGACCATTGGTGATAATATGATTATTAGATTTAGTATAAGTTTGGTTCAAAATAGGATACGCTCGAATACAACAATTTAGGGATATACATAACGACTCTACACAAATGTTAAATTGTTTCTAAGTGATGTACAAACCTTTAATTTTGATTAATCAGAACCATATTTTAATGTAAATCTTCGAATTCATTTCATTTTCAGCATTCACAAATTGTGTTTTCTGATTTGTTACTCTGATACCAACGGTAGAAGAGCATATTGGCTTTGTGCAATGTCCGTCATGCTGTTCATCTGTCTGGTCATATGAAACAAAATTTTCCGACGTTATTGAAACTATAGACTTGAAACTTTGAATATATACTCGTAGTTATCTGCTTCAGACAAAGTCCTAAGATTTATGTGCCACGACTACTGGGTGCTGAAAAATCGATATATAACGTGGATATACCTCAAAGCTACATTGGATTAAACGTGTATATTTCCCACAATTTATGTATAGTCACCAAATTTGAAAATGGTAGATTGCTTATCTTCCCCAAATAGAAAAATACAAATTTAACGGCTACGCCCCCTCCTGCCACGGAATATCACGAACTTCTACTCATAAAAAGAAATGATATGATATGGCACTCAATTTGTTCTTTTTATAAGCTGAACCCATTAAAAAAAGTTATTTAATGAAACATAGTATGGAGCTAATGGAAGAAGAAGAATTGAATGAATCGCGCAACGTGTGTTTGCATGCGTGTGAGTGTTTCATTGTATTAATGCAGATAAATAATTATGAATGAATGTTAGGCCTGGGTATGTCTCCTAATGATTTAGAAATAGAGTCGCCAAATTCGGTAGTTAGATCACTTAAAAGCGTCTGCAAAGGTCAAAGGACCCACTAAAGCGCTTTCTACCATGTTTTCAGCTGCTTTTACAGTGGGATCAGAGTATTTAGTTGTTGGAGCTTGTCGAAGGGGCTAAAAAACAATTAATAAAAATAAGGCTTTTGGACATAACTCGAAAGTCATAAGCTAGAGGCACCAAATTTGGTATGTATGTTCTCGTATAGCATACAAAATTAAAGAATATTTTTTTTTTTTATATATATTTCTAATCTACCGAATATAAAAAAAAAACGTTTTACTGAAGGAACCTTCCGATAATATTATATATATATAAATATATACTCACACGTTTAAATGCCATCCTAATAACAATTTTATTTCGATTGGCCGATAAGCAAAGAAGATATATGAAATTCAATTAATCATAGTCTGGGGCTCATGGACATAGAAGAAATACAGCAATTGCTTATACCGATCAATTTGCAGCGTGTGCTTGAATGTGTGTGTGTGTGTGTACGAATACAGAAAATTAACTGTATGTAAGGGCTGAGTTTAGGGTATCTCCTAGTCGGGCACTATTGAATAGACAATTGTAACTTGTTTAAATGGTATGCTTCTTGTTTATTCTGACTAAACCCACTAATTATGAGTTGCAATGTGCTTTTAACATTTGGCAAATATACTATATCATAAAGCTGTCTCAGGAACTATTTGTGCAAAGTTGATTTATGTATGAAAAGCTATTGGTTAGAAAGAAATCTTTGCCAAGCACACCTAGTATAATCAACATCGGAAAACTATAATATCTGTCGGGTTCTGATAACGCTTTATTGATGAGTTGGCATAACGTGTCCAAAAAGTGGCCGGACGGATTGGTAATCAATAGTTTGTCGGTGCTAATTGAGTTCGAGAAGCTTAAGTTAAAATTGACTAAGGCTATCGAATCGTTGTCCATATTACAGCGCTTATGGTAGAGTAATAAAATCTTAATTTAAAAACTTAAATTTAAAAATTAGTTTTTTATGGCGACTTAACCAATTTACAAAATGAACTCTGCCCACTTAAAAATAGTAACCACTTAAGAGACAATCCGCGGTGCACTACAATGAGGTGGTAAATATCAATATTTTAAAGTATTTAATTATATTCATTATTTTGTAGTGCACAAGCAACAGTCAATATGTTGTTGTATAATAAATGTGAACTTTGCTAAAGGAGTCAAGAAATTAAATCGCAGCCAGCGTTGCCAGTTGATTAATTGACTGTAAATACATAGTCAGCTTTTGTGTTAATGTGTTAGTACAATTAAGATTTTCGCAAACATACAAACATTTTAAACAACAATAACTAGACACAAGCGAGATATCATAATAAAGTCATTGCAATGGTTTCTGTGCAGGTCTTAGGATGTGTCTGACAGCGACTGTATAGTTATATTCAAGTTTGCGCTAAAACATTAATGTATGCTTCATTAAATTGTAACCGTTAATTGCAAGCAGTGTTTTTTTCTTTTTGGTTTAAACTTTAAACAAATTTTATCTCGGTGCTGCTATGTCATATATGAATAAATGCACTTAAGGTGGTACAACCGTAATTGTAATCTGATTAAAGTGTTTTTAAAGTGGCATGATAAACGGGCTTACAGAATTCGCATTTTAATTGTGTACTGCTCCAAAAAGTATGCTATAAATATTTTTTGTATAATTTTCCTTGAAGAGGACTTCACAAGTAATTAATGCCCGTAACTATTTTTGTTTGCAAAATAAAGCAATTGTAAAAAGCAATTGTTTTGAGACGCATTCGTGTTATATAATAAATATTATTTAAATAATTGGTAACAGTGGCCCTCATTAACCTGCTCAATTAATTAAGTTGAATATATTTATATGCAAAGCTTTTATTTTGTTAAGTTATGTTGTTGTGTTTATCACAAGGCTTTAAGGTCTGTTTGTTTTTTTTTTTTCTTTTTTATATCTAAATATATATATTTAATTGTTTTTGGTGTGTGGTTTGCTTTCTAGTTTTGGTCTTCTGTATGTACATAAATGTTGCACAACGTTTTTTGGTTTTGACGTAATTGTATTTAAAATACTTGGGCGATTTGTTTTGTTACCATATAGTTTATATTATTATTTTATTTTTTACTTTTACCTCTGTAAGCTTTGATATGTTTTTTTTTTTTAAATTTATATTGTTTTATCCAATTCCTGTTGCAAGCCTTTTGTTAAAAGTCATGAATTTTGGGACAAATTCAAAGCTATACATTATTATTAAAAATAGGCAAAAAGGGTATAATGAAGCTGTGCAAAAGAATGTAACAGGCATAAGGAAGCATCTCCGACCCATTAGAGTATATATATAGAGTATATTGTTTATCACTATCAACAGCCGAGTCGATCTAGCCATGTCCGCCTGTCTGTCCGTCTGACCGTCTGTCATATTTGAAATGAAAGTTCTCGTATTGCGAGGTCAATACAGTTTTAGTTTCGTCCCGTTGAAAAGTTGAAAGTTATAAGAGCTAGAGGCACCAAATTTGGTATCTATATTTCCTTATAGCATACAGAAGTAAAAAATATTTGACTTTTTAGATACCTCTCCCCAATCTCCCAAAAGTTGATTCACGATCACACATTTTAATGGCTTCAGTATGTCCTAAATATTTCATTACGATCGGATAATAAACAGAGTAGAGGAAGAAGAAGCACAACAATTGCATAAAAAGCTCAGATTGCAGCATGTGTTTGTATGTGTGAGGGTGTGAGTGTTTCTATGTATGAAAGCAGATAAATAATTATGAATGAATGTAAGGGCTGGGTTCAGGGTATCTCCTGCAAGACTAGGATACCCTGTACACAGCTTCAGTTTAGGTAACATTACATTGCGTTCTTACATACAAAAATGAATATTATCCGATCTTTATTAAACTTTAAAATTGATTTGATTTCGATGCGGGTGGCGTGAAATAGAAACGACAACCTACAAACCAAATTTGGTGTCTAGCTTAAATATTCTCCAAAATCTACTCAAATATGGATGGAAATCTATTTTTATACGCAATCTGAATCCCCCGATCTTAATTTTTTTGTAGTCTCCAAAATCAACGCTTTCAAACAGATGGACTGACTAGGCTTTATCGATGTATACAACCCTTTATGGGGTCGAAATATCTCCTTTTGTCAGTTACAAACATTTTTACTCCTTTATTATATGTTTTATGTGTCTGAATTTAAGGGGTACAGGGCACAAGATCTATTTGCGAGAGCGACTTATACTTTAAAAATAACATAACATTTAATTAAAGGGTAAAGACAAATAAAAACTTAACGTTTGAATATACTACGTTGAGTTTTATAAAATTTGTATTATAATAGATATTTTGACATGGAGGCATTTAAATCATATAACAAAGTTTACCTTTCTCATGTAATGTTTGACTAGATTTTTGTTTTTAATACATATGAAGATGTATAGTCGTACAACATCTTTATAATTATAAATACCACTTTTCTACATAGTTTATCTTTCCATCATATATGTAACTACGGATTATATTATATTATCTTTCTGCTTGTTTTGTATGCTTACAGCGTTAAGGCTGATGTTTTATATTTCATGTTGAGGCTTAAAAGCAAGGTTATTAATATTAAATGGTATTTCCTTTTGTTACAAGCTTTCAGCATAAGTTCATTAAAAATTTGTTTGAATATTATTAGTCTTTTTTTTCAACTATATATTACAATTTGCTAAATATTTATTTTCAATGAAATATTCAATGCATTTGTCGACTACTTACAATCACAAGTTTCGTTTGTAATTTTCAATAAATATTCAATATTAACAACGTATATTAAACCATTTAAATTTTTGTTATACCCTGAACCTATTCAAAATGAAGTTGTGCGAAAGTAAGTAAGGAAGCTTCTCCGACCCCATATATGTTCTTGAACTCTATCAAAAGCTGAGTCGATCTAGCCATGTCCGTCTGTCTGTCCGTCCGTCCGTTTGTATGAACGCGCGTTTCTCAGAGACTACAATAGCAGACTGCAAAGTTATCGATAAATGTATAGTTTGAGGCATAGCTTGAAAATTATTCGAAATATAGGTACAAAATTTGTTATGTATGCATACAGAAGAAAATATTATTTGACTTTCGGAAACACCCATCAGATCCCCCAAAATTCGAAAACAAGTATCTTTGAGGTTTGATATACTCACACATTTAAGTGTCATCTTTAGGTCCTACAAATTTCATTACGATCGGACAATAAACAATCATAGTATGGGGCCAATGGAAGAAGAAGCTTAGCAATTGCATGTGTGTGTGTGCAGCTAAATATTTATGAATGAATGTAAGGGCTGGGTTCAGGGTATATTCAAGTCGGGCACTCTCGACTACAGCACTCTTACTTCTTTTGTTTTGTTTTGTTTTGCTGTTCTTATAAATTTGCAGTTAAGCGCATGTTTCATGTGTTGTCTTTATGTAAATTTTAAGAAAATCCCTTATAGTGTACAAAGAAAAATATTAGAAATATGGCATAAGCTGTTGGAAATGTTATTCTAGCAATGACATCGATCGTCTTGGCCACTCGTATCGGATGCGGTGGCTCTTTTTTGCGCATCTGAACGAAACAGGTCTGAAAATATACAATGAGTTTAGTGAATGGTCGTTAAATTGGTATTTGATATTCTTTCACCTCCGTGGCGCAGCCATTATTAGCCGAGTGGGTGCATGGGCTGTTGCCGCCGCCACATGTGGTGCATGCCACAATCTCATTCGGTGCGCCGGCGTCGCGTCGCTTTTCGCCCTGAGAGACGGTGGTAAAATTGAAAACCAATTCGTTAATTGAAGGTCAGTTTAAAAAGAAACTAGAAAATGTTTAAGAAATATATTTATTTTAAGCATAAATACGCGTTTAATTTACTCACTCATTCGTTTGGGAAAGATTAAGTTTGAAAACTATAAATATAAATGTCACTTACAGTTTTTATACCCTGAACCATTAAAAATGGGTACGAGAAAGAGAGGCAACGTTCAGCGCTCCAAAGGTAGTATACCCTTGAAGTTGCTTAATAAAATGAAACACTCTTGCTTATTTAAATCAATATTTCAGACCGATTGTTCCTACGACAGCTATATGATTTAGTCGTCCGATTTAGACCAAACTCAATTAATTTATATAAAGTATAATAACACTTGCAATTACTGAGTTTGGTTAAGATAGCTTGAGAAACGAAAAAGTTATTCATACAACAACTAATTTTTCAACTGATTGTTCCTATAGCAGATATAAGATATAGTGGTCCGATTTTAAGGACATTTTTTGAACGTGCTTAGATAATGCTAGCACTTATCATTGGTATATTTGGTATATTCTCGTATAGAATACACATGTAAAATATTTGACTTTTTGGATACCTCCCCCGATCCCCCAGAAATTCAGATTAGGCATGTTCACACATTTGAATGCCATCTTTATGTCCTACAAATTTTTTAACGATCGGACAATAAACAAAGAAGTTATTTAGGGTAACATAGTATGGGGCCAATGAAAGAAGAAGAAGCAAAGCAATTGCAAAAAGTGCGCTGCTTGCAGCGTGTGTTTGAATGCGTGTGTTTCTATGTATAAATAAGATAAATAATTATTAATCAATATAAGGGCTGGGTTTAGGGTATATCCTAACGCACTCTTACTTGTTTTGTATTAATGACACTATAAAACAGCCAAAACGCAATAATGTTAAAAACAGAAATCATAGTTAAACATTTTTGGTATCAACATTATTGCGCAACAAAGGCAATCATTTTGTTGCATAGTGTAATTAAAGTTAGACTTCAGCAGGTGGACTTCGGCCTACTATCTGGTTAAGACATTAACTTATTTTTTCGGCCAATAGGCAGGGAAAACTTGTTTGGAAATAATACTTCAGTACATAATTTGTAAAAAGCGAAGCCAAATACATTATTAAATTGATGGCTTTAGTTTGTTTTAATAAATACATAATGCAAACGATATTTAGAAAGTATACACGTCATTGTTTACATAATACTTACTGGCTGTTATTGTTGTAATATATGAACATACATATATTTATTTGGGGCAGCATTCAAAGAAGTGGGAAAAAGAGTCACCAATTTAATCTAGTTAAACAAATTGTTTTATTTACCATACAAATTTAATCATTTTTTGTTTCGTTTATGTTATAAGTTTTTGAAAAATTTAACAACATATTTTGGCTATGGCTGACATGACGAAAAATGACATGGAAATTTTTCTGCGTGTTTAGTTAGTCAAAGAATTTTAAAATATAAATTATAGATTAACAAAAGCTTTTGGTTAAAACAATATTATATGTATTCAATGTATTTTCACTACTTTCTTTACGACAGATGTTATAAAGCATGAAGTTAACTTCACCGTAAGTGCGATTTACAATTGCATCTAAGATGCGCAATGTTTTACTTTAAGCAATATAAATTTATATATAAAACGTGCACAATAATTTACATATATATTCTGCGATATATAAATAATAATGAACAACATTTCCTACGTTATTGCGCTACTACTCAAAAATGGCCTGAACCTAATAAAAATGGGAAAAAGAGAATAATGGTTTTGTGCAACAGTAAGTAACAGGCATAAAGAATCTTCTCCCAGCCCATAAAGTATATATATATTCTTGATCACTATTGACAGCCAATTCGAGTCTGTCCATCTGTCTGTTCGTCTGTATGAGCTCGCGTTTCTCAGAGACTATAAGAGCTGGATATCTCTACCCGTTTTAAACTTATCGATAAATTTAGATTCCAGACCATCGTTTTTTGGGCATAACTTGAAAGTTATATGAGAGGTACCAAATTTAGATGGATATTCTCGTATTTGATCTTTTAAATACCTTCCCCCCACGATCTTCCAAAAATTCAAAAACACGTATTTTTGGAGGTATGACCTTCCCAGTTGTCATACTCGCACATTTATATGCCATCTTTAATTGATTTACGATCGGTCAATAAACAAAGAAGTTATTTTTCAATGTATGGAGCCAATGGAAGAAGAAGAGTGCTCTAGTCGAGAGTGCCCGACTAGGTGATACCCTGAACCCAGAATTTTTAAATCCAATAAAAATAAAATGTTCAGCAACTTTGAAAATAATAAATACATATAAATATAATATTAATATGTAAACATTTTACTTATTTATATTTTAGAAAATGGTAATTTACCAAATTCACTACCCACTAGGGTACCCAGTGGTGGGTATCAAATTACCTACTCACCGGTAGCTACACAATTCTGTAACGCTTCTAATGGCGTCGACGTGTTAAATTAACCTCTGAAACACATTGGCTAGGAATGATCGATTGCACTAGGGGTGGTACGTAGAAGGTACTGAATTCGCTACGCACGTACTAGTTACTAGTATTATAATATACATAATATAATACTGCAGGGAACAGACAGTTGCACCGACAACGCATATATGTACATACATATGAATGTGTATACATATGTACATTGCTGACCACACTGGCTTGGGTATACATATTTTTGCAGACAGCGATAATACATTTCCGAGCATGATGAAATTTAACAGATTGACAACGGCATTGGAAAGAAGATCAGGAACATCACAATGCTTTTGGAAACTAACCAAAATTTAAGAGCTGGAAATTCAAATGGATTTTTGGGCCAAGCAGCAAGTCGAGCTTCAGCGACAGATGACTCTAGGATGACGCACATGACGACAAGATGCAAGCGGAATATAGAAGACGTGAGTGTACGAGTGTACCACTATTAACGGTAACAATTAAATATTAAATGTTCTTCAGAACATTGAAAACATCGATGCTTCTCTAGATCTAGTATGAACTCTATCGGATGTAAGCCAATAAAGTTTAATGCAACGGCTTTTCTCATTTTTCAAGATTGGGTATCGAATTTTCTAAAATCCCGTCTTAGTGCTCACTAATGGAGTAGTACTGCTTCTGTGAAGATGTCAGTTTTCGAGCTTTAGGGCTTGAGTTCTGCGCTGATCACCAATCAGTCGAATTCTTATATACATCCTAGTCGAGCTCTCTCGACTCATACTTATTTATGGCTAGGTTTCGGTTTGCAGGGTCAACAATAAGAAATAACATAGGAAATTGCGCAAGTCAATTTGGTATGCATTGGGTTGTCATCTCTCAACTACTCACAGCTTCCACTGCAGCTCCAACTGCAGCTGTCATTGTCCTGCTTGTCATTATAGTTTGCTCATCCGCTACGTAGACGCTACTTGGTGAATTGGAGCGCGAAGATTTCCTGCGTGGTGGCCTTAAGGGCACAGACAATTGACTATGATGTTCAGGAATTTCGATAGATGACAATATTTTCTGCTCCAGATATTCCTGCATCTCTTCTTCTTTTCCTCGCTCGATGCTCACGATTAGTGCTGGTGTGCTTGTTGCAACAGAGCGACGCAACGCGTTGAAGCTTTCCTCCTGCTGCACATCTTTAATCTTAACACTTGCAACAGCCACATTCGCCGTCGCCGTCGCAGTGCCACCCAGCGCTGGCTCCTCATATACATGCTCGGAAGCCATTGAGCAGGGCCTCACACCTGGCGATGCGGATGTCGATGAATCGCTTCTTCTGGCCTCTCGACCGCTTTTACGTTTAATTGAACGTGCACGCAAATTTTGCACTGATGCACCAATGATACCACCGTGCGCCTCCTGCCATCGCATTCCGCCGCCGAGCAACTCATTCTCCTTATGCCTCAGTGTGACCGGTGTGTCTGTGGAGGAGGCAGCGCCAATTGTGTGCGACATGTCGGTGCTTGCCTTTTCGTTAGAGGACGACAAATTCTCGATCGATTATCTTCTATATATTGGATGTTTGGATGGGACCGGTGGGTGGTATAGTTTTGAACTTTTTTGGTATTTGTTTTAGCATGTTGCACATTGATAGATGTTGAGATTGGAGAGAAAGTTTGAGTTTTTTTTATTCAGGATTTGATTGCTGGACAGTTGATTATTCGGTTAGTTTCACATTTACAGGCTTTTCATGCTGTTTCATAATTGCCAAGCTGTTAGTAAGGTGAACACTTTTCCATATGCTATTAAATATTGCTTACAGAATCTTATGACAATTCAGAAACATATTAAGGTAAGCTGTTAGTTTGTCAATCGTTGCATTGAAACATTTTTTGTTTGATACTGTTTAATTTCTTATGTTTTGACCACCCGCTAATACTACAATTGCGGCAATACGGCCACCATATTATTTCCTGTTGTAGACTCTGTAAATCGGACACTCCGCTTTTCTACTCAACGCAATAATACTAACCTTTCAATTTGTATGTACTATTTTTATACCCTGAACCCATTAAAAATTGGTAAAAGGGACATAATGATTTTGAATGCTAGAGACTTTGGAATAAAGGTTCTCGTTTTACCGGGTAATTTTCATTTTATTTTCTCAATATCTCGTCCCGTTCATAGGTTATCGATAAACTTCGATTCCAGACCAGGGTTTTTTGGGCATAACTTGAAAGTTTAAAGTATGTTCGCACATCATACTGGAGTAAAGAATATTTGCATTTTTGGATATCTATTTAAAAGCCCCCAAAAATGCAAATGCACGTATTTTTACAGGTATGACTTACTGATTTAGCAAACTTACACATTTGAATGCCAAATTTATGTCCTACAAATTTCATTGCAATCGAACAATAAACAAAGAAGTTATTCAATGTAATATAGTATGGGGCCAGTGGAAGAAAAAGCACAGAAATTGCATCAAGCGCGCAGCGTGTTGTATGCGCGTGTGTGTTTCTATGTATGCATGCAAATAAATAATTATGAACTAATGTAAGTGCACTTGTCCTAGTCGGGCACTTTCGACTAGAGCACTTTAACTTCTTTCTTTTATGGTTTGAAATAAAATTATTAAAATATCTAGTGAAAAGCTAGTATTCTGCACTCTGAAGTCATATCTGTGATAAATTGTGATAAATTTATCAAATATGCAGAACAGTATTTTGGCACCGAAGACATTTTAACACTTTGTATTCAAAGACACATTGCAAACAAAATAAAATATTAAAGAAAGCATTCACAAATTAAATTTTACATTTTTACCAATCAAATTAAATAGTTACTAATTAGTTACAACATAAATATAGATATAATATAAGTTAAATTTCTTTAGAAATCATTTAACATGAATTATAATCAGATTACAGGAATTTAAAATACTAAATATTTGTATCATAAGAGGGATGGCAATTTATTGAAAGGATCAACATGCGGCGGTATTTAATGCAATTGAATTCCTTTAAATATTGAGTGTCATATATGTATTTTATTTTGTATGTAGGCTATGCAAAAGCATTCCTTTGAAAGCAGTTGGAAGCATGAAAAAATTAAAAGTCAGCAAATATTTCTCAAGTATATGTCTGTCTAAATGAACGCGTGGATCTCAGGGACTATAGAGACACAAAATGTTGAATATAAGTTATCCAGTTCCCTGGTCATTCCACAAATGCAAAGACTGCTATACGAGAATATACATTCCAAAACTGAATCTGACAATACAATCTGCAATTCGAGAAAATAATATTTCTAATATGAAGTTACTAGCTCTTATAGTTTCTGAGATCAGCGCGCTTATACAGATGGATATGGCTAGGTCGACTCGACTGTTGACAGTGATCAATAATAACTTCATAATAATCTTTTTACACATTTTTAATGGGTTCAGGGTATAAAAAATGTTGTGTATCGTTTTGATACCACTAAATATGTACCTTAGAGCGTATCAGTTGTTAGTTACTATAAAACAGAAAACAACAAATATAATAACACAAGTTCTTTAAAAAAATTAAAAAATCGTATATCTTAATTAACGCTAATATGCGATTTGTTTAAGCTTTTTGTATTAATAAGTACCATATAATACAAAAATTTTAGGTATTTTCGCATTTGTTCGAGTTTTGCTCGTAACATTTTTCCCAATTGTAAGTGATCTTAAAGTGTGTTTTATTTCTGCGTTTTTTTTTTCTTTTTATTTACGAAATTTGGTAATAAATATTACTTGTGCTTGCTGTTGGGCCCTTTGAGATGTCAATGTTACAGTTGTTGCTAGTTATAAGAAGCTGTTATCATTACAACAGTAATTTATATTAATATTTATTATTTATGCACAAATTTGTTGCAGTTATTTCTTTGGTATGTTACTGGTTTATTACGAGTAAATTGCAAATTTTATTATGGTAAAAACAGGTATAGAATATAAACTATAAGTGAAAGGAAAAAATGCTTAAAGCGTGCATCTACATTATGCAATTTGAAGTATAGTAATATTAACTTATAGTAACAAGTTTATTATTTCGCTTAGTGAAACTAAATATTTTAAAAGCATGAATAACAATAATAAAATAAAAACTTAACATTTTTGAATTAATATAAATTTAAAAGCTAAATTCACATGCCATTTTTTAATATTTTTTATTGGCTTTTGATTTGATTTGCTTTAAGAGGCACACGGAGGAATTTGTGTTAAATTCGAATGTTAATGCTATTTTGTTAGTGTTCGTTCGCCATTTTTTTCATGATTTTTTTTTGTTTTAAAATGTAAATACTAGAAGGGAATGTGCATGATGTAGTGTTAATAGCTTACCAAAGGACTTGCAAGAATTACTCCGATCCTGCTTAGTACCGCTGGAAGACGCTGCAAAAATGTACATAAAATAATGTTCATACTAAAAACACACTTTAAGTTGGATTATTTGTGTTGATTTTAGTATTGATTGATTTCATCCTGCGTTTAATTTGCATGGCTAAATTGTTATTAAGTTGAATATTAATTTTGCAAATATTTTAAGTTTTTGTCACAAGTATAATAAAAAATATCACAAAAATTGGGAACAATGTTCGATTTTAATTTCGCTTATCGAGTAGAGAGACAAGCTTTTATAAGTCTAGTTAGTTTTTATATTGTTAGCTAGATTAAGGTATAGTAATAAATAAATATAAATCAATATGTGTGCTTACTTAAATTTTTTATTGTTTTCGTAATGTTTAAAGTGGCATATGGCTGTATTGTAGTAAGTTTAATTATTAACTCTTAAGTCTTTTGTTCGAATGTATAGACATGATAAATATTGACATCGAAAATTACAAGTACCGAACAATGGTCTAAGCACCCAGCCCGGTATATTTTGGATATCAATCACAAAAGTTATTTGACAACTGGAATTTGCCAATTCAAACTATTAATACCCAATTACCGTATCAAATACGTAGCTCCGATCCATAGGTTGAAAATCGAGTTATTGTTACTTCATAATAACATTTTTCCCATTTTCAATGGGTTCAGGGTATACAAATTGCATGACGATCGGACAATAAACGGAGAAGTGTTTTATTGAATTTGCTATAATTTTTAAACTCGTGTTGTAACTTATTAATTATTTTATATTTTTCTTAATGCTCTACGTAATTTCAACAGTCTCAATTCTTACAATCAATATGCCACCTACTTCACTTGACACTATAAATGTAAAAATATTAAAGTCATTGCACAACTTTAAAAAAAGTGCTTAACATGCAACTTATATAATTTTGCTTAACGTAATTTTATATACAATTTTGCAAATATAAATATAAATACATATATACATTTATGTATATATTATATCTACCTAAATAATGCCAGATAGTATACATTCCACGTACCTCATTAATTAATATATAAATACTTTTTATTTAACATATATAAGTGCTTTTTGTAAAAGGAATAGTTAAATATAAATGTTTTCGGGACAAAAATAGCTACACTTTAATGTTTTGTTAAGGGGGATTTCACTTATTTTATATATTAAATGCCAGCAAAGGATATGAGCATATATCTATATATTTATATTTATAAAAAAAAATAATTTATTGAACATAAATCCAACTAATAACTTTGACATTTTTGAGGAAATTTTTTATGGAGGACACACAAAGGGTTCATACAGAGACAACGATGTTAATGTTTAATATATAGTATGTTTTGGAACTCTAAGGACTAAATTTGAAATTAGATGTACAGTACAGATATGTATAAGGAGATAAAAGTAGAATATATAGAGCGTACATCACAACAAAATGTCTAGTGTTTATTTATGACTTTAGCTCAAGTGCATTGAATGTCGTTTCGGCTTCGATTTCGATTGGTTTGTGAACGTAACTCAAAAATAAAGTGGGCAATTTAAACGTATAATAAATCGGTTGATTGTGGCTACACTATGGAATCCTGAGTGACCCATGAGCGCTTTATATTTATATATTTTTGGATTTGTTCTTTTTATTTTTCTAGAATAAATTACCTGTGTTACTGGATTTTCGCCGGGACGATAGACGACATTGTGGAGCGGACGCTTACGACCCACATAATTGACACAAACGAACTCCAGTAAAGAGGCGTAAATGAAGCACATGCAGACGCCGTCCCACACATTCATCGCCGTTAGATTGGATACGACGGGTAGGGTACTGCGAAAACCGTTGGAGGTAGTGAAGAAATTCAACATTGTTGTCACGCCTAATTATTTATTTTTAGTTTGATGTTGTTACAACCCGTTGAGCATAGAATAGTTGGATTTAAGAGAGACAGAGAAACTTGATTAGCAATTTGAAATCAAATTACGATCGTATTGCATTCTTTATGGTAACACGACAGCGTATCTTTAGTTGCACTTTGACGATTGTGTATTTTGTTTGATTCTTGCAGCTTAGTATATAATTAGGTTTGATGTAAAAATGTTTGTACAAAAGTTTGTAATTTGATATGTAGGGTCAGCATTATATCAGGGGACGGGCGAGTGAAATTTTTGTTTTTTTTTTAATGAGTGCAAAGCTAAACTATTACAGTATTAATAGGAAAACATATTTCGGGACGTATAGATGCACTTTTAACAAAATGCATTCAAAATTTAACTTTTAACTAAACATGTGCAAAGCTTTAAATAAAAGAAAAAGTTTTTGATATTTGTCTAAGCTCAGAAAAAAGGCCGTTCTATATTAAAATATGACCAGGATGCATATTAAAAACATTTTGTTCCTATTATTATTTGGGTTGCTTCAAATCTCTAGTAATTCAACTTTTACACAGTAAATCTATAATTGGAATAAAGTCATTATCTGTTTCCTTAGTAATCTGCATTCTTTGTATACCCTGAGCCCATGAAAAATGTGAAAAAGGGTACAATGAAGTTGTGCAAAAGTATGTAACAGGCATGAGGATCTAACTCCAAACCCACAATGTGAATTTTCGTATTTAAATCAATATTTCAGTGACCGTTGAACTTATAACTCGAGGAGAAAAAACAAACCGTTGAAGTGACAAAAGGATTGAGAAAGGTTAAGACCAATCGAACGTGGAAAAAAACAGTGAAAAGACAGGGAAAAGAAAATAGTAAACAGCCGCAAGAAGGGAAAATAAGTTCTGAGGGAACATGGCGAGGATATATGTATATATAGCTATACATATATTAAACTGCATTGAAGCCGAAGCATATATAATTATATTATTGATTAAAAAACAAGTAATAGTGCTCTAGTCGAGATTAGGAGATACCCTGAACGCAGACCTAACATCCTTTCATAATTATTTATCTACATTCATACATGGTTCAAGCAATTGATTGGCTTACATTGGCCCCATACCATGCGTTTTATCAGGCGCTGGCGCATTATACAAAACTTTAAAGTTTTAAGAGCAAGATGCAACAAATTTTACCTCCCACCGATCCCCCAGTAATCGACAAAAAAGTTTTTTTTAGGTATGACCTTCATACTCACACATTTATATACAATCTACATCTATATCTTACAAATTTCATTACAATCGGACAATAAACAAAGAAGTTATGCAATGTAACATTGTATGAGGTCAATGGAAGAAGAAGTTTCTATATAGGTGTGTGTTTCTATGTATGAATGCATATAAGTAGATGTGCGTGCAGTACTAGATTTCGAGTTGTATGAGTTGTAGTACAAATGGTGCTAAATGGTGTGGAAACCACTTTTTTAAAAAATATTAAGTATTTCAAAATGTGGATGTGAAGAAAATATTTAAACTACAATAGATAGTTAATCAAGGTAAGGTTATTTAAATGGTTAATTATAATCAAATAAAATTAGTCTTTATACGTATGTAAACATTTATAAGATAAGTAAAGCATGAATATTTAGATTAAACTTCAGCTTCAATCTAAAGAGTCTATAGAAATTCTGCACTGAACTAGTTGGACCTCAGATGCAAACTAAAGTTTGCCCATAGAAACTCTTCACTTAATTAATTGAAATTTTCTTGCATATAAATATAAAAACATGACATGGTTATGATGAAGCTGTCACTATATTAGCAGTACAAGTAAAGTACGCTTTTCAAGAATTAATGAAAATGACTTAAAAACCTGCTAGGTATTCACAAGCAAATTTGAGGAAAAAAATTTGAACGAAATATTACTTAGGACGGGTCAAATATATTCCTAGCATGTCCACTCCCACTACCGCCCCTGCACCAATCGCAAAAAAAAACACATCTCGAACAGTTTTATTGTCGTTTCGTTAGAGTCACAGATTTGGAGTCACTAACCTTATGAAGGAAGGATATTTACCACCTGATTTAAGCCGTTGTTACACTGGGATCAGAGTATTAAGCAGTCGGATACGTCCGACTGCAACGTTCTTACTTGTTGGAATTTGTTTACGTACCGATCATAACCCGGGCTGGCACTGCATTCCATTCCAGCCAAAAAGTGATAAATGACGAGGTGACCAATATAATGCCAGGTATAAAAACGGTTGTAAAATAATACGCACGATCACGGGTAAATGTCAACTCGACCTGTAGGCAACTGTAATTACCTTAAAGTACAATGCCAAATCCGTTGAATTTGGATCATCAATTTTAAATCTTAATACACAACTGTGAACGATGTTTGAAGCAGTACATTTTTAGACAACAACAGAGACAGAGACACATCGATTTATACAAGAGATTACATGTAACATAGCCTACCGTAGACAAGAAGGGTTTATAAAGGAAAAATGAAATCAAAAACATAACAAATAATGTGTGTTGGGAATTTGACGACTTCGGTTTGTTTTTTTTTGTTTTGAGACTGGTTGCTAGGGAGATTTGGCATACAAAAATTGAAATTGGAACCCATGCACCAAACCTTACATATACCAATCAACTTTTTGTGTCGCATTCTTTTGTTGGGTAGTGTTAACGCTTTGAAATCAAAGTTTGAAAATGGAATTAGCTTTATAATTGTATTTTTTAATTTAAGAAAATAAGTGTCCTCAACTGCAAACTACTTGATATGGTGGACATTGTAAAATATAATTTATTGCTCAATTTAAATTAATAAAAGAATCATAAATTACGCATGAAAAGGGCAATAAAAAATATTTGGAAGCCAATTGCTACAAAGGCGAAATAAATCAAATCTCAATTGCGAATACAAAAAAAGTTTATTAGTTTTAAGTGAAAGAGCGGGGATAAATTTGATATAGTAATGGATATTTGTTAATAGTAGTTTTGTTTTACTTATTATACTTTTTTTTAATTTTATATTCATTGTTATTTTATTTTGTTGTTGTTACCTATCATTGATCTAGCAGGCACGGCATTCCATTCTAGCCAGAATGTTATAAATGATGACGTCACCAATATAATGCCAGGTATAAAAACGGTGGTGAAATAGAATGCACGATCTCTTGTAAAGATTAAATCGACCCTAAGACAGCTGTAGTTCCCTATGGATTCGATATTGGTCATGGAATTTTTGTTGATTTGTTTTTTTTTTTTTTTTGTAGAGATTAGGAGTTGGCCAAGTAGTTGTTGTCGTAACATTTATGTTAAATTTGGTTAGGGGTAGACAAAGATAAGACCATTAGATATGCAAACATTTATTGGTTGGTAATATGTAAATATAAGTTTTCAAAAAAGCCAATTACTACGCTCCAGTCTACAAACCGAAACAATTTTAAGCAAACTCATAGGTATCTAAGAAACTAAAATTGGTGTTAGGTTCTATAACTAAGAATTGACTAGTAAACTATTCGCGCCTCACGAGAAACACAAAAAATAATATATATACACACAATATCAAGGCGATTAGTTATTAAGTGGTGCAGAACTTACCTCTCCAACTATTTTGATCACAGGGCGTGGTTTGATTTTTAATCAAATATGCATTCAATGTTGTCAACGAAGGGCTCTTGCGTAATGTATCTTCATCATTCTTCCAAACATATTTGATTTGTGCTTCCTCATAGGAAACTGGTAGTTAGTACATTAAAGAAGGTGAGCACAACGAAGAAAGAACAGTGAAAAAAAAGAAGGATATTTATTTAAAACTTGATCTTTAGTCAGTCAATCCTTAAACAATAAGGACCGTCCGTCTGTGTGTGTGTATGACAGAGCATTTCTCAGAAACTAAGAGAGTTCATATTTAAAATATAAATTCTCTTATTGCCGGGTCAATACAAGTTTGCTATATTTGATCGATATCTCGTCCCGCTCAAAAGTTATCGATAAATTTCAATTACAGACCAGCGTTTTTTGGGCATACTTTGAAAATTATAAGAGCTAGAGGCATGTATGTATATTCTCGCATAGCACACAGAAATAAAGAATATTTGATTTTTTGGATACCTACCCCCGATCCCCCAAAAATCGAATTTTTGAAGGAATGACCTTCGGATTTTATATGCCATTTTTATGTCCTAAACATTTCCAACGGTACGAATCCAGGGCTTGTTAACGCCTCCCTCCCAAACGAACGAGGAGCGCACCGCATAACGGTTGCAAAGATCGTTCATTTATACTTAATTATCTGTATTCTAAAATATAAACACATATACACATACAAGCGCACGCTGCAATCAGCGCACTTAAGGCAATTATTGTGCATCTTCCACTAGTTTAATTTAAGCTTAAATAACTTGTTTGTTTATTGTCCGATCGTAATTAAATTTGCAGGGTATAAAGATGTAATTTAAATGTTTGAATATACCAAATCGGAATCGATAATACCTTCAGATATACGTGTTTTACATTACATTACTTTTGCCCAACTAGATGATACCCTTTTCACCCATTTTTAATTGGTTCAGGGTAAAAAAAGGTGCGCTTATACAGACGTACATCATGATGTTTATTGCATAAAACCAATATACTCTTTTATTTCTTTTAGTGTACTTACTGCTTTCCATTGAGAACGAGCACTTCGGATCATCGAATGGAAATATGTGTAGACTTCCCTGACAGGATAATATCAAGTGACGTCTGTAATTTAGGAAAAATATACAATGAAATTAAGAATTTAAATAGTTAACCCAAACGAATCCTCGGCACGCCGAAAATATATATCTTTGCTGCCCGGGGCTTACCCTTTACAAGCAAGCCACGTATAATATTTTGGGAAAATTTAAATTAAGTAAATTTAGTACCCGCCGGTGGGTACGCTAGTGGGTAGTAAATTTGTTATATCAAAATTTTATAGTAATTTTTATAGTAAATCTCAGACTAGAAACATACAAAATTTAAAAAGAAGACAGAGTATCAATTGCATAGGAAAATATGGTAGATACCTCGAACCCAGCCCTTATTTTAGTTAAGATATTGGACGGATACACATATACACTCAAACATACACATACATACAAACTCAAGCTTCATATGGCTCACTTTAGGCAATGGTGCGCTTCCTGCTCTCCCATGAGCTCCACTCTATGATAAATTTATTCTTTATTATCTTCTTTGCTTAGGTATCCATAAAGTCAAATATATTTTAGTTCCGTGTGATATTTAACGAGAAAGAAAGGCTACCTTCGGCGCTCCATGGATAGTATACCCTTGAAGTCGTTTAATATAATAAAACACTCTTGCTTATACAAAAAGAAAATTAGAATGCTAACTTTACAAATGAATTTTCTTATTTAAATCAATATTTCAGACCAGTTGTTCCCATGACAGCTATAAGATATAGTCGACCGATTTAGACCAAATTCAATCAATTTATATAAAATATAATAAAACTTGCAATTACTGAGTTTGGTTAAGATAGCTTGAGAAATATAAATAAACGTGTCATTTTTCAACAGATTGTTTCTATGGCAGCTATAAGATATAGTGGTCCGATTTTGATGATGTTTTGTGAGCGTACTTATATAATGCTTAAACTTATATTTGGTAATTTTGGTCGAGTTATCTTAAAAAACAAACATTTTCGACCCATCGTTCCAATGGCAGCAATATGCTATAGCGGTCCGATCCGGCTGGTTCCGGCATATTATCTTCTTGGAGCAAAACTTTGAATCTGTACCAAGTTTCATCAATATAACTTTAAAATTGAGAGACAAGTTTGCGTAGAAACAGACAGACAGACGGACAAAGCTATATCGACTCGTCTTGTCGTTCTGATCATGAATATATATACATTATGGGGTCGGAGATGCTTTCTTATGCCTGTTACATAATTTAGCACAACTTCATAATACATTTTGTAACAATTGTTAATAATGTCAGGGTATACAAATTACATAGAAATTATTCATATTCATATTCAAATTAGTAAGACACACCTCATTGCGTACGTAATGGTCCCGTTTCGAAATATTCTTAAAGCGAAATGCATTGGTATGATGGGATCCTTAAAATCGCCATGCATAATGAAATACGTGTCGGGCGTCCAGATACTGTCATGATGGTGCAAAGCATTCAGGAAATCGTAGTGGGACTTATTGCCATATTGAAGGCGTGGATCGTTCCATTGCTGATTTAAAAGAAATTCCACTTCATATTTCTGCAATAGATTCAAGCTTGAATAATAAACAAAATGTATATCTCAAATGTTTCTTACCAAGCTGCTCTCATCGGGCGATGCTAAGCTCAAAAGCAACACATTCACATTAACCGTCAAAGTGCCTATAAAATGGTTAAAGTGAGCTGTTATCTCAATCAAGATCATATTTAAAGTTATGTAATGCAACAAATTTTGGTGCTTATACCAGAGGTAAAATATAAAACTCAAAGATCAATACTATTTATATAACTAATACTAAAAGGATACTATAGTAAGAATAAACAAGAAGTGAAAAATAATTAGAAAAGTGCTAATGTTGATTTTAAAAAATTCATAAGATGCTCAGATAAATGTATACTAGCTCTTGTGATTTGTTTAGGACATTTCACCAACCGCGATTATGTGGTCTCCGGGCATTTTGATTTGAGGCCATATCGGGCGATCGTAAGCCACAGCAAAAGTCTTCATCTGTAAAATTTAATACAGATTTTCTTTACAAACAGGCTACAGGAATAACAGACTCACTCAGGAAAAAATTATCAAAAAATTATAGTTTGACCAGAATAAATAGATAATAAAATAGTCATAACATGAAAAGGAAAACAAGTACAAATTTTGTTGTCGGAATATCCACACTACTCAATACTCTATTCCAAGTATATCAAGTAAGAATGATCTAGTCGGGAGTGCTCAACTTCAAGATATCCTGTACCATTATTTTCTTCTATGGACATGGATGTACTAACGAACAACGATACCAAGCTAGGGCTTGTTAACTCGCGGACCCAGGCAACATGCAACTCAGGTCCTGCCCAACCGACCGAGGGGCGCGCCGCATACGCGGTTACGAAGATCGCAAAATAAGAATAAGTCTACTACGGTAAGGAGGTTAGCGATTATTATGATTCCAGTGAAGACACCGGGGGGCAAAGAGTAGAAATTATTTTTATATATATTATATTCTATCCTGATGAACCTTGATTTGGGGACACTATATACAAGACCCATACTCAAGAATAGTGCGAACAAGTGATAAAGAGTCTTAGTAACGTAGGGATATGGTTTATTGTTAGCTACCGAAAACGATAAGTTAACTTGAGAGAACTATTTTGTTGTTAAAAGGACTTTAAAGACTTTGCAAACACATACACAACCTCAAAACTTTCCAAGATTTTCAAAAATCTATGTATCGGACCTTCAATTTTTTAGAAGATGCACCGCCATCTTATTTGATAATGGGGTCTTTGTTTTAAAATTTCATACAATTGGCTTCAAAACTCTACATGAAAAGGTTTTTAATACGCGTTTTTATAACCTGATGGGTAAAAATGGGTAAAAAGGGTTTAATGAATTTTTTGCATACCTCACCCCGATCCCGCAGAAATCGAAAAATACGTATTTTTGGAGATATGATGTATTTATATGTGTGTGTGTGTGTTTCTATGTATGTATGCAGATAAATGATTATGAATGAATGTAAGGGCTGGCTGCAGGGTATATCCTAGTCGGGCACTCTCGACTAGAGCACTCTTACTCTTACAAATTGCATCCAAAAAAAGCTATTTTTGGTCGCTTTTTATGTTGCAAGTATACATACACGAGTATACATTTTATGTTTTGAGTTTTTATACACATTATTGTCATACGGACAGACGGATAGAGAGCCAGACGAATGAATATACTTTCGTTCTTTGGGAAAGAGTCTTAATATAATTGATATAAACACATCAAGTCCGCATTATTGTCCTATGATATTAATTATAGATTGTGATAATTTGAAGAAAAGCTCTGAAAGTTCCTTACCATTAACAGGCGGCAGTAATCGTTTATCATAGCGCTTCTTCTCGAGTAATAAATCTAATATCTCCTTATCTGAACTGGATTCGTCAAATCTGCGTGTAAAGATTTATGATTAAATTGTAGGTAGTACAATATTAAATCTATGTTTAAATTAAAAAACATGGTATTAGGTTGCATTTTTTTTTAGATATAAAGAAAACTCAATATTTTAACAGCAAAAGTAGAACGGAAAAGCAAGCAAAACTTCATGAACTCAAATTGGACAGTATGTGCTGATTATAAAGTTTTGGCAGTGTGTCTTATTACGTGTTATCCAATAAAATTGATTAACGATTTTTTGCTAACGTATATAAAGTACGAAAGGAGACATTTTTGAATCAATAAAGGGAATATATATATCTAACCCTTTGCGCTAAATGATCGTTTTTGAAATTTTTTCCGAAATCGTGTTTGTGATGCAAATTTGTTCTAAAGCCACTAACTAAAATATTATTGCGATAATCACTATAGTAACGGAGATAATACCGAATTATTTTGATCGTATGGATGTATCGGATGTGCTATACAAAATTAGTTGTTTCAGACTAGTTGCTTCTAAAAAATATATAAATGTATGGGAATTCGAATGTGAAGTGGATTGCTCATTATACCCTGAACCCATTAAAAATTGGAAAAAAGGGTATCATGAAGTGGTTCCAAAGTATGAACAGGCATGGGGAAGCGTCTCCTACAACAACTGAGTCGATCTAGCCACGTCTGTCTGTCCGTCCGTGTGTATGAAACAGCGTTTCTCAGAGCCTACAAGAGCTAGAGACTTCATATTTGAAATATAAGTTCTCGTATTGCCGGGTCAATACAAGGTTAATTGGATATCTCGACCCGTTCAAAAGTTTTGGATAAATTTCGATTCCAGACTAGCGTTTTGGGCATTACTCAAAAGTTATTAGAGCTATGTGCACCAAATTTGGTATGTATGTTCTCGTCTAGCACACAGAAGTAAATATTAAATATCCTAGTCGGGCACTCTCGACTAGAGCAATTTTACTTATTTTATGAAGTCTTCTTTACATTTATTCGATTCACCGTTACTTAAAAACAGCGACGAGTAACTCATTAAATTTTAAAATATTGTGTTATTTTTATATTTATAAGATAAGTAGCGATTATCTTCAGTAAGACCTCAATGTGGAAAACGTCAAAAGAATTAAAGAAATTTAAATAATGCAGTAATCTTCTAAAATTGTAAGTGATATAGTGCTTTTGTGACTGTGTGCTATGTATGACCTGTGATTAAGGGCTTCTTTTATAATATTCATTTGTGCCAGTGATGATTATGATGACAAAGACTGTGTCGAAAAGCGAGGTTGCAAAAAAAATCCAGCTAGTAAATCATGTAAAATCAATATTAAACAAGTAAGAGTGCTCTAGTCGAGAGTGCCCGACTAGGAGATACCCTGAACCCAGTTCTTACATTCATAATTCTTCATCTGCATTAATACATAGACACACACACACACATACAAACAGAAGCTGCTGGCTGCGCGCGTCATGCAATTGCTTTGCTTCTTCTTCTTCCTTTGGCCCCAAACTATGTTACATTGAATCGTTAGCAACTTCTTTGTTTATTGTCCGATTGTAATGAAAATTGTAGGACACAAAGATGGCATATAAATGTAATACTATGTGAGATGCTTCCTTATGCCTGTTACATACTTTTGCAAACAACCATTATACACTTTTTTCCCATTTTTAATGGGATCAGGGTATGAAAAATTAGCTTTTCCATATAAATGCCCTTCCTAGACTTCAAACTCCCATAACTTGGTCAAAATTGAGCCGATTGTCAAGCCTGAGGCCATTTTGTTCATGGTTTGTCCTAAATATCAATCCTACATTTCAAGTTTATGGATTATTGAAAGTAAAATTTTTTCAAATATTTTTGCGAAAAAAGCATAAGGGGGGACCCTTACAAAAATTGATTTTTCAAAAAATAGATTCTTGAAATTCTTTTTTTAATCGATTGTGGGTGTCAAAATTAGTATAAAAAACTATTGGAAAAATGATTCTGAGGTGTTTCATTTTTCTGTCAAAAATCATGCCAAAATGACAAAAAAAATTGGATTGTAAACGCCTTAAGTCCATACAAATGCCCTTCCTAGACTTCAAACTCCCATAACTTGGTCAAAATTGAGCCGATTGTCAAGCCTGAGGCCATTTTGTTCATGATGTGTCCTAAATATCAATCCTACATTTCAAGTTTATGGATTATTGAAAGTAAAATTTTTTCAAATATTTTTGCGAAAAAAGCATAAGGGGGGACCCTTACAAAAATTGATTTTTCAAAAAATAGATTCTTGAAATTCTTTTTTTAATCGATTGTGGGTGTCAAAATTAGTATAAAAAACTATTGGAAAAATGATTCTGAGGTGTTTCATTTTTCTGTCAAAAATCATGCCAAAATGACAAAAAAAATTGACTTGTAAACGCCTTAAGTCCATACAAATGCCCTTCCTAGACTTCAAACTCCCATAACTTGGTCAAAATTGAGCCGATTGTCAAGCCTGAGGCCATTTTGTTCATGGTGTGTCCTAAATATCAGTCCTACATTTCAAGTTTATGCATTATTGAAAGTAAAATTTTTTCAAATATTTTTGCGAAAAAAGCATAAGGGGGGACCCTTACAAAAATGGATTTTTCAAAAAATAGATTCTTGAAATTCTTTTTTTAATCGATTGTGGGTGTCAAAATTAGTATAAAAAACTATTGGAAAAATGATTCTGAGGTGTTTAATTTTTCTGTCAAAAATCATGCCAAAATTACAAAAAAAATTGACTTGTAAACGCCTTAAGTCCATACAAATGCCCTTCCTAGACTTCAAACTC
The DNA here is from genome assembly GCA_035045305.1 of Drosophila maculinotata. Lineage (NCBI taxonomy): Eukaryota > Metazoa > Arthropoda > Insecta > Diptera > Drosophilidae > Drosophila > Drosophila maculinotata. The sequence goes on along the minus strand of JAWNPD010000319.1, from coordinate 6,321,819 downwards.
CCATAACTTGGTCAAAATTGAGCCGATTGTCAAGCCTGAGGCCATTTTGTTCATGGTGTGTCCTAAATATCAGTCCTACATTTCAAGTTTATGCATTATTGAAAGTAAAATTTTTTCAAATATTTTTGCGAAAAAAGCATAAGGGGGGACCCTTACAAAAATTGATTTTTCAAAAAATAGATTCTTGAAATTCTTTTTTTAATCGATTGTGGGTGTCAAAATTAGTATAAAAAACTATTGGAAAAGTGATTCTGAGGTGTTTCATTTTTCTGTCAAAAATCATGCCAAAATGACAAAAAAAATTGACTTGTAAACGCCTTAAGTCCATACAAATGCCCTTCCTAGACTTCAAACTCCCATAACTTGGTCAAAATTGAGCCGATTGTCAAGCCTGAGGCCATTTTGTTCATGGTGTGTCCTAAATATCAGTCCTACATTTCAAGTTTATGCATTATTGAAAGTAAAATTTTTTCAAATATTTTTGCGAAAAAAGCATAAGGGGGGACCCTTACAAAAATTGATTTTTCAAAAAATAGATTCTTGAAATTCTTTTTTTAATCGATTGTGGGTGTCAAAATTAGTATAAAAAACTATTGGAATAGTGATTCTGAGGTGTTTCATTTTTCTGTCAAAAATCATGCCAAAATGACAAAAAAAATTGACTTGTAAACGCCTTAAGTCCATACAAATGCCCTTACTAGACTTCAAACTCCCATAACTTGGTCAAAATTGAGCCGATTGTCAAGCCTGAGGCCATTTTGTTCATGGTGTGTCCTAAATATCAGTCCTACATTTCAAGTTTATGCATTATTGAAAGTAAAATTTTTTCAAATATTTTTGCGAAAAAAGCATAAGGGGGGACCCTTACAAAAATTGATTTTTCAAAAAATAGATTCTTGAAATTCTTTTTTTAATCGATTGTGGGTGTCAAAATTAGTATAAAAAACTATTGGAAAAGTGATTCTGAGGTGTTTCATTTTTCTGTCAAAAATCATGCCAAAATGACAAAAAAAATTGACTTGTAAACGCCTTAAAGCCATACAAATGCCCTTCCTAGACTTCAAACTCCCATAACTTGGTCAAAATTGAGCCGATTGTCAAGCCTGAGGCCATTTTGTTCATGGTGTGGCCTAAATATCAATCCTACATTTCAAGTTTATGCATTATTGAAAGTAAAATTTTTTCAAATATTTTTGCGAAAAAGCATAAGGGGGGACCCTTACAAAAATGGATTTTTCAAAAAATAGATTCTTGAAATTCTTTTTTTAATCGATTGTGGGTGTCAAAATTAGTATAAAAAACTATTGGAAAAATGATTCTGAGGTGTTTCATTTTTCTGTCAAAAATCATGCCAAAATTACAAAAAAAATTGACTTGTAAACGCCTTAAGTCCATACAAATGCCCTTCCTAGACTTCAAACTCCCATAACTTGGTCAAAATTGAGCCGATTGTCAAGCCTGAGGCCATTTTGTTCATGGTTTGTCCTAAATATCAATCCTACATTTCGAGTTTATGCATTATTGAAAGTAAAATTTTTTCAAATATTTTTGCGAAAAAAGCATAAGGGGGGACCCTTACAAAAATTGATTTTTCAAAAAATAGATTCTTGAAATTCTTTTTTTAATCGATTGTGGGTGTCAAAATTAGTATAAAAAACTATTGGAAAAGTGATTCTGAGGTGTTTCATTTTTCTGTCAAAAATCATGCCAAAATGACAAAAAAAATTGACTTGTAAACGCCTTAAGTCCATACAAATGCCCTTCCTAGACTTCAAACTCCCATAACTTGGTCAAAATTGAGCCGATTGTCAAGCCTGAGGCCATTTTGTTCATGGTGTGTCCTAAATATCAGTCCTACATTTCAAGTTTATGCATTATTGAAAGTAAAATTTTTTCAAATATTTTTGCGAAAAAAGCATAAGGGGGGGACCCTTACAAAAATTGATTTTTCAAAAAATAGATTCTTGAAATTCTTTTTTTAATCGATTGTGGGTGTCAAAATTAGTATAAAAAACTATTGGAAAAGTGATTCTGAGGTGTTTCATTTTTCTGTCAAAAATCATGCCAAAATGACAAAAAAAATTGACTTGTAAACGCCTTAAGTCCATACAAATGCCCTTCCTAGACTTCAAACTCCCATAACTTGGTCAAAATTGAGCCGATTGTCAAGCCTGAGGCCATTTTGTTCATGGTGTGTCCTAAATATCAATCCTACATTTCAAGTTTATGCATTATTGAAAGTAAAATTTTTTCAAATATTTTTGCGAAAAAAGCATAAGGGGGGACCCTTACAAAAATTGATTTTTCAAAAAATAGATTCTTGAAATTCTTTTTTTAATCGATTGTGGGTGTCAAAATTAGTATAAAAAACTATTGGAAAAGTGATTCTGAGGTGTTTCATTTTTCTGTCAAAAATCATGCCAAAATGACAAAAAAAATTGACTTGTAAACGCCTTAAGTCCATACAAATGCCCTTCCTAGACTTCAAACTCCCATAACTTGGTCAAAATTGAGCCGATTGTCAAGCCTGAGGCCATTTTGTTCATGGTGTGTCCTAAATATCAGTCCTACATTTCAAGTTTATGCATTATTGAAAGTAAAATTTTTTCAAATATTTTTGCGAAAAAAGCATAAGGGGGGGACCCTTACAAAAATTGATTTTTCAAAAAATAGATTCTTGAAATTCTTTTTTTAATCGATTGTGGGTGTCAAAATTAGTATAAAAACTATTGGAAAAATGATTCTGAGGTGTTTCATTTTTCTGTCAAAAATCATGCCAAAATTACAAAAAAAATTGACTTGTAAACGCCTTAAGTCCATACAAATGCCCTTCCTAGACTTCAAACTCCCATAACTTGGTCAAAATTGAGCCGATTGTCAAGCCTGAGGCCATTTTGTTCATGGTGTGTCCTAAATATCAGTCCTACATTTCAAGTTTATGCATTATTGAAAGTAAAATTTTTTCAAATATTTTTGCGAAAAAAGCATAAGGGGGGACCCTTACAAAAATTGATTTTTCAAAAAATAGATTCTTGAAATTCTTTTTTAATCGATTGTGGGTGTCAAAATTAGTATAAAAAACTATTGGAAAAGTGATTCTGAGGTGTTTCATTTTTCTGTCAAAAATCATGCCAAAATGACAAAAAAAATTGACTTGTAAACGCCTTAAGTCCATACAAATGCCCTTCCTAGACTTCAAACTCCCATAACTTGGTCAAAATTGAGCCGATTGTCAAGCCTGAGGCCATTTTGTTCATGGTGTGTCCTAAATATCAGTCCTACATTTCAAGTTTATGCATTATTGAAAGTAAAATTTTTTCAAATATTTTTGCGAAAAAAGCATAAGGGGGGACCCTTACAAAAATTGATTTTTCAAAAAATAGATTCTTGAAATTCTTTTTTTAATCGATTGTGGGTGTCAAAATTAGTATAAAAAACTATTGGAAAAATGATTCTGAGGTGTTTCATTTTTCTGTCAAAAATCATGCCAAAATTACAAAAAAAATTGACTTGTAAACGCCTTAAGTCCATACAAATGCCCTTCCTAGACTTCAAACTCCCATAACTTGGTCAAAATTGAGCCGATTGTCAAGCCTGAGGCCATTTTGTTCATGGTTTGTCCTAAATATCAATCCTACATTTTAAGTTTATGCATTATTGAAAGTAAAATTTTTTCAAATATTTTTGCGAAAAAAGCATAAGGGGGGACCCTTACAAAAATGGATTTTTCAAAAAATATATTCTTGAAATTCTTTTTTTAATCGATTGTGGGTGTCAAAATTAGTATAAAAAACTATTGGAAAAGTGATTCTGAGGTGTTTCATTTTTCTGTCAAAAATCATGCCAAAATGACAAAAAAAATTGACTTGTAAACGCCTTAAGTCCATACAAATGCCCTTCCTAGACTTCAAACTCCCATAACTTGGTCAAAATTGAGCCGATTGTCAAGCCTGAGGCCATTTTGTTCATGGTTTGTCCTAAATATCAATCCTACATTTCAAGTTTATGCATTATTGAAAGTAAAATTTTTTCAAATATTTTTGCGAAAAAAGCATAAGGGGGGACCCTTACAAAAATTGATTTTTCAAAAAATATATTCTTGAAATTCTTTTTTTAGTATTAAAAAAACTATTGGAAAAGTGATTCTGAGGTGTTTCATTTTTCTGTCAAAAATCATGCCAAAATGACAAAAAAAAGTAAGAGTTCTCTATTCGACAGATACCCTGAACTCAGTTCTTACATTCATAATTCTTTATCTGCATTCATACATAGAAACACACACATACATATACAAACACAAGCTGTTATGTTTTATTTACAATCTGGCAATAAGCAAATTTGTTGATATTTGTAATGACTGATACACTAATCCTGTGGATCACTCCGTTGGTACTCTGAACGGTAGGTCCAGAGGATGGTACCGCTTCAGGCGGCGATGAACAAGGCTGTTGTCCAGACATTTGGCGAGCACATGCTCATGGTCGCTCAATGTGCTTCTCGCTGTAGCGGATAAGTTCGCTGGCAATGGTGGGTACACCAAGGTCTAGGTATTTGGTTGCTGGCTCAACAGGTATGGGTTCACCATTAAGCTGAACTGGAGGACAACTGGGTCTACATATTGAAAATGTCATTTGCGCAGACTTATCAGCATTCACCACAATATTAAATACAAAACTACTTTTAAATTTCAAACTTTGTCAAAATATATATAAAATAATACATTTTGAATTCTTAATAAAAAGTTAATTTTTAAAATCTATATCTTAAACAAATTTTAGTTCAATTTTAACGCCATTTGAACTCTTTTAATAGAAAGTGTCAATCTTAATGAAACACAGTCACAAAACTTAGTAAACAAAAATATGCTTGTTTTCTCAAAAAAAAAAAAAAAATTCCTATTCAGTTAGTTATGACAAATATTGTAGTACATCTGAAATTTGGTACAAAAATTGTCAATCCAAGCAAAGAAAAGTATTGTTTGTGTAACATATCAACAATTTTGGGCAAAAGGGTCGATAAATAGTCATTGAAATAAACAGGGACCGCACATTATGTATATGTTACTCTCATACCGAAGGTTTGCAATGGCCGAGATGCTGTCCTATGGTTTGGGCCCTGCGTGGATCGCCATCACCAAATTAGTAGGAACTCTTTTATATACATATGTACATTCATAGTAATAACCCGCGGTTTTATGCAAAAAAAAAAAAAAAAAAATTATGTTTAGTTGGACCAAGAGTTTGAAGGTAAAATACTAATATTTAAAAAGTCAAAGCACTATGCCCTTTATCATAAAACCTAATTTAGTCACAGTGGCTAAACAATTTTTATGCCAAAATTGTTTTAGCTTAAGTGTTAAAAAAAGGCAAAACAATATGAATTTTTCAAAATATACTTTTGTACGAATTTTCAAACAACAAAAAATAGTATGAATGTTTTTAAAATATAGATAATTGAATTTGAACTCTATCTAAACACAAAAAAGATTCATATAACGTGATTTTCGCAATTTCCGAACGTTAAGGTGGATTTTCCCGAATTTCCATAGAAATCTTGGAATTTTTTTTTGTTATTTGGTCGAATGAAAAACAAATAATTTTTTTTGCAAATATTTTACGTGTTTATTTCAGATTTTGCCAAATTTTAAAATCACATTGTTTATATTTTGTTATGTAGAGTTTTGAAGCAGATCGGATGAAAAACCAACAATTTTTTTTTCAAACTATTTTGAAATTTGTTAGTAGGAAATGTGATAGTATAATAAGTTAACTTGTGGCAAATGGAAATCGATTTTCAGTGATACAACAAACCATGAAGATATAGTTTTTTACGACTAGTTAACATTTGTTTATATATGTATGTATCTATACAGTACTAACTGTGGACAGACAGACGAGCAGACAGCCAGACAGATATTACAATAAACCAGTATACTCATGTTCCCTTTGGGAACAGAATTTTAAAATTAAAACTTACACAAAATTTGTAATGTATGCATTCTGATGTGTGGGTGCAAAAACTTACTTCGACCAATCGATACCGTGACTGAAACAATTTTAAAAGAATATAAATTTCGTCGAAATTGATTACAGACGTAAAAAAATGTATTGACAGATTAAAAACACTTAGTACATTGAAAAGGCGTAGAAAGAATTGAAATTTTTCTGAATGGCTGAGCGTATTGGAAATGTACTTACATGGGGTGCTTGTCAAAGGCAGCCGTATGCGACTGTGTGGCAGCGGCAGTGGATGTAGTGGTCAAGTAGCATAACATCAGTATGGAGGCCGCACAGAAGCTCAATGATTGGCTGTAATGTTTATTATGCTGAGCGAAATACTGACATACGGCAGCTAAGGTGGCGCTCAGACTGGATAAAATTGCGGCTGGCATGGTAGCGGGTACAACAGCGCTGGCGATCTTGAGTGGACGCCAGGGCAGATCGGCAAATGGTTGCTTATCCGCATCCTTCTTCTGTTTCTGCTGCTTTTCGTTTGGTTCCTCTATTGGCGTCGCTAGGGCAGCTTGCGTCTCGAGCAGCATCCCATAGAGGCGTAGACAGGATATGCCAGCCAGTTGCGCTCCTGCAGCAATGTAGTTTTTCCTGCGACTATAGCTGCTACATCTGGAACCATGAATCTGACACAAGTGCTGGCGTGGGTGGCAGCGTTGGTCATCTTTGTTTATCTCTGGTCTGCAGCTGTAGCAATTGGAGCTACTTATTAGCAAAGCGTTTGCCTTCTTGGAAGCCTGAATATCGATCGTGTTTTGTACAAGTGGTGCGTGAGTCGCCAACGCGTCCTTGTTATCATGCGCTACCTGACAAAGCTGATGTTGCTGTTGTGTCGCAAATTGCACTTTAGCTGCCGCTTTTCGATATTTGCGGCTTTTTGTTGCTGCTTCAGGTTTATGAATGTCCTCTACTTTGCTCAATACTGATATTCTTGTTGTGATATCAGAGCATTGATTTTGCTTTTGTTGCTTTATGCTCTGATTGGGCTGCTCTCTGGATTCATCAAAGTTGCAGCCCATGTTATGATAACTGCAAGAAAAGTAAAGTGTAAGCTAAAAGCAAATACATTTGAAATATTTGCACCGTTTCGATTTATCATTTATTTTAAGTTTAAGGTCTCTTGCAAGAATTGGCCAAAGACGAAGAAGAACCAAAAACTCCTTATAAATAGCCCCATTCTAAACGTGAAGGTTACAATAAGAGGATAACTAAATTAAAATGTCTCGTCTATGGCTATACAAAACCTTAGCCCTCGGAGAAAGCCAATAAGCTCACAGAAGACCTTGATAAATTACAACAAGAAATTAAGAATAACAATTATACAAACACACACACACTCAAGTCACTCACTCAGACCTATCCAGATAATATAAAAAAAATATAACACCGCTGGAAAACCCGGAGCATAAGCAGAAACTTAAAAGCTTGTGCTAGGACCGGCACCGCTCAAGATTCCAACTTGAGACCGGAAACCGATGAGCAACAGCAGAGCAGCAGTAGAAAATGTATGAAACAAATATTAATCAAGTAAGAGTGCTCTAGTCAAGAGTGCCCGACCAGGATATACCCTGAACCAAGGTCCTACATTCATTCATAATTATTTATATGCATTCATACCTGGAAACACACACACGCATGCAAATACACGCTGAGCGTTTTATCCAATAGCTTTGCTTCTTCTTCTTCCATTGGCTCCAAGCTATGTTACACTGAATCGTAAATAACTTCTTTGTTTATTGTCCGATCGTAAAATTTGTAGGACATAAAGATGGCATATATATGTGAGACTATGTAAGTTCTTTTACCTTTAAAAATACGCATTCGTTTTCTGGGAGATAGAAGGGAGGTATGCAGGTATTTGGTGCCTCTACCTCTTAAAGCTTTAAAGCTATACCTAAAAAACACTAATCTGGAATCTTAATTGATCGTTATCTTTTAAACGGGACGAGATATTGAAAAAATTTTGAGCTTGTTTGGAGTCGGCAATACAAATATTTAAATTACAAATATAAAGTCTAGCTTTTATGATTTTCAAGCTATGCCCAAAAAACACTGGTCTGGAATCAACATTTATCGATAACTTTTGAACAAGACGAGATATCGAAAAAAAAAATATAATCTTGATCTGACTTGGCAGTACGAGAATATGAAGTCTCTAGCTCTTGTAGTCTCTGAGCTCAGCGCGTTCACACAGACGGACAGACAGACAGACGAAATGGCTAGATCGACTCGGAGGCCGGAGATGCTTTCTTATGCCTGTGACATACTTTTGCACCACTTCATGATACGCTTTTTCACATTTTTAATGGGTATAAAAACGAAGCTCAAGTACGTGCTAGAACTGTACGCAAAAATGATGAACGTTGTACGTAGCAAGCCTTCACGATCATGGAGAAAAATTGCTCCACAGATACAGTGAAACTTATTATTTAAGACTGACCGTTCAGTAACATGACTGGAGATCCATCTAAATTTGTAAACAGTTGCACAGATGCCACTGTTCGATCAGATACAGTATTATAAAAATCGGCAATCCAACAATTATCACGAAGGCAATATCAGCAACCGCGGTAATGGAAACAGACATTCCCGTGGCAACTACAGAGGCAGAGGTAGTAATAACTAAAATTACCACAATAATTACAATAGAAACAATAACGGAAATAACAGCAAGAATGGTGTTCTAGTTACCCGAGGTAGCTCGGAAAACCAACCAACGAAAAACCTTCGGATCAACGATTCAGTATAGAACAAAATTCATATTCTCAATCTAAATAAAATTAATTTCATAAACGTTAAATACGAAAATAAAGGCAACAATCGAACTCTTTTAGTCGATATAGGAGCAGACATTTTTATACTAAAGGCTTCAGATGTGTATAATGATATAAATCAAAATCACATCACACAAATAAGAGGAATTAGCGAAGGTTCAATTAAATCATAAGGTTACGCCTTTATTGAAATTAAAACGGATGTGTATATCATAATGCATGATTTTCATTCAAAACTCAAACTTTATACCAATTACGCAAAAAGTTCCACTTTACTGCCCACACGTTCAGAAGTCTTACGACAAATAATTTCAACTGAACAACAAATATTCATAATCGTGAGTTAAAATAATGTTTATTTATTAAATCAAGCATTGCAGAAAATTGTATTTCGACTATTAGTAAATATTGAAAATATGGGACATAAAGATGGCATATAAATTACAAAAAAAAGTATGAAACAACTATTAAACAAGTAAGAGTGAAGTCAAATATTTGTATCTTCTTCATACAGGCGGACGGACAGACAGACGAACATGACTAGATCCACTCGGCTGTTGATTGTGATCCAAAATGGTCGGAGATGCTTCCTTATGAATACTTTTGCACAAGTCTGTGATACCCATTTTCTAATTTTGAAGACCCTGAACGCAGCCTTTACATTATTTCATAATTATTCATCTACATTTATACACAGAAACACACACACATGCTACAAGCTGCTCGTTTTATGCAACTGCTGTGATTATTCCTCCATTGGCCCCATAGCATGTTACCACTAAGCATACAACACGGGCAGATATTGAAAAAATCGAAGTTTCGGCCACTGGCTGCCTCATAGATATATTGCCGGTGTCGCCCCGTCTCTACCCACAAACTCGAACGACAACAGAAAACTGGCAACTAGCAACGGCGAACATTGCTGTGATATGTCCACAGAAGCACACAGATTGGGTAAATATGTATTGCTGCTAGCTCGCACATATACACGCATGCATACAAAGATCTCGGAGCTAACACCTCTCAATATACATATGTTGCGGCAGCGAAAAAAGCGAGGCACTGACTTGATGACAAATGTATTTTCTCTGCCAGAGTTCTGCGCTTTGCCTTCGTGTCGCAGTCGCAGCACATGAGGTCAAGTTGAAATTCTAATTTCAACACACACAAGCTGGTATGGGATCTGCCGTCCGAATTTTGTATGCAGTCACTTTTTAGTCGATTTTACGCCTCTATGTGTTGTATGCTTAGTGATGTTACATTGAATCGTAAATAACTTCTTTGTTTTATCGATCGTAATGAAATGAGTATAAGTTAGTGTTTTTCAATATTTTAAAAATCAGAAAGATCATTAAAAAAAATGTACAGACTTTTGTATGCTAAACGTGAATATACCAAATTTGGTACCTCTAACTCTTAAAACTTTTAAATTATGTCTAAAAGCCGTAGTCTGGAATATAAATTTATTGAAAACATTTGAATGAAATGAACTATTAATAAAATAAAATAAACATGATCTGATCCGGCAATACGAGAACTTATATTTCATATAATAGTTCGAATAGTCTCTGAGAAACGCGCGTTCATACAGACGGAAAGACAGACAGATAGACAGATTATTATTATATATACGCACAACTTCAACTTTTTATTATTAAAAAAACAACTCAAGATTTTGAACCAGCTATCCTATCCTTCACCTGTCTCTTTCAGCATAGTAATGGTCTAGATCTATACTGACTCGCTCAGCCATAGACATAGTCTAGGCCAGAAATATTATAGGAAAAATACATTGATTTGAGAACTTTAGTAAATCAGATGGTAAATCAAATATTTTTTGATAGTGAGACTCTTGACTAGTTTATTTTTGTAATTTTATTGACATGATTTAGAAAAATGCTTATGTATGTCAGTGAGGCTCCCGAGTGTAACGCATTCTTGTCTGCTTTCAAGCAACAAACTCAAAAATATGCAACGCGTTTCGCGCCCGTTTGTTCTCAGCACCCCTTCGTTCTGCGTATAATATTTATTGCTGGGTAGGGTCCACCCAGCTTGACACGCAATATGAGCGACATTGCGCTGACTCATAAGGCTGTTCATCAGACAAATACTGAGAAAATGAGTTGACTACTTGACTGACTGAGTCCTGGTCAGGTCGCAAAACTCAACGTGTTCGACTTCCAGGTCACTGCTTTTGCGTGTGACTCGTAATTTAAGTAATGTAGGTCGTCTGTAAGTTAAACCATGCGCGGTGCGTACCTTTGCCTATTCACCGCTCTATGATTTACCATGTAATTAGTTAGCTATAAGGGTATTTTATTTATGAGGTAACCTAAGGCATCATTACTTATGAAAACTAATCTTGAATCAGTTCAACTAATAACTTATGGGATTATCATATTTATTTATTACTTCAGTTTAAAATGTACAATAATTTAAAATTACTATTATTCACTAAATTTACTCAGTTCTAATTGACGCAAAATATTAAATATTCGCTTGAATATACCCACTGTATATAATGTAAATAATTGTACGGCCCGCTTCTGAGGGATCAGGCTAACCGCAAAATTTGTATTCCCTTAAATTTACAAGGTAAATTTGTAATTGCTTCCGTCAAAGACTCAGCCATGAAAGGTTTCTACTTGTTTTAAAATCAATATTTTTAAATTTTTATGTTCTGCTAAAAAATTACACATCGAAGGCATTACTAATTCTAAAAATGTAACATGAATCTAAAATTGTAAAGTTCTTAAATACATACATATGTTAAACAAGAGTACTCTTGCCGAGAGTGCCAAACTAGGAGATACATTTAGACAATGTAGGTGGTTCTTCTTCCATGATCTCCGCACTATGGTAAATTAAATATTAATTTGCTTTTGTGTTTTTTTGTCGGATTGCCATGACACAATTTGTAAGGTCTTTCCTCCAAAAATAGTGTTCTCCAGTTTTTGGGGGAACGGCGAGATCCGTTATTCCTACATACCAAGTTTGGTGTCTCTAGCTACTGCATCTGTTAAGTTATGCATAAAAAACGATGGTCGCGGGAAGTGATATCGATCAAATGAAATAAACTTGAGCTGACCAGAGTATGCGAGAACTTATATGTGAAACATTTGAGTTTAGAGCTGCGTACAGGGTGTCTCCTAGTTGTGCACTCTTGACTAGAGCACTATTTCTGGTTTTATCTGTTGTTATTAGTTTTGATTGACACTTTTTGATTGAGGTCGGTTTAAGTATTTGGTTTTGGTTTCGGTTTCGGTTTCGGTTTCCGCGTGTTTGCCACATTCGCCCAAACAATTTTTTGTCGGATTCGTGGCTGTCGTGTGAAATCTTTGCTATTTGATGTTCTACATGTTGTTATTGTTGTAGTTGTCGTTACAGTTGTCGCTAGTCTTTGCCTGGTCTCTTTTTTCAGTGCGCAGACTGCACCTTGACACTAATATTGAAAGAAAAGTGAACTAAAAATAAAAATAGTGCGCAATGCAATAGATTCGCATGAGGGTTGTTTGGCGTTTTATATAGACATTTGTTTAAAACGTATTTAAATGCTGAGTAAATGCTTTTAGCATTGATTTAATGTGAGATAAAGACTCAACGGGGTTTCCCAGTCACCGGATTTGTTGCAAGAAATTAAAGGCTTTGTTTTTTTTTTTGGGAATTCAGGTCATAATTTATATATTCATAAGATATACTACTTATTTACGTTAACATTGATTCACTTTACAACTATCACTTTACATTTTTGGTTTTTTTTTTTTTAAAAACTCTTTAATTATTTTAATTCTGTTGTTGCATTGTTTGCATTGTTTGCACGCACATCATTGTTGTTGTTGTCGCCGTTATTTTCGATTCTCAACCAGTGCATCACATTAATACACGCTTTACATAACTCACTTAATGCACACTCACGGTAGCTGCATAAATTACCCGAACATAACAACCAAAATTAACTAGCCCAACTGAAAAAAAGCAGGTTATAAACTCGAAATAGAAATAGATACTTTGATCAATAATTTCTCAACACGTTTTAGTATCATATTTATTTATGTATGTACAATGTATATAATATACATTTGCATTATTCTTCGGCTACCGTGTTGTATTTTGTAGTTTTCCTCTGAACAAACTCTCTTAGAGCATATTCCACATAGAAAGAGATTTTGTCGAAATAACTCCGCCTATTGCTTAGCCGTTTTCGCTGCTATGTGAATATAAGTATTTGGTTCCAAATTTGTATCCGTTTTCGCTGTGCTTTTGTATTGCAAACACGACCCGAACTGAGCGTTGAAATGAAACGTTAACATGCAGCTGCCTCACATTTTCATTCGGAACGAAAACACAGCAAAACCCGAAACGGAACCGAACTCTACTGCGCCCCGTGCTTTTCGCTTTGACGAGCTTTTTTGCTTTTAAAGCTTTGAGCAGGTCCTCTCGACAAGCTCTGCACGGAAAGCATACCACTTGATTGCCTCAAAAGAATATATTCTCTTTCATTTTTTTGAAGTCAGAATCTCTCTTCCCTCTTGCTCTGTGTGTCTCGGAATCAGCTGATAGTTTTTTGTTTACAAGATGCCTCCCCCAATATATAGTTACACCGAAATGTCGCGACAAATGACGTAATTTTCTATTGTTGCATTTTCACCATATTGCAGAGAGACAAACATAAAAAATCTGGTGATGACACGAGAAAGAACAGTCATCATCTGGGGCCGCAGATTAAATACCCTCGACGACTATTTTATAATATAATATATTCTTTACTCTTGTATGCTATACGAGAATATATATATAAAATTTGGTGCATATATGTAATGCCTAACGATGGTTCGGAATCAAAATTTATCGATAAATTTTTAACTTGAACGGGGGGAGATGTTTGAGATGCTTCTTTATGCCTGTTACATACTTTTGTACAAAACCATTATATCCTTTTTACCCATTTTTAATGGCACCAGGGTATAAAAATTACTATTTTCATGTACTTATTCTTGAACAAAATTTTAACAAAATTTAATTGTTATTACCTATATAATCAGAATTAGTTGAATGTTCATTTATTATTAAGTAAATACGCATTACTGATAAAACTTGTATGTATAACATAGAATATGTGTGTACATATACCTACATGAATTTACATCGTGTTTTTGTATGTGTGTGCGTGTTTCTATGTATGAATGCAGTTAAATAATTAGCTTTATACTTATACAAGTCGGCCACTGTCGACTAGAACCAAAGAAGACACTATTTCAGAGGTCAATTTTCTTTGGAAAGAGATACCCTCAGGGGTCCTTCAAAATTTAGTGGACTCGATTCCAAGACGTCTTGAAAAAGCTATTGAAGCCAAAGGGACTATACATTTTATTAACTTACAATCAATTTATTCAGCTGAGTTAAGTGTTAAGATTGGCGTTATTCATAATATTCACTTGTCAAAATACTTATGCCAACCAATGAAAACGAATTTAGTTTATAACTATTAAAGTTCTTATGTAAAAATACTCATTGAATTATTTTTCAGTTTTCACTACCAATATGTTGTAAAGAAAAAATGTATTTTAACACATATTGATTTAAATATTTATGCTTAACATGTTGCCTGGAAGATCTCCGAGATGGACCTGGCTCTTCGTTTCTGTTTGGAAGTAATCCTGGATCGATTGATTCGGGTTCTGGACTGTGGCCCTCATTTGTTAGACTCATCAACTTAAGGGTCGTCGCTCAAACGTTCAGTGTCGAGAACTGGTTGAACAGTGCTTGTTGAATGCTGCTCATCACTGGTAATGGGCTGTTAAAAGGATAGTATATGGTTGGCAGTTGGTAGTTTCCTGTAGAAGTCATCTGGTTGTTGAATCAATGTGGCAAGCAACTGGTTTACCAATTTGTTATCCAATTTGACATTGAAGTGGAGTTGATCTAATTTTTTTACTATAGTGCCAAGTTTCCATGGGCTTCCAGGGCTTCTAAGCGTAAAGCTTACTACGTATCTGTCGTTAAGGTATAATTCCGATTGTGATTTACCGCATTTTAATGGTGCTATTCGATATTTGAATAAGATTTCCGTCAATTTGCTTGACATGGACAGTTCTTCGTTTGACATGGCGAATAATTTGATTTCCAAAGTTTAAATATTCCTTTCAGCTAGTCTATTGGTAGAATGAATATTGATGCATTTTTGAAAAATGTTATTTATTCGGAACTTATAAAAATGTTGGTATTGTCTGAAACAATTTCATCAGGATACACGCTCCTTGCAAATATATTTATTAGTGTTTCGATGATGCGTCACCACTTGCAGACTCATTTTTCTGACAACTTTGTTTTACCTTTTTATATCATTTTTAAAAGATGTATTCTTCATTATTACCTTTGAGAGATGTGTCCATTGCTGAATTTGAGCATAAGAAATTGTGAACTCATGTCTATGAGACAGCCCGACACTATTATATATTATTGGTAATAACAACATAAACCATAATATATCGATCCCTAACACTTTGAATTAGATCGTAAGCAACACAAATCCAACCAAAAATATTCAAAAAAATGAAGTTAAAAGAATTTTTCCCTGTAAAGTTTGCATTTTGCGGTTAGGGCCTGATATAAGCATCTTGATATTTAATCATTTTCGCATAATCAATGACGAAGGTATTTGACTTCTTGATGTATGGACAAATAATTTTGGTTTGCACTTTCTTCAAGTAACTAAAATTTGTTTATTAACTGTCAAACTTTATTGTGTTTTCTTTAATCTCGTACAACTCAGCAATTTGAACAATTAGATTACCGAAAGCTATAATTAAAGCACATATATTTTGGCCAAGATGACAAGCTGAATCTATATAGCCATGTAGGCTTGTGTGTTTTTATGCAAACTGGACTTTTAGATTTAGCTAAGGAGAAGCTAAAGCATGGAAAAGCTACAGCTGTATTGATAAAGACTTCTAACATTCCAAAATATTTTTTTTTGATAAAGTATACAAGCGGGAAACGGACAGATCGTATCAAGTATAGCTGCTAAAGGACTGGTCGTGCGAATGTTAAGCTTGACGAATAACTTTTCTTTTCATAAGATAACAAGCTGAAAGTACTACATACAAGTTTCATAATGCTTTATACATATTGACCAAGTTTTATTATGATTGGATTACATAGATCTGCCAAAAGCGTTTGTTATTTACAAATATTTACAATAATTTAATTTCTATGTGACAATATTGTGTTAGAACTCTATATCGTATCTATGAGCATTTGATTGATTTCTAACAGGGTACATAATCTTGGGAACCCTGAGGTTGTAACACTTTATTCCCAACGAAAAAATGAGTATATAGACTTGTGCAAAGGTCATCTGGCTTTTTGTAAGTATTTGCGCAGAAATTTGTTTAAGCCATTGAGGCTATTGCCTCGATTCATGCTATATGTGTATCATGATTTGACATGCCCACTAGGCGACAGTCAAGCGTAAAAATATGTTTCTCCCGTAGCTTTATAGCTTAAGTCGAAAGCTCCATAATTATTAGAGAGTAGTTTTACCACTTCACTGCTATTAGTACACAGGGAGCAGAGTCGGTTAGATCAGACAGCAACATTTGTAATTAATTTTTAAGTTTGCTTGCTTTGCATTTTTTGTAGGTGGCATACTTTCCAAATAAAAACAGCAACACGAAGCTTACTATATACTTAAGTTTTTTTTTTTTTTAGACAATGTTTAGTGCATTTTTCCATAATTTGTTTGTACACAATATACAAATTTCAGGCATTTACTTTAAGTATTCTTAAATTTGCATATCTATTATCAATATCAATATCAATCCTAGACTAGATTATGACGAAATTCTATATTAACATTGTGGCTTAAGCTAGGGCATATTGAAAAGCTTTTGGTAACAAGTACCTTCCTGGTAATTAGTTGTATTTTCAAGCTTTTTAGGTACGGCGGCAACAATGTCCATACAAATAAAATATTTGTTAACTTAAAATTATGTGAACAAAATTAAATAGATTTAAAAATATATAAAAAGCGACAGCAGATGCAAATCAATCGGCCTTAAGCATTTCTCGATTTCTTTTCAGGAGGCAGCATTCTTAATTGAAGCATGTTTTGAACCCTTGCAGAGGCTATTATAGTTTTCTCACGGAACGGCTAAAGCATCAAAAGAAGACATCTCCGACCCAAACTAGTCGCTCAGTTTTTAAGCTATATTCATGAAAATGGTTATATTGCTGCAGGCAATACATTTTTCAGAGGCGGACGGATTGGACCCTGGCTCCAACAGGAACTATCGGTGAAAAGATGACTTCTTTTATGAAAAAATATTTTCTTTTTCAAGTGTTATTATACTCCCAACAAGCAATCGAACAGTTATCAACATCCGTTGGCTATATCGTATAGCACCGATTAGAACATTCAGTTGACTGAAATTTTCATGTTGTTTATAAATTTGTAATAAATATGTAAATAAATAATTAAATGTAGGCAGCTGGCTCCCCATCTACATGGTGTAATCTTTGGCGTGCCGAGAATAGGTTTTTTTTTTGTTTTTTTTTTTATAATATTAATGCAAGAATATTTGAGATATTAAAAGATTCTGTAATATCCACTATTATTCCTTTGTAATCGGTTTCCTCAAAATACTTTTTCTATTTGTCAGTTGCTCATTGAAATTGGATTACCTAATTAAAATATTTGATTGCAGTGCGTGGTAGGTTAAAACAAATACCCTTACAAAAAATGTAACTAAATCAAAGAAATAATTCTCATGCTATTGCACTACCGGACATCGTTGTCGCCTGTCGTTCGTTCTGCTGCTCACGGCTGCGATCGTGCTCAGCTGTCTCGGAGCTGTGGGAGTAATCAAAACAGGAACCATTAATAAATCGATATAATATCTATATTTACGGTGACTTACTTTGAACGCACTGCAATGGGGCTGTCTGGTATATCAACAGGATTGGGATTGTTGTTATTTGTAGTCGAAGCGCGACGTCCATTTCCAGATTTGTATGAGAATATGGAATCGTTTTCCAAATCATTGTCAATCTGCAAGGGATAGGTTTTAGTTTCATACAAATGTTTGTACATACAAATGGTATATCATTTATCAGTCGGATGAGATGAATATTTCGTGTTAATTGTATAAGGCATTGATATATATCATAAAACTTACCACCTGCCGCTTATAGGACAAACGTTCGCTTGACACTGAACCACAAGATGAGCTCTCTGACACCGCTTGAGTGACTGAGGCTACAATTGGTGGGCTGTTAGGACCCGGAAATCGTTTTGAACAGACCTGGGACTGAATGTGTTCGCAAATACGACGAAAACGGCGAATGTTGCCTTTATAAAAAAGAAAGTTTGTTCGATTATTGTAAAATTAGATTAGGGGGGTTACCTACCGGACAACAATGTGAATGTCAGAGCGAATAGCATATCTGCAATATCACCTTGCTTGCATATGGGACTGATGTCCACCTAGCCAAAGACAATCTGGTATTAATTCCGAATGCGTTAGAGAGTACCTTCAACCTTGCTACTCACCTGAAACTTAACATGACGCTGAAACATAACAGGCCCATTGCCATTACGTTTGTACTCCACGCGGAACGAGGTGGGTGATACTACACTATGAGATAATTCAGCCATCTGAAAATCAATATTAATTTGGAGATAGTTAAAATTGGCGGCCTTTAAATGAGTTTACCAAACTCTATCTTAATAACTTTGTGAAATCTTTTTATATTTATACCCAGAACACATTCAAAATGGGGAAAAATGGCATCATGAAGTTGTACAAAAGTATGTAACAGGCATAAGGAAGCATCTCCGATCCCATAAAGTATATATTTAGCCATGTCCGTCTGTATGAACGCGCGTTTCTCAGAGACTAAAAAAGCTAGAGACTTCATATTTAAAACTTAAGTTTTCGTAGTGCCGGGACAATGCAATTTTATCATTTATCTCGTCCCGTTCAAAAGTTATCGATTAATTAGGTATCCAGACCAGTGTTTTTTTTTTAGGTATAACCACTAAGCATACAACACATAGAGGCGTCGAATCAACTAAAAAGTGACTGCATAAAAAATTCGGAAGGACGATCCCAGGAGAATTTCACCTCGATTCCACCATGGTGGCTTTCTAAATTCTTAAAGCCGGCACGGCACCATTGAGCAGACCTACAGGTTAGTGGAGCATATGTTGAAAGCCTTTCAATACTTTGAGTTTTGCAATGGAGTATTTGTGGATGTACTGTGGCCAGAGATTTCGAGCGAACAGGAGTGCCGCAAGGAAGCGTCTTGGGCCCGATGCCGCACTCTATATGTACAGCGGACCTCCCGCTGGCCGATGAGGACATCCTGTCAAGGGAAAAACGCTTCTCGCTACCTACGCTGACGACATTGCCATCCTCTTCAGCTCGAAGTGTGAGTATGAGGCATCTGATGGCATTCACTAGTACGTTCATGCTTTTCAGGTCTGGTCTAAGCGCTGGAACTTAAAGCTTAACGCATCAAAGTGCCTAGATGCATGATTCACGATGCGAAGGCCCTTAGCCCGGCGGCTCATTAGCCAAAGGCCGTTTACTATGCTGAGGAGGTGTAACGTCTCACAGTGGGGCTTTCTGACCTTTTGCGTTGCAAATATCATGAATATTTGACTTTTTGGATATCTTTCCCCGATTGGGGACAGGAATTATTATTGGTATGGAAGAACTCGCAATCAACTCAGCAATCTGACATCAAGGGACATTCCATGGTGCTCAGACTGACATCAGATGTTCCCGACATAATTGGTTACTGTACCACCCAACTGATAGGACTGGAAAGACAACAAACATCTGAATCGATCAGCATCTCCGCCAATAAGTCGAAGAAGCCAAGCAACAGGGTTGATGGTGGCGTTTTTTTCCCCAAAGGGGGGATAAGAAACAGCTTTCGCCTTCCTGAGCATTGCAGTTGGAGGCAGACGTCATGGCTAATAAATGCTATCATGCTCACTGATTGTGGCAAGTCTGTCAATGAGATCAACCTCGTATCAGTGCCCGAACAAAGAAGGTAAGCTGATGACAAGGTCAGCAAACGCAACAAGGCTTACATGACTGAACCTAGATGTTAAGCGTACATCCGATTTTCTACGACGAAAAAATAACCTAAACTAACCTATTATAAAATCAACTTTTCATAGCCTTAGAAAAGAAGAAGTAGAAGTTGCGGGACGATACAAGTTTATCATTTTTTTTCGATATCTCGTCTCGCACAAAATTTATCGATTAATTTCAATTCCAGACAAGTGTTTTTCGGGCATAACTTGAAAGTCATAAAAGCTAGAGACTATATTTGAATTTAAGTTATTGTAATGCCGGCTCAACACAATATCATCATTTTGTTTAAGGTATAGCTTAAAAGTTATAAGAGGTAGAGTCACCAAATTTTGTTCATATATAGCATACCGAGGTTAAATACATTTAAATTTTTGGATACCTCCTCCCGATCTTACAGAAATCGAAAAATACGTTGCTTACGATTCAATATAACATAGTTTGGGGCCAAAGGAAGAAGAAGAAGCGAAGCAATTGCATGACGCGCATCTGGTAGTGTGTGTGTGTTTGTATGTGTGTGTGCGTGTGTGTGTTTCTATGTATGAATGCAGATAAAGAATGAATGTAAGAACTGGGTTCAGGGTATCTCCTAGTCGGGCTCTCTCGACTAGAGCACTCTTACTTGTTAAAAGTTGTTGTTGTTGTGAGCGCTCACCGATAAAAATGCATGTATCAAATGCGCCTTGACTGTTGCAATGGGTTTGCCCTTAACCAGTATGGTAAATGTCTCATCTTTCTCCGTTGTTATCAAATTTCCAAACCAGGAGCGTTTAGTCAGCTCAGGCGATGACTCCGGCGTCAGATGAACTTCATCAGCGGAAACTAAAAAGAATAGTGGTCAATCAAACCATATGTTTTAATTAAAGGATAGCAACAACCCACCCTGCATTTTTCTGCGATGAAAACGTGGGCTGCCCAGAAAGCTGTTCTTGATGTTGGTGAGTCGCGTCTTCCAGAGCTGCCCACCTGGCACATTGCAGGGCGAACCGGGTATGCCTGGATTGCTATTATTCAGCAACGGCGAGCCATTGGGATTCACAACTGCATAAGAAATAGACAGACAAATGTTAGTTATCTAAAGGCACTTTGCATTGGAAGGAGTGGATAACTCAAAGGGCATGCACACACCACTATTCAAGTCTGTTTCGTTGAACATACTAATGGCAATAGTCGGACCTGAGCTGGCACGATGATGTACACAGGGTGAAGGCGCTGTGGAATTGCCGCCCGAATCGCGACCTAGACTGTTAGGCGATGGCAGACAATCTCCATACTCTCGTGTGGAGCCACTAACTATGTGCTCCTGAGCTAGACGCGCTGAGTCGCGACGCTCCAAGCGAGTCTCCCTGATGGTAACCGCATCGTTCTCAATGCTCTTCTGAGAGCTGTGCGAGGGCGTTCGACTGACCGACGGATGATGCACCGACCCGGAACGGTCTCGATCACCATAGGTTGAATGACGTGAGCCCACCGCTGGTGAGGATGGCCGTGACATCGCATTGGCCTGCTGCTGCGTTGAGCTCATGGCAGTGTTGCAACGTGTTGGACTATGATATGAGGAGCTTCGCATCGATGTAGATACCGTCGTGGGTGAGCGTCGCTGATGGTTGCGTGTGCTGCTGTACGATCGGAAGCTGTTGGTGAAATGTGAGAAAAGTTTTCAAGAGGGGCAAACATTTTAAGAGCAACTCACTTAAAGGCCTGTCGACGCGGAGTCAATGGAGAACCCTCCGAAATCTGACCATAGCTCGGCGCATTAGTGCCATTGATGCGACACTTGTCCAGCCGCTTGCGTGGTGGATCCACCGACTCCAGTTCGCTGCGTGATTTCTGTGCAAACTCTTCATCATCCTCCAGTGCGGGGCGGCGACGTTTGCGCTCCAGAAGAAGAAAGTAAATGACCTTTTCGGTGTTGTGACTGTAATTTGGAACTTATTAGTTTAATAACACTCGTTACAGGACATTGATTGCCCACCTAGCGCTGAGTAGCTCTTGTAAGAGTTTATCTTTCTCCTTGAAGCAGCCCAGCGAGCATATGGCATTCAACACATCTGGATCCACAGCAGTGGCCGTGGGTATTACATGTGTTTGTACTACCTCCATCATGGGCAGCTCTAACTCTAGCTCACCCTTGCCACCAGCAGTGACCCAGGCATGGCGATTTATTTCAGCCAGCTAAAAATATCCATAGTAATTAGATAAAGATCATACCGGTCATCCACACAAATGTGGCAAACTATTCCTCTCATATTGAGGGTATAAATTATGATGAAGGAAACTCCAAGCACCTTCGGGATCACGGTTTTTAAGTTTATTGTAATGTCCGCCTTGTTATCCGTCCGCTTGCCTATTAGGTCGCAATTATTTAAACGCTCCCAATCAAATTATTTCCCAATAACAAGTGAAACATCATTTTATTTAGGCTGTAGAATGCTAAATTTAGTGTCTCTAGCTCTTTTAACTGTCATGTTGTGCCTAAAAACCGTGGGTTGGAGTCGAAATATATCGATAACTTTTGAACGGGACGAGCTATTGATATAATTAAATAAACTCGTAGTGCGGGGTCAATACAAGTTTATCATACTTACTTCTGTTTGCTATACGAAAACATACATACCTAATTTTCAAGTTATTCCCAAAAAAAAGCGATATTAATGTCGATAAATTGGAATAAACTTGTATTGACCCAAATATAAAGTCACTAGCTCTTATAGTCCTGAGATCGGTGCGTTCAAATGGACGGACGGACAGATTAATACTTCCATAGTCTCCCAACGAATATTTTTATATTAACTAAACAATATATTATATTCGCAACTTAGAAGGCTTTTTCGAGATTTTGTTTATTTCAAAAAGATTCTGGGAACACCACGTCCACCTCCATGAATAGAAAATATATTATATCATCCAAAGTTTTAGAGTTTGTCATTAAATTGTAAAGGTAACCTTCTATCTTTTGATTCTGTCAAGCAAATAATAAATTACTCCGTGTACTCCGCAAGAAGATTCCACATGTTTTAACTGTCATTACATTGGTATCAAAGTATTAGGCAGTAAGTTACGTCAAACTTTGATAATTATTGTATTTGCAGATGGGGACTCACCGTTAGACGCCTGTCCGGGTTAACTTCAATCATGCCACGCAAAAGACTCTGGCAATCGGGAGGAACAAAGTGTGGAATATGAAAAACACCGCGCTTGACTTTCTCCAGCAGCTGTCGCAAGTTATCATCGTCGAATGGCAAAGCACCTACTAGCAGTGCATAAAGTATGACACCACAGGACCATACATCCGCCTTCCGTCCATCATATTTCTCACCCTTGTGGAAGAAATAAAATGAATAATAAAGTCAATTAGCAATTCTAATATTTCAAAATAAGCTGTACGTCTTTTTATTGGAGCATACTGATCTTGCGAAATTTAAGGATTGACTGAAATACACGAACTTGCAGAAGTAGTTCAATGATTATTATCCAAACATTGCCAAATTTTGTTCCCACTCGTTGTTAAAATATTCAAAAACCATGTCCTAGTGCTAATAATCATACGATTAGCTATGGGTGGGTGCACTGTCGTCAGAAAGCAAAATCTGCCTTGTCAAGATATCCAGTCTCTCCGCTTTTCTGAATAGATCTCTTTGTTCCCCGCTTTTTCTAGACTCACCCGTATGACTTCTGGACAGGCGTAGTGGGGTGATCCGCAAGACGTCTCCAGCATGCTACCAGCTGGTTGCAGTGAGGCCATACCGAAGTCCGCTATCTTAATGTTATTCTTCTCATCCAGGAGAAGATTCTCTGGCTTTAAGTCTCGATGGCTGCAAGTTCAGTTTAGACAACAAATGTTGAGCTAATATTTTGATGTGGGAATACTTGCCATATTGAGTGTGAATGACAGAAATCCAGCGCAGATATGATTTGTCTAAAGAACTTGCGTGCCTCTTTTGGCGTTAGTCGTCCTTTTTTTACGAGATAATCGAATAATTCACCCCCAGATACGTGTTCCAATATTAGATATAAATATTTCTTATTCTCATACACATCGCTCAAGCCAAGCACGTGCGGATGATCGATTAGTTTCATGATGGCAATTTCACGTTCAACCTTGAATAAATGGGGAAAATGCAAAACTTTATCACATAACATATCAAGTCAAGTTACAGTTTCATTGTTTCAAAATTTCAAATAACGAAAATTCAAAACAAGTAAGAGTGCTCTAGTCGAGAGTTTCCGACTAGGAGATACCCTGAACCCAGTTCGTACATTCATAATTCTTTTTCTGCATTCATACATAGAAACACACACACACACATACAAACACAAGCTGCTGGCTGCGCGCGTCATGCAATTGCTTTGCTTCTTCTTCTTCCATTTGCTCCAAACTATGTTACATTGAATCGTAAATAACTTCTTTGTTTATTGTCCGATCGTAATGAAATTTGTAGGACATAAAGATGGCATATAAATGTGGATACCAAACACAAGAACGGTACTCCAGAATTGGACGAAAAAGAGAAGTATCTTAGTTGTACAAGGGTCATTAAATTCCTTTGACCACCGCTTAATGAAACCAATTACTTCAAAAGAGTAATCACTTTGATATGATTGTCAAACCTACATTTTTTGTCAAAAATTAAGCCTAAATCATTTACTTCATCTATTCTTTCAAGCAGCCTTTTGTAAGCCAATTGCGTGGGCATCGCTGGACTATAACCATGGGTTAACGACAGCACCTACGCACAATTAGTGTGGTTAGGAAAATTGCAAGAGCCATCGCAAAGTCAAAAGTTATTGAGGAATACTTACCTTCATTAGCACTGATTCGCTGAGTTTTTCGCGATTGATTATTTTAATTGCTACCTTTTTTCCAATCACACAGTGCACGCCCAACTTGACGAGACCTGTCCAAAAAAATGTAAACGTATTTTTTTTTTTTGAATTGTAATTGTATTGTAGGTATTGTTGAAATTGTGGATTACCCGTTTGACCCTTGCCAAGTGTCTTTTCCAAGCGATATGGACCCACAAATTGACAGTTTTCTGCCATCACATTGTTCTCCTTCTGCATTTTGTGATCTTTTTGGTTCCTGGCTAAAATCTGTTTCTGGCAGGTGTCTGCTACTGTCCTCGCACCTTTTATAGCACGTATAAGAACCTTTGTTGTAATCTTCACATGACTGCATGCCAACAATGACAGTGTCACCTGTAAAAGTAAATGAAGACAAATTCAATTAATAAATTGTGCATTTTTTATTGATTTCAATAAATTTGTAGTACAAACTAGCAAGTGTATATAACTCTCAATGTCTCTATACACAGTGTAACAAAAGCTTAAAGACATATGTATGCACTAGCTAAGTATCTAAAGAACAATCACAATGTGACGCTTGTAAGAAAGCTATCCAAGGTACAACTCTCAGCTTGTCCGAGTTCAGCTCTATCAAGAAATTTGTATATGTACGGTGACGCCAGAGGATGTATGGTGGGCGGAGGGAGGTTTACCTCGCTTTTCTAGCCTGCGTCGTTTCCCGCTTTTCATCCAAGGGATCGTTGCCGATCGTGTATTTATATTATTTTCCCCTTCTGGTTGCCTATTTCTTCTTAACTTTTACACTTATTCTTTTCTTTTCCTTTCTTTTCAGTATCTTTCACTTTCTTCTCCTTATCATCACCGTTCACCAACAATTGACCCTCTGCTCAGCTTTTCCCTCCGAGGACGGTGACCTGCCGGTCCCTCCTGATCGTCACCTTGTAGGTCTTATCTCCGGCGTTGCAACGGAAGCGGCAACGGCGCCCTAGTCCTATCTCCCGTTGGCGATCTAGGATGTCTAACACCAACGTCCGAGGCAATAGGCCTCGTAAAGACTGTCCACTCCGATGGTGTCTCGACCCTGGAGGGCATCGGCTTCACATTGTCCGCCTTTGTACCTCCACTGACGGCGTTTGCGGAGTGGGAGGGTCGTTTGACTTGCCCGTGCCTCTCTTTTTCGTCCATTTGCCCCAGGAATTCCTCGCTCCATCTCTCGTGGAACACCAAAAAGGCAGTACTACCATGTTTCGACCGCATCGTGGGTTTTCCGGAGGACTCGATCTCTCCGACCGTACTCCACGCACAATTTCCAAAGGATGTGGTCTTCGTTGCTCGCTCGGTAACCCATATGTCGATACAACTAACCATTCTCGATCACGTAATCCGCAAATTTCTCAGGGTCGTTCGTCACCTTCTCGTGCATCGCCGCCGTCCATTTGTAAGGTGGAAAAGGCTCACCACCGCTTGCTGACACGTTTTCAAGGGCTGACGGGAGAGCGCATCTGCTACCACGTGTTGAGTTTTCCTCGTTGGTAGTGTGCGTCGAATTGGAATTGTTGGAATCCCAAGGCCCACCGCGCTCTTCTCCCTGAAGGGCTCTCAATCGAGTTCAGCCACTTTAGCGGGAGGTGATCCGTGATTACGTCGAAGCGGTATCCTTCCAAATAGCACCTTAACTTGCGAATTGACCAGACTATTGAGAGGCACTCCTTCTCGATGGCTGAGTAATTCTCCTCTGCTTGAAGTAGCTTCCTACAAGCATAAGCGATCACGCGCTTGTGCCTTTTGATTTCCTGGTTAAGAACCGCACCTTAGCCGTGATCGCTCGCATCCGTCTGTAGTGAGAATTGCGATTTCCAGTCGCCCAGGGAGTGTCAGATTCAACGCCTCTTCCTCAGTCGCTCCGCCTGCCCCCTGATCCCCTCTATAACTTTGCCCTGTCGCAGGCTTCCCCGTACGCGCCATCTGTAATGCCTCCGAACCCGGTGTAGGGATGTCTGTGAACTGGCCTTTACCATCCTCACCCCCTTATATTCTCTCGCAAGTACGACCATCCCCAGAATCAGAACTTATATTCCACATATCAAGTCTCTAACTCTAAAAGTCTCTGAGATCTGCGCGTTTATGCAGACGGACGAACAGACAGGCGGACATGGTTAGAATGACTCAGCTGTTGATATATACTTTATGGGGTCGGAGATGGTCCCTTATGCTATACCGTTTTCCCATTTGTAATGGGTTCAGGGAATAAAAAGATCTTTGGCATCAGTTTCCAGGAGCAGTGTTACACAGTCAGATACGTCGGACTGCATTATGCTTAATGGTTGGAATTTAATTGTCTTAAATTTAAAAAAAATTTTGGTTTTAGCAGTCTGCTGATAGCTCAATCAAACTAGCTAGTCTGTTATAATCTTAACATATCAACGAAAAATGATCAGCATCGGAATTCGATGTCATATAGCTCCTTTAGGAACAACCGTTCGAGTCTGGTATGTAAAAGTTTATTGTTTTCCAATCGGTCAGACAATCGGTTGGTTTTTATACTCCTAATAAAATGTACGATGTGATCAGGTGGTCAGAGGACCTACAAGGGCATGTTGGAGTTCTATTGCAGATATATGAATTAAATATATAAATTTAGATGTGAGCACGTGCGCTATAGACCAAAGCTGGGATACATTTTCTGCGTTATGCTGTAGATAGCTGTTTTGTCTTTTGCTGTGTTTATTGTTGCTCGTAATTGCGACTGCTTAAAAATCGATACGTACGAAAATCTATAAGCAAGACAGCCACAGAATAGCGTAATAAGACGGAATTGTTCACATTCTTACTTACCAAGTGGAAACCATTTTTGTAGCCTCCGTGATGGGTGTAAAATTTGAGCGACTTTTGCTTCTTAGAAATCACTTCCGGATGCACATTGCCGTTGCACTCACACAATGCAGCTGCTTGATAAATAAAACACGCCAAACACACACACAGTGGCTCTACTTAGCACTCACACTGGCAGACATAGGCACGGCTCTACTATGTTTCCTTTGAATTACTACTCTGTATTCCCAATATATAGCATAATGTGCTGCGCAGACACCCACGTAGCGTTAATGTTTTGAAACTCTTTTTAATTATTATATAATAACATTAGAAATTTGCAAGAATTTACGCAATTGGCGCAAAATTCGTAAAGCATTTGCATTAATATTTTACACACTCACACTTAAACATTTTGAGAGTGACAATCGTTTTTTTTTTACAATTATTATTTTTTTCCTGCTATCCGCGTAACCGTTTTGCTTGCTTCTGCGTCTCGTCCGTAAGCAGTCCAATTGTAGCAACCACGATAGAAAGGAACGTCGCGACGTCGACTAAGGACTGCTCAGCGTTCATTGAGCAAAAGAGGCACTTTAAGTTCTCCAAACTGCAAAGCCTTGAAGCCCACATACTACATGAGAGAGCCAGTGTGTCAGTAAAAGAGAGGGTGTGCTAAAGCGCTTGCTCTTCGCATTGACATTACATTTTTTTCTTTGTGTAGTGGCTTGTGCCAGTGGTTGTAGTTGTAGTGCGGCTAAGCGGCTGAATGGAACGTGGGGTATGTCTTATCACTTATAACATTTCGGGGTTG
This sequence comes from Drosophila maculinotata, assembly GCA_035045305.1. NCBI lineage: Eukaryota > Metazoa > Arthropoda > Insecta > Diptera > Drosophilidae > Drosophila > Drosophila maculinotata. Next base: position 6,293,501 of record JAWNPD010000319.1, on the reverse strand, counting down.
TTTACAGGGTGCTGCAGTGCGGCGTGTGAATCAACCGGTGATGTTACTAATTGCGCATGCGTTAGTTCAAGAAATTTAAGGTAAAATACTAAAACTCAAAAAGTCAAAGTACTTTGCCATTTCTCATTAATTTTAATCAAACCGAATTTAGTCTCAATGGCTTAAAAATGTTTGGCTGCTATGCCAAAAGCTTTTAAATTTATTTAATTGAATTGAAAGCAGTTTAATCAATTTTATCGAAAGCTCGTCAAGTTGAAAAGTTATCGATAAATTTCGATTCCAGAGCAGCGTTTTTTGGGCATAAATATATTGAAAGTTATAAGAAACACCAAATTTGGTATATATTTTCACATTTAGCATACAGAAGTAAGTAATGTTTTAATCCTCCTCCTGATCGACCAAAATAGATCGCCCTATTCAATGGTACATGGTATGGGGCCAATGGAAGAAGAATAGGTCAAGTTTAATGTTACCTTTGTATTATCTGATTTCCACGCCCAAAGGCCCAAAAGGATAGTTCCGGCTTTTTAAATTTAAAAATAGATTGTAATTGAAATTATTCAAGAAAACAATAAATATGAATCTTTTAAAATATTGTTAACCGCCCTCAACGAGGCTGTGTCTTCAGAGGTACATTGGTGTGCCCTCAGACGCTGGTCAGTATCGGTCCACAGAGTCTGGATGTCAGCAGCTGCTCCGAAGACCATTATCTGGAACCTAAAACACCATCGGAGGGTATACTGAGCCACATAGCGTTGGCGTCAATATAACAACTTACATGAACTGCTACTTAATCCGCGGACTTGGCCACAGACCAGCCATGGCTCCTGGATAAGGGCCAGGTTGATCCCGTTCTCGCCTGAAGCACCCTTATAGTGCTTATATTGGCTCCTTCGTCGAGTGCTGCTCGTCTGGAGTCGTTTCCCCGAACACCTTTCGGCAGCTTTGACGCATTGCACTCGGCTTAGTTGCTTCCATGGTGGCAGCTGGCTGGTGAAGACTGGCTCGTGGGGCTATGCTGTCGGATTCGCATAGCCCGTCTACCGCGGGAAGGCAAATTAAAACTATTTGCGACCGAGCACCCACTCAGCCATGAATTCTTTGGCATAAGCTGTTCCACCTCGGATTGGGGTAATTTAGATATAAGAGTTTTCATCTCTTTGCCCGACTACAATTAGTCAGAGACATGACCGGCCCAAAAAAAATCATAGTAAAACCAAAATGTTTATATTTGGTTGCATAGTGTTTTATTTCATGTGCTTGCCAGCAGCCAGCTTTCGAACATTAAAATATTAAACAAGTAAGAGTGCTCTAGTCGAGAGTGCCCGATTAGGATTTACCCTGAACCCAGGTCTAACATTCATTCATAATTATTTATCTGCATTCATACATAGAAACACATACACGCATTCAAACACACGTTGATCGCTTCATGCAATTTATTGGCTTCTTCTTCTTCCATTAGCCCCGTACTGTGTTCTATAGAATCCTAAATAACTTATTTGTTTATTGTTATAAAGATGGCATATAAATGTGTGAGCATGTCAAATCTGATGGTCATACCACCAAAAATAAGTATTTTTTGATTTCTGGGAGATTGGGGGAATATATTTTAAAAGTTTTTTAGTTCTGTATGCCATAGGAGAATATACATGCCAAATTTGGTGCCTCTTGCTCGTATAACTTTCAAGCTATACCTGGAATCGAAATTTATCGATAACATGTCGATAACGATGTCAAATAAAATTAACTTGTTTTGTCCTGGCACTACGATAACTTATATTACAAATATGAGAAACGCTCTTTCATACAGACGGATAGACAGACATGCCGAAATCGACTCAGCTATTGATAGTGATAAAGAATATATACATATACTGTATGGGGTCGGAGATGCTTCCTTATGCTTGTTACATACTTTTGCAAAACTTTATGATACCATTTTTAATGGGTTCAGGGTATGAAAAGGGTATAGTCTTACACAAATATAATTAGTCATATATATATATAATTACTGATTTTATAAATATTAAAATTAATTTCCACTGCAAGTCTAGCATTCAAATAGTTTAATTTATATATTTATAACATTTCGATCAGATTCGATTAGAAATCATTAAATAACTGTAAATCGTTTGGATCAACAGCTTTTGCGGGCTTGCAATCCTTTTCGGGATAGTCATCAAAATTTGTTGTATCACCATCATGATGTACATCAGGTAAAATAGGCGGCTGTAATAAACATAAAACATTACATTACCTAGTGATACATATATTACTCAAAAAAAATAACATCAAAACTATGATATGTAGGCATTAAATTTAACTTGTTCGGATCAGCAGCAGCCTCATCATCATATACTATTATTTAAACTATCATTTAAGTAGAAACGTACATTAAGTTTGTGGTTGCAGTTTGTTTGATAATTACAGCTGATCAATGTAAAAAAGGTTTGCAAGCCTCCCTGGCACTTGTCACAGCGCTGTAAATTATGTATTAACAGTTTACTTTTTTCTACTCTTGGCTAGATCGACACAGCTATTAATAGTGATCAAGAATACATACACTTTATGGGGTCGGATATGCTTTCTTATGCCTGATACATACTTTTGCATAACTTCCATATATCCTTTTTACCCAGTTGGGTTCAGGATATAATTAATTGACCGGCCGTGGTGTGTAAGCTTCGGCGTATCGACGACTGCTGTTCTGCATTTTTTTTTCTTACCTTCATTTTTTTGTTGTAGACGTCATTCCAATTTAAGTGCTTAAACCAGCGATGCCTCTTAACGTCATCTGCGCCATTCTGCGGATAATATAAATTAAAGTATATAAAAAAGAATGAGTGCTCTAAATAAGAGTGTCAGTCGGCTGCCGACCGTATCACAAAAAGTGACAAAAAGACTTGGCGACAGCGACCCTCAACCTGAAACTGTACTGGAACAATTTTTCAGCTCTGTAACGGAATCATTTTTCGATTACACACTAGTGTTTTGTAAACAAATAACTAAACCAATAATGATCAGTTAAATGTTAGTAAATGGCAAAGGATAATGGACTCAGTTTAAACCCGTCTAAGTCGAAGTGTTTGCTGATCTAAAACAAATACCTTAATTCCGAAAATGTATTCAATTAATTGAAACTTGAGCAAGTAAATAAACAGGCTGGGTATAACGCTAAACAATACGCTATCTTGGCAGGCCAAGTTAATAAAGCGGTAGGGAAGACATATAAGCCTATGTATGTATATAACGCCCGTCCTCTTCTACGGTATTGAAATATTCGGTAAATGCGACGCAGCCAGTCAACGAAGACTAAATGTAGCTTTTAATAGCATAGCCCGATATGTCTACAACCTTAAAGCAAATGATCACGTCACTACCTACGCAACTACAATAAGCTAAACTTAGTGTCCTGGATCAATTTAAAATCTTAACGCTGATCCACAAAGTCCTTTTCACAAAGCAGCCTGACTATTTATGTGACCCCATACGATTTTCATCTTCACAAAGAACAAACAATATCGTTTGTCCTAAAACAAAACTTTCTTAGTCTGACAGATAATTTTATATCCATGCTTCGACTCTGGAACCAGCTACCACATAATTTGAAAACTATCGGAAACGCACTACAATTCTTAATTAAGCTTAGGGAAAACTTGAAAAGCGCACAGTAATTTCCTAAGGTAATATAAAACACAATATTAAAAATATTAATAGAAGCAAAAATAAATTTATTATATAAAATAAAAATGTCAACAGAATAAATTAAAAATAATAACAAAAATAGCTACTACAGCAAAATAGTAATAAGTATAAGTTTAAATTTAATCAAACCAACTTCGGTTAGTTAATTTTTAACGAGTTTTAATTTTTGAATTGTTTATTTTAATGTATGTAGTATTTTATTTTATATTAATTATATAAGCAATAGTGATGAGAGCGATAACTTAAAAGTATATATTTTTGTAGCGTTAGCAAGACAAGTAATACACAATAATACAAAAAAAAGATATATTTTTAAAAATGAGTTGTTGTATGGACATCTTTTTTTCTCAAGCTATCTTAACCAAACTCAGTAACTGCAAGTTTTATTATACATTATAAAGATTGATTGAATTTGGTCAAAATCGGACGACTTGTTCTCATAGCAGTCAAAGGAATAAACGGTCTAACATATTGATTTAAATGTAGCATTCTCATTCTCTTCAAAGCACCTTTTTATATAAGCAGGAGTGTTTAAGCTTTTGGATGGGCCTCTTGAAGACTCCACCACTGGCCGTCCTAATCTCGACGACACAGCGACGTCTGGCAGGCGATGGTGCAAGTTTTTCAGCGCTCCCTCGACCATCGCCGCCAGTACTGTTGCTTGAGCAACGAGACAGTTCGATTAAAGCAGGTGAGACCCTGCTGGTCCGGGGTCCCCTCCGATGTCAGCGCATTCAACGGGCCTCCCACTGGCGTTAGAGCATCACCGTCGCTGGGGTCCTCGCTGAGTGCTCCTATTGGCCTGGAATTGAGCACGCGACCAGCGTCGTCTGCAGCTCTTCCGCCGTAAGCAGCGTACTTCCAAGCATCCGTAGAAGAAGGTGCTTTGCAGACTTCACACCTGCCTCCCACAGACCCCCGAAGTGCGGAGCTCTTGGCGGTATGAGCGCAAATCCGCATCCTCTTTTTGATGCGAACTGCGTCCGCCTCCGCTATGATTCGAGCTCGCAACTTCCGCGATTGGCGACTTGTTCCCACGAAGATGGTCGCGTTCTCGCAATGGATTGTCTGTGGGACTCCCCAACGGCCAACGAACCTTTGAAAAGCCATCAAAAATGTATTAGTGGATGAGTCGCATACTAATTCTAAATGAAACGCTTTGGAGGCGAAGCAAACAAATAATGAGATATACGACTTATACGTTGGCTTTCCACGCACTCTAAAGGTCGTGCTCATTGGGCCACAAAAAAAGCAAATCAACGCCACAGATAGAAAATGGGCGGAGCGCTTTGTAATGGTCCCGTGAGCCTGGAGTGGTTCACAGATGGATCAAAAACAGACCAAGGGGTTGGTGCAGGGATCAAAGGACCGAACACCAGAATCTCGATGGCAATGGGCTCCTGGCTCAGTGTCTTTCAATCTGAGATCCAGCAGATTGTTGAAACTGTATTCGACAACCCTCATCAGGAAATAGGGTACTGCTTTGCTGGGTCTCTGGGCATGCCGGCATTTCCGGATATGAAATTACAGACGAGCGGGCCAGAGCCGGCTCTGCAATCCCCACTCGGCCCTGAACCCTTCATCGAGCTTAGTTGGCCCTCGACCAAATCCTTGGTACAGGAGTATTTAAATAAATAGAGGGAAGCTTTATGGCTACCATAAACTCCTGCGCAGATAAGACAGACTTCTACAAGAGACCTGCTCGCCTTCATAAGGGAGTTAGAGCAGCGCTTGTACCCATAAGGAGCTGCACAGCTCAACACATAGCATCAGGTCGCGGCGCCTTTCCTTGCTCTTCTTGTGAGACTCCCCTTTGAATAATAATAATAACGAGACAGAAAGGCTACCTTCGGAGCGCCCAAGGCAGTACACCCTTGTAGTCGCTTTATATAATGAAACACTTTTGCTTAAACAAAACGATGTTTTCAAGAGAATGAGAATGCTACCTTCAAAAATTAAATTAATAAGTTACCAAGCTAATCGGGATCTGCTCGATGTAATACTTATTAACTTAATCAAAATCTAAATTATTGTTTACAAAAAAAATAGCAATTCAAAAGTATTTCCTAAATTTATCTTATAATTATTTAATTAAATTATAAATTCGAATTTATTTTTTATAAAAATTGTTGCGAATAAAAAGTATTTATAAATTTGAGTTAATAATTATCAAACTAAATTAAAAATCTAATTTATTACTTATAGAAGAGCGAAATTAAATGGAAAAAGCAATTGCTAAGAAATTAACATTCGCTCGGAAGCACTACAAATTCGCACAATAAATATAGAAATTCTCCAAAGCGATTACGTTAGTGCATGCAAATAATAAACTTATGCTCAACTACTTTACATATGGGACAAGAATTGAAAGCGTCGGCTTTATTAGCTCAGCCAATGGCAATTTGTTATTTTTGATCATTCAATTTTTAGCACAGTACCTGCTGTTTCGGACCATGGACTTCCGATGCTACTTCCCTGGGCTTTCCAACGATTGTAGCAGATTAAGCCTTAAGTTGACTTCAACTTCACGGTCGGCGCAATTTTAATTAAATTTATTATTTGCTTAAGTTCGCGTTGCGAACCACACTAATATCACTTTTAAATCCACTATTTAAAACAAAACTTCAAACTATCTAACTGGGGGCACCATGAAAAATCTGCAGAGTTTTTGTGGTTTAAAAATTCAATTCAAGATCGGTGGCGTTTGAACGTTTTCAGATATATAGCGTGCTATGTTTAATTATATTTTTCGACAAGTGAAAATTTCAATTATGCTTAGACCTAGCTAAAGCTAGGGTGGCGCAGCGAGACGAATTCGCTCTCTTAGCGAACTACGAAAACCTTTATTGCGCTGTCGTTCCGCCCTGAACCTAACTTACACTAGACATTGAAATTGACAGTAAAAATGTGCCGAAAAGCGCCAAGACAAATCTTTTTAAAACGGAAAATGATGACGTTTTTATGAATTGAGAACCGCAAATTCCTAACGGCAACGCAATTCAGAACAGACCTGATTAAAAAATTGTCCATGTAGTTTCTCGGAAAGCATACGTAGTGTCAACTTATATCCCTTGTTTTATTGCTGTCTGCCAAACAACCTCCCGACTCCCAGCACCACCACATTTATCCTAACTTTATCTTTACTCACCTTCATATTACCCAGCCGCTTGGTTCTATCACTGACCAATAACTTTTTAATCAAGTCTTTAGCAATGGGATCCATGTGTCGCTCCCATTCAATTTTACCGCTCAATATTTTTTCATAGATGCCAAACGGCTGCTCATCATAAAATGGCGGATAGCCCACAAGCATTTCATAGATTAACACACCTGCAAGCGAATTTTGGAAATAATAATGGAATGAAATGTTTTAGTGATAGGTACATACCCAGCGCCCACCAATCGACAGCCTTGTTGTGCCCTTTGGATTGGATTATCTCAGGTGCTATATACTCAGGCGTGCCGCATAATGTCCAAGTGCGGTCACGTAGCTTTTTGGCAAAGCCAAAATCGGTAATTTTTAAATGACCGTCACGATTTATTAACAAATTTTCGGGCTTCAAGTCACGATAAACAATTTGCAGAGAGTGTAGGTATTCAAGAGCGCTGACAATTTCAGCCGCAAAGAAATTTGCTAGTGGAAAATGGACAGTTTGTTTTGTGGTTTTCTAGGCGTATAACTTGAGTACTTACAAGTTTGACTAGTAAACTTTCCCGCATTGCGCAGATATGTGAAGAGCTCACCACCGGAAACATAATCAAAAATCATGTACAGATTAGACCCATCCTTTGTAGACCATTCCCTGTAAGGTGTAGGAAAGATTTCTTATTATTTATTGTTACCTTACTGTTCCTAATTCCGATCATTTCGATTCGTTTTCTCTATTTCGCAACCGAATTCGAAATTGAGTTTCGTAAGCAATAAGTTATCAAATGATTTATCTGTTCACTACAAAAAACATTAAATCTAATCGGGTCTTTCAGGTCTTGATTTGAATTTACTTTTGATTTGATTTCAAGTTTTGATGTATGTAGATGCACAGTCAGCTATTGCATATAAAATCTAGGTAAAGCGGCAGAAGGGAGTGGCCAGATTGCTATAAGTTATAAGTTATCGAAAAATCGCATCGCATTTCTTAACAGACGGAGGGACAGACAGATAGATGAACATGGCTAGATCGACTCGGCTGTCGGCAGTGATCCAGAATATATGTATATACTGTATGGGCTCGGAGATGCTTGCTTATGCCTGTTACATACTTGTATTCTTGTATAGCAGTAAAGGATATTTGACTTTTCGGATACCTCGCAGCTGTTGGCTTATAGGAGCCTTGCTTGGCGATGCCTGCAGGCCAATTCCGTGCGAGCTTGGTGTTGACCCTGTTGATACTGGCGCCACTATTACCTTATCCATGTAATTGCTGTGCATTTTTCAAATAATATCTTTCTTACAAACCATGTTCTGGCAATTACTCACAATATTTAAATTTATTTGTATTTATACTTACAAGCTGATGACAAAGGGATGACGTATTTCACGCAATATATTTCGCTCATTCTTTACATGTTCAATTTGTTTGAGGCGTATGACTTCTGTCATGGCTAAAATTTTCATAGCACGATATTTTTCGGATATCTTATCTAGACAAAGGCAAACACGTCCAAAGGTGCCAGTGCCTGCAAAAAATATAAAAAAAATGTAATAAATTAAATTCGGGTTAACCTGCTTTAATTATATATCCGCAAATGTGTGAAATATAAAGAAATGTCTAGGCGTTACAGGCGTCATACATTCATTCCTAATTCTTAATTTACATCTATATATATAAAACAGTTGGTCCTGATTGGCGATTGGCTGTTGGTTATTGGTGATCAACGCAGGGCCCAAACCATAAGAGCTTGAGAGCAGTAGTTTCCTCTTAGCCTGAAAGTGCGTACTAAAAAGCGATTTTGCAAATTTCTATATAGAAACTCGGGAAATTAGGAAAAACCGTTTTTTGTTTTTAATCGATCGGGTTCAAACTTTTTTTTTAAAGATCATAACGTATGCTACTCACCAACTGTTTTGATGATTTGATATTCATCGAGATGATATTTTCGTATACCCTTCGCCGTTTGAACACTGTTGCTCTCTGAGTCATTGTCGGTCTCCTCATTGTCCGATTCATTTCCATCGTCTTGTTCACTCTTATCGGAATCATCGTTGTTCGTAGCATCGTCTGCTTCATTACCATTATCTTCCCCATCCTTACTTACGTCTGCAGCAGATTCATTGTCTGCAGACAATACTGTGATACTGCTGCCGCTCCGAATGTTAGAACTGACGTGCCTGTATTGTGTCTGATTTTGAAGCTGCGGTTGGTGCCTTTGTGGTTCGTCTTCTTCAGTTTCTTCGCTATAGTCGGATTCTAAAGGATCTGATGATTCACTTGAGGCCACGTCGCTGCCGACAGTGTCTCGGCTCAATTTGAATGTAAATGTTGTATCTATCTTATCATTCTTATCATTTGTTGTTGTGGTTGTTTTTGCAACTTTCTTCTTGTGCGGCAGCGCTGCCGATGACGATGATGTTGATTTACTTCCGGTTGCTGGTGTCAATTTTAATGAGGACTCTATCGGTGGCGTGCAAAGACGCACGCAATTGGCTGTCGACATTTTTGGAATTATTGTCGCCGTTCCTACTGTAGATGCTTCTGTTGTTATTATTGTTGATCCTGTAGATGAACAGATAGAGAATATGATGGTTTGTAACTGAAATATATATATTTTTGAAAGAACCAAGACGATTAAGTCATTCTTAAATTATCTTGGTATGGATCCGTCTTTTGTTGATGGTAGATATCAGCTCAATGTCGGGTGGGTAAGATCACAACATATTTGATGTTCGAGCAAATTTAATTGGTTGATTGCAAGCATATCCTACAATGTGCCGCCAAATGCAAAATATTGTTCATAAAATCGAACTCAAGTCTGTTTGCCGGTCACAAGGTCACACTGGTCACAATGTTTTCAACGTGATCCGCTCAAGCGTAGTGGTTGCACGGTCGCGACAACATTTTGAACAGCAAAATGGTAAATATTATATATAGCCTGTTCGCACTTCACTGCATTTCTGCATTTTGGGCGGAAATGCAAAATTTGTCCCATACAAATCATAAGGGACTCAAGAAATTAAATTTATAATTATAATAACTCAAGAAAAGCAAACATTTAAAATAAAATATTTAGAATTATTAATTCGAATTTATTATATTATTGCAGTCCAGTGAAGGGCGCTTGATACAATTTCACTGTTTCTTCTTCATCCATTGTCCCCCTACTATGTTACATTCATTTTTAGGACATAAAGATGGCATTTAAATGTGTGAGTATGTCAAGGTTAAGGCTTTCAAAAACGGTTTATTTTTAAATGATTGGAAATAAATATTTAATATATTCGAAATATTAGTTTTCATGCGATTGACTTTAAATTATTATGAAGAACGAACCTCACGGTCGGAAAAACACAAGCCCGTGCGAATTCGGGAAATACCTTCTATAAATGATTAGGGTAATAGCTTGCATGGCTTATATACATCTAAATGTATTTAAAACCGAAGCCAACAGATTGCAATACAAAATTCGCATATGCCAGACGCAAGTCATGTGTTTACGCTCTTTAGCATCAGAGGCAGCCGCGGTTTTAAGTACGCAGTTTGAGCATATGTATGACATTTTTTGTTCGATTGTAACTATTTAGATATATTATTATAGCGTATGTAACTATGTGCGTTTATATGGAAGTATATTATATAAAAATAGGAATTATTTGGGAGAATAATTATTACTCACCAAACAAATGTGTAACACTCAACGTCACTATACATTCAGTCTACGGCAACTTTTTCTTTGTTTTGGTTTCGTTTTCCCAGCGATCCGTTTTATTGCTGTAGCTGTAGCTCTTGCTGCTGATCTGACATGTCTGCTTCTCCGTACAGTTCAGTATTTTATATTCGTTTTGTTGGACTCAAATTTGAACGCTTGCGAAATTGTTAAAAATAAATATGTTACTCTAGCGTGCACAATTTTTCATCGCTGTTTTATTTTGTTCGATGCTTTTCCGCCAATTTTCTTTTCCCGCAAACAGAAATAAACTCAACACGCGTTTCTCAGCTGGCCGCAGAATTTTGTAGGTGGACGCTCACACATACATACATACATGTATCTACATACATAGGTGTATACAGCTACGATTGCTACAGATGCCTTCGACGCCGCACGCTGACTAACAATACAATGTATTTTTTTTTTTGTATACTCTTGCAGAGGGTATTATAGATTTGTTTCGAAATGTGTAACGTACAGGTTGATATATCGGATATGTAGTATTTACATATGTACATATGGAAGTATGTACATTCTGGTTCAGCATTAATAGCCGAGTCGTCTGTTTGTCTGTCCGTGTGTCTGCTTCTACAAAATCAATTCACTCAGTTTAAAAGCTACAGCTGTATATTGATGAACCTTTGGCTACGTCCGTATTTTTGCTGCAGACAGTACATATACACAGTACGTATTTCGGATTTTTCCATATCGAATCAGTATATCGTATAGCTACCAATCGATCTAAATTTAGTTTTTGTATGAAGATTTGCAACAACATTTCTACATAAACCACAGGCTAAGAAATTATTAACCTTCTTAATGATTTTAGGATCTGCAATCTGCAAGGGTATGTAATCTTCGAAGTGCCGAAGATAGCTCTTATTACTTGTTTGTAGCTTAAGTTGTTTTTAGTTGACACAAAGAAAGTACCGCTTGACTTTTTATTTGTTTTGATTTGGCTTGTTTTGCTTACTGGTGACAACGGTTTAATATCAAAACCAGAGTACCAGAGTTCGCATTTGTAATATGTAAATATATTTTGAAACAATTTAGCACACACATCCGCGTTGAGTTTTCGATGTGAATTTAAAATCTTGTATTGCTTGCAGCAAAGCACCAGTTGCATCCACGTTTAGCACGAAACTGAAACGTAAAATTAGCGAGTCTACTAGCAGGCCTCTATGCTACCGTCAACAGCGTCGCACAGTGGCGAATTTTCTCAACAAACTTTGCAAAACTCATAACTTTTGAACGAAAAAATATGGTGCAAATCGGCATTTAATAAGAATTTTCTGAATTTTAGAAAAATTTACGAAATTTGCAAAATTGGGTGACAGGTTTTTATACCCTGATCCCATTAAAAATGGGAAAAAGGGTATAATGCTTTTGTGCAAAAGTATGTAACAGGGATAAGGAAGCATCTCCGACCCAATAAAGTATGTATATATTATTGATCAATATCAATAGTCGAGTCGATCTAGCCATGTCCGTCTGGCTGTCCGTCTACCCGTCTCAGAGACTACAAAAGCTAGAGACTTCATATTTGGAATATAGGTTCTCCTAGTGTCGGGTCAATACAAGTTTATCTTTTTTTTTGATATCTCCTCCCGTTCAAAAGTTATCGATAAATTTCGATTCCAGACCGGTGTTTTTTGGGTATAACTTGAAAACCATTAGAGCTAGAGACACCATATTCACTATATATATTCTCGTATAGCATACAAAAGTACAAAATATTTTGTTGTTTTGACACCCTCCTCCAATCCTCCATAAATCGAAAAATACGTATTTTTGGAGGTATGACCTTCTGATTGAGCATACTCTTACATTTATATGCCATCTTTTTTGCAACATTTTGTCGGAAAAGGCGCCACTGTGCACCGTCGACGCTACGTTGTTGTCGTGGTTGCTGATGCACACATAGATACATACATACGTAAATATCTTTTACATATGTACATACTTACGCTAAGTCGTTTGTGCCTGATGTGGACGATGATGCTGTGTTTTGCCAGCACCTCTGCTAGCTGCGATACTGCCTGAGATGCTGTATTATTGTGTTTGCTCTCTACCATGTGTGAGAACGTGTTTATGAGTGTGAAAGTGTGAGCAACATATACATACATGTAAGTACATATATATGGCAGATAACGCAGGCGCCTCTTGTTGAAGTGATTTTCTCGCGTTGACCGAAACGCTTTTGTGGCATAAAGTGGCATTAGTTGCAGGATCACTAGAAGTAAAAGCTGCTATGTACATATGTATATTCAACTTTCAGATATCAAGGTACGAAAGGAAAAGTGTGAGTAGCGAAAGCCAGCAAAACTGATACCAAAAACCTAACCTGTCTTGCAGCTTATGAACTTAGTTGCAAATCGTGATTCGGCAGCTTCGGCTGTTTATTAAGATTACTCCATTTCACGTGATTATACTAACGATATTCATTGGGTGTTACACGTGTTGAAATTTTGATTGATTGAGAAGGTCGTATAGAAACACTCTTGCTTATACAAAAGGATAATGAGAATGCTACATTAAAAAATTCATTTTTTGGGTTATTTATATTATTTGGCCATAACTTTCGTTTTAATTACCTGATTTGATAAATCTATAAACTGACAATTCAAAGTTTTTACATTTGGCTTATCGTTTGTTATTTATTTTAGTATACGATAAGAAAATTAAGTTAATAGTTAAGTATTATTTTCAATAAATAGTCGTCAATATTGGGAATGTCTAAATGGCTTAAGATTTCTGGACTATAACTGTTAGATTCTAATCATTTCCTTGCTCTCACATGTCATAAATAAATAAGAAATTAAATAAATTAAATTTACCACAAGCTAATTTTAAGCTCTATAATTTTAGTACAAATCAAGAATTCAAGCAAATTGCACTTAAGTTGCTAATAAAGCATATTTTTACAAACAACAAAAATCGACGAATTATTCACTACAAACTATATATCGATCAAAGTCAGAACACAACTAATATAATTAATCATATAACATCTGGAAATGTGCCCCCCCCCTACAAAAGAATTATGTACGGGCTGGGTACAGAGTATCTCCTAGTCGGGCACTCTCGATTAGCGCACTCTTACTTTGTTAAACACACGAGCGCTAAATTCTGAAGTACCTTTAGTAAAATATTCTTTTTGATTTCGTTTAGAAAGGTCAACTTCAAAGAGCCTTTTAATTGAGACGTAAATAATTAATTATTCAAATTGGGCTTTAACCCATTCATGGCGACATAAAAGGCAGTATGCTACAGAGGCAAGATATAGAATTTTTAGACCAGTCGCATTGTGATGTTCAATCCACGGTCGCTTCGAGATTCGGGGTTTCGTATACCTATGCAGTGCATTTGGTTAAAATTAAATGGCTCTTGGCCGTTAGAAGCCATGTCGCTAAATTTAAGGACATCTACAATGACGCGAAAGAATATGTTTAGCTTAGCATACACTTTGTGGGCATGGTATGTTATTGTATCAGTGGGCATTACAATTTGCTTTCAAACGGCCTTTTTGATAAGCAACTTTGGGGATATTATAATGATTACTGAAAATTGCTGTACTACTTTAATGGGCGCTTTAAACTTTGTTCGTCTGCTGCACTTACGTCTCAACCAGAGCAAATTTCGGCAAATAATTCAACAGTTTGTCGTCGATATATGGATACCAGAGTGAGTATAGAAAACCAATTAAGTAGCAAACAACTCTTTCTTATACCAATTAAAATCCAATTATTATATTATTAAAAAAGGCAAAATAATAAGCTGTAAATTGATCGTCAGCTGTTTGCGCTAAATACACATATTTTGCCCAATTTATGTTTGCAGGGCACACCAATAGCTTAGTCCATGAAAAAGTAAGCAGCACCAAATTTGTCCAAAATCTTCTGAAGCAACAAACAGAAAAATATTGAGATGATGACTTAAATAATTGGAATGCGGTGAATAGTCTAGAAAAATAGTCTAGAAAAATAAGGGAATTTATTAGAAATATCAAGAATTGAAATTTACAGGTAGCGATATAGGAAGAATGTTTTTTTGTGTGTGAAGTTTAGTGAAATAAATGATTGCCCAATACATCGCGGCCGATAGTTAGCCGGTAAAGCGATATTCTGTTGCCACCGATAGGCAACTTGTAACATAATCTAATTGTTTTGATGCACGCGGATAGTATGTCGGAATCAGCCGAATCGGACCACTATAGCATATACCTGACATAGGAACGATCAGTCGATTTCTTTCTGATTTCTATTGTTTAAAGTTTAAACTTTAAACATATTTCACAGCAACGCGAATGCCAACATCGCCTCAGACTGTCGAAAGCGGATGACTACCTTTCGAGTGATGACTGTTTTGCTGTCTTGTCTTATACTTATGTACTGTATATTACCACTAGTGGAGCTATTTTGGATTATTGGCATCGACGCATCGTCGAAACCATTTCCCTACAAAATGCAGTTTCCCTACAATCCGAATAACAGCTGGATGAAATATACGTTTACGTATTTGTTTACAGCGTATGCTGGCATTTGTGTAGTGACAACTCTATTTGCTGAAGATTCTATACTGGGATTCTTTATAACATACACATGCGGACAATTTCGCTTACTGCATAGGCGCATTGATGCATTATTGGATATTCCTAATGAAAAAATGTCTTCAAAAGACAGTTTAAAACGTTTTGAGATGAAACAAGTTCGAAATCTTCACAGGATTGCACACGATCATAATAAGCTAATTTGGTAAGTAGTATGTAATTCGAATGTAATTTTTTATACCCTGATCTTGTTCAAAATTGTTAACAAGGGTATCAATTTGTACCCTCTGATATTATACTATCTCTTTCTTTTTGGTTGAAACTTTCAAAATTATACAAAAAAGTGTTTTCAAGAGAATGAGAATGATACCGAATGATGGCCAAATTATTCTCGCAGCTTGCAGCGTATGTTTCTATGTGTGAATACAGATTGATAATTCTGAATGAATGTAAAGACTTTCTTCCTCCTAGTCCTCCCAATCTTGACTAGATTTATGATCATCATTGACTCATCGCCTTATGGTTTTGAGTGCTTTAAATGTTTGGCGATAATTGTAAAACTTGTCAACTGCTTTCTATATTTTTTGCAATTTCAGTGATAAACCTTCTATTTTTTAGTTTCTCTAAACAACTGGAAGATTTCTTTAATCCCATACTTCTTGTGAACTTGATCATTTCGGCGCTCCTCATTTGCATGGTTGGCTTTCAGCTAGTAACTGTAAGTATTTATCAAAAAAATAAGAAAGTAAGAGTGCTTTAGTCGAGAGTAGACAAGGATATGCCCTGAACCCACTCCTTACTTCCATCCTTAATTATATATCTGCATTAACTCTAAATTTAAAGAGAGAGACTTCAAATAAATTAATACTTATAAGACTAAAGTAGATTTTTGAATTATATTATTTTTTTCGATATCTCTTCTCATTCTAAAGAGCATACAAAATATTTGACTCATGGATGCCTACCCCCAATCCCCCAGAAATCGAAAAATACATATTTTTGGAGGTATGACATACTCACACATTTATATGTCATCTTGATGTCCTACAAATTTCATTACGATCGGACAATAATCAAAGAAGTTATTTACATATTTACTCTTACTTGTTTTATGTTGTACTTGCAGAGCAAAAACATGTTCATTGGTGACTACATTAAGTTTGTCGTCTATATATCATCGGCAATATCGCAGCTGTACATACTCTGCGGTAATGGTGATACATTGATACAACACGTAAGTATAAGAAATAAATCTGTTGTTCATATTATATCTTATTTTAAGATAGTAGAGATGTAAGAAAACATCGACATACCGAACAGCATTGACGTTTTAGTCTTGAATACTCTATGTTTATACCCTGAAAAGAGTATCATGCGGTTGTGCAAAAGTATGTCACAGGTCACGGAAGCATATCTGAACTCATTAAGTATATATATATTCCCAATCACTATTGTTTGAGCCGCAACGTTTTCAGACTTATATACTTATTCGATATTTGGGAAACTTATTTGCAACTTCTTCGCCTCCGCCACAACATTTGGTCTTTTTAGCCGGCTTCATCTCTACATCCCTTGACCCAACTTGCTTTTTGGAGAAGATCGAAAAGATAAGTAATTTTACCCAAATAAAGTATATAAGAAGTCTCTAGCTTTTGTAGTCTCTGAGAAACGCGCGTTCACATTTTTAATGGGATCAGGGATTAAAAAAAAAAACGAATTGACAATTAAAAAAGAAGAAGCGCGCAGCTTGCAGGTGTAAGTGTATGTTTCTATGTAGGAATGCAGATAAATAATTATGAATAAATGCACTCTTGACATGAGCACTCTTACTTGTTTCAAATTAGACAACAAATAAATATAATACAAGTCAAAAATAGGTCTAAATAAATTACTTCTTCTGCATTCGTTTTATAGTCAACAATCACTTCTTGGCATCTGTATAATTGCCGCTGGGAAGGATTACCGCACAATAAGGTGTTTAGAAAAAGTTTAGAGCATATGATACTTTGTAGCCAGCGACCTGTTAGAATAACGGCATTTAAATTCTCAACATTATCACTTCAAAGTTTTACTGCGGTAAGTATTACCAAAAAAAACTAACACAACCACAGAAATATTTATAATTTTGTTTTTCAGATACTCAGCACATCAATGAGCTATTTTACATTGCTGCGGTCGCTCTACTTCGATAATCAAAACTAATCACAAAAAATCTACGCTAGGAAAAGGAAATTATAAAACTATGCTTATAAATACACGTATTTAAATGTATACATTGAATCGTAAATTACTTGTTTATACCTATACCTTCAAAACACAGTTCTGGAATCTTAATTTATCGATAGCTTTTGAACGGGTTGAGATATCGAAATATTTTGAATATCATTTTAAATTTTGCGCCTTAATTGGTGAACATTGATTTGCCTGTCTGGCAGCTCTGCGATCATCAGCTGTTACTTTGTTGTGTGAATCGCCACCCACTATAGCTGCAAAATCATCGAAAGTCTTTCTTTCTATGGTTCAAGGACGAAAATTTAACCAATTTTTCTACAAACTATTCCAATATACAAATTTTTGCATTGAATTGATAGATAATTCAATTCCCTTAGATTCTGCATTGACATTTTTTTGATTAAACTCAATAAAACTAAAAATAATTGAATTTTAAAAAAAGGTGCCAATATATCTAATATCGACGCTAACTTGACGCACATTCTGCATCCTCACGTTGAACGTGTTGATGAAAAATACTGTTCAAATACCAAAGCGACATATCGATATATAGTACTATCGAACTAGTTCCAGCTCCAGAATGTTTTTACAAATAAACAACACAGCGGGGTGCATAAGAAAATGAATTAATTTTTGCTAAATAAATATAAAATGTGAAATAAGCCAACATTGTTGTTTGGCATTTGCAAAATGTTGTTGTTTGAATGCGGGGCTGCTCAAGGTAATGAAATTGTGAAAATGGGCGTAAAGTTTATTTGTTTTTGGCAAAATGCATTAAATACAAATAAATAATGCAGAAAATGTAGTATCACAAAGTGAGTGCATGTGTGTGCGTGTGCGTGTGCATGTGTCTGTGCTTGAGCAGTTTGCTCCTCTATAAATATTCGCACTTTACTGCGGGTAAGTCGCCTTTAATTGTTGTTGCTCTTGATTTTGGTGTTGGCATATGTATGTATATAAATAATATCGAATGTAAACAATTGTTGCTGGTGTTTGGGTACTTACTAACAAAACGTACTACATAAACATAGTTTCACTAAACAAAAGACTTCAACGTTTGACCTCCACCGCAGTGCTGCCCAGCTGTCTGACAGCCGCTTCAAGTGCTGCCCATTTGCCTATTTAGCATTACAAAACAGTGCTGTTTTTTGTTTTATATTCTTTGCGCCCCACCTTTTGATGACTTTTCGCTGTCGTTCGTGCTTTTTTCAACGTTCTCTTTCAATTCAATAATGAATCGCTGGCTGGCTACCGTGCGGCAACGTCGCGACGCTGCAATAGTTACAGTTAAAGCTCTTCTGTTATTTTTAGGGTTTGGTTCGCGCTTCCAATTCGCTTTTCAACAGTGTTTTCATTTTCGTTCTACGCTTCATTTGTGTAGCGTGCAGCTGTGTGAACGGTGGGTGAATTGTGAACTGTGGCCCTGTCCCTGCACTTGGACACCATCATCATCATCATTATCATCATCATCATGCTTCAATGCTGTCGTCGAGTTCATTATATTCTCTACTGTGAGTTTTTGTTTTTTAATTTCTTTATTTGTTTTTTGGCATGCGCCCTTTGGTTGTGGGTTTAATGAAGCGTCGCCAATGCTCTGTAAGTCTCCTATATACATATATATGTATATCATATATATATATACATATACATATATGTATATGCTTATGGGCAATCTGTTTGCCAGATGTTCTCAGGGTCTCGTTCTTGATTTTTACAGTTTTCTCTGTTTCGCATGCAGTTTTTCCTGCATTTTCATTAGAAACAGCAGCAACTGCAGCAGCGGCAGTTTTAATAGTGAAAAAGTTACCACATTTTATACACATATGTAAGTAATAATAAACTCTTATCTGCTGTCTTATCAGTTTATTGCCTTTTGTCGCACGCTTATCAGCGTTTCTCGAGAGCTCGCTCTCTCTAGCTCCCTCTCTCTCTCTCTCGCTCGCTCGCATGCTTACCAAACAAAAGATTGAGAAAACAAACTAAACAAGTCTTCAGCAATAAGACGATGAGTTGCCTCGTTTGTGTTTGTGCGTGTGTGTGTGTGTACTATATATGCATTATATACCTGGAAACTCTAGCTGATAAAGTGATCAAAACAAACAGTACATTTATACACAGTAAAAAAAGGTTCATATCAAAAACAAAAATTGTATTCTTATAAACCTTAAATCATTTAAATATATTATCGTTTGAAGACTTTTCTTGAATAATGCATATACATATGTATAAAGCATTCATAAGGCACTTAACAATGACAATTTTCGTTCAGTGTATAAAAGTATTTCTAGTCGCTCTGCCCCCGCCTCCCTTTCGAAATTGTTCTTATCACCAGCGTCAGTTTTTAAAAGTTCGGTGGACACAGCTGAAATTCTTATTGTTGTTTTCTTTTGTGTTTCGTTTTGTGAGTTGTTTAGAACGTGGCATTGCAAGCTAAATAAATAACAGCTCTTAACTTTTTCTTGCAGCGAAACTATAACTAAATCGCTTTAACAATCCAAGGTGTTTGGGAACCTCCTTCTTAAGCTAAAGTAGTCCAAAATCCAAAGAAAACTTTATCCTACAAAAATACAAAAAAATACGTATCGTAGAAACATTAACCCCTCCCCTGTAAAGTAAATAAGCAGCTGGTGCCGGGTGCAGCAAGCTCTGCCATAGCCATAAGACTAACTCAGCATGGTACGCAGCCGTCGCAGCCTCTCCAAGGAGGATGCCGCCTCTGTGCTCACCGACAGCGGCGTCTCGCTGTCATCGCCGCCATCGGCGGCACGCGAATCCTCGCCAGCTGCGACGGCCATCAAGCGGCGCAAGAGCAGCCTCAACAGTCTGCAGGATTTGTATGTGGATGCTGAGCCCGAAGCCGAGCAGGACTCCTCGGATGCGGAGGCGGATGCAGACTACATACAACCGGCGCCAAAGAAATCACCACGCAAGGCGGAGACAAGTAAACGCAAGCAGCACGTGTGCAGCCATTGCTCGAAGGAATTTGGTGGCAAAACCGATCTGCTGCGACACATGCTCATCCACTCGGACGAGCGACCGCACAAATGCAGCGAGTGCGGCAAATGCTATCGACAGGCGGTGAATCTCAAGAATCACATCACCACTGCCCACGAACACAAGAAGCAGTTTGCCTGCACGCAGTGCTCCAAGTCATTTGCTCTCAAGGAGCGCCTCCGGCTGCACATGCGTCTGCATTCCGGCGAAAAGCCATATCCATGTGCGCTCTGCGACAAACGTTTCGCCCGTGGGGGCCAGGTGAGTGCTGGAAGATGCTTGTATTCAATTGACATTTAAATTCACACTTATGCCTTCTACAGCTACAGCAGCACATGGTATCGCATCACAAGACGAGCATACAGCAATTCAATTGCACTAAATGCTCGGCCAGCTTCTCAACCAATGCCAATCTGCGCGCGCACATGGAACGACACGAGCAGGGCGTGGAGCACAGGTGCTCCATATGCGAGAATCAGTTTGCAAACGAATTGGCGCTGCGCGCACATATCAATCAGGAACACCACAAACTGAGTCAATTTGATTGTGAAATATGCCATAAGACGATCGAACCGGATGAGGATCTTGCCATCCACATGCAGAAGCATGCAGCGGTCAAGACACATGTCTGCGAGGTGTGCAATTCGTTTTTCACACAAAAATCGCAATACAATGTGCATATGCGAATGCACACGGGAGAGCGGCCATATCAGTGTCGGGTGAGTCTAACAGACGATGCTTAAGCCTAGAATGTCAACTAATTATTTTGTAATATGCTCTGTAGATTTGTCATCAGACATTTGCACACTCCAGCGTGCTGAAACTGCACATACGCAAACATACCGGTGAAAAGCCGTTTCGTTGCCTGCTCTGCACGGATGAGGTGGCCTTCTCGCAGCTGGCGCATCTCAAGAATCACATGAAGA
The DNA here is from genome assembly GCA_035045305.1 of Drosophila maculinotata. NCBI lineage: Eukaryota > Metazoa > Arthropoda > Insecta > Diptera > Drosophilidae > Drosophila > Drosophila maculinotata. Next base: position 6,272,228 of record JAWNPD010000319.1, on the reverse strand, counting down.
AGATACACAAACAGCAGAAGCCCTACATGTGCCATGGCTGCCATGATTTCTTCAAGATCAAAGTGGAGCTGCAGGCGCATGCGGAGCAGTGTAGCAAATGCCAAACAACGGAGGAGCTCAACGATAGTCAGACAGAAGATGCACACACGCTTTCCAGCATTCGCTTCAACATGGCCGTGGTGCTGAAGAAGATTAGCTCGGCGCAGAAACTGCGTCAGCTGGGCTATGAGAAGCGTCTAATTGATAATGTTGTCATTGCCTCACTGAAGTTGGCACAGCGTCCATCGCATGACGATGCGACGCTGACGCCTTTGGCCCGTCTGCGTTTAAATGTGGAGGAGTTTCTCAAGTGGATTGTGCCGACGCACACAATGCAAAAGTTCAGCGAGGAGCTGCTCTCGATCGATACGATACTCGACAAGATTGCGACCATGTACATGAAGCAAAAATAGAAAGTAACCAACATTTCCCGGCTTGTCTCCAGAGCAAGTGTGCCATAGAGTTAACGCGCCTAGAATTAGTTCTTGCCATTTATTTTAGCTTAAACCCAAAAAGTTAAATAGGAAATTCTACCAAAAGATTTAGCCCAAAGATGTAAAGTTTTAAGCACTGATACATTGAATTTACATACATAATCTTAATTTTGCTATTACCAAAAAAATGAAACAAAATATGTTCCGTTTTATGAAAACTTGCCAGAGCAGTGCTTAACGCTTTAATTTTACTTTAAGTGTACATTTAATACAATTCATTGTGGCCATGCATATTTACCTACATGTAATTGAGATGCATTTGAATCCCCAGCATTATCGTTAGTTTTTAATTCATACCCATATACGAAACCAAATATATACCATTGTCTTACCAAAATACAAATTTATTATAAAACATTTACAAGTTAAGAAATGAAAACCTTTAGCAAGTATAAATCAAAAAAAAAAACATATAAAACAAATTAAATGGAATCTAATGTTCAAAATCCGAAAAATACGAAATTTACTTATTATTTTAAATAATCAAAGCAATGTTTGTTTAGATTTCTTAAGGAGAAATAGCTGAGCAGAGCAGATCAGTTATAAGCCTATTGGTTAAATAGACAACACACACAAGGAAACCAGTGTCCAAAGCCAACGAGCAAACCACAATAACAGTTAGGTACAAACTGCGAGACATTGGTGGTCAGCCCCTGCCCCTGCCCCAATGGGCCCATGTTTCAATGTGCTATATATGGTCGCGTTTGTGCAAATTTATAAGCCACTCACATTAAGGCGGCAAATATTTGTATGGCCATGATACGGCCACAGTGGCATCCTCACCACTTGCTGCTCACCTGCTGCCCAGCCGAGGCTTTGGGAGGCTCCCCCAATGGCGATTAATGAAATTTCCACTGCGAATTTATTGAAACGCTCGTAAATGTCAGCTGGGAAAAACTAACGCGCGAGATATATGGTAAATTTTATATATCTCATATATATATACATATATCTATATGTATATGATTTTTATGGTGGCCACTGCTGGTTGGCGTTGGCGTTGGCGTTTGTCCATTGCGTGTCACTTGATGTTAAGGTGCGCCTCGTCTCCAACTCCGTTGCCGCTTTAGCCACAGCCAGCAGCTTAATGTCTACATTTGTTCTGGCCATTGCGTGTTCAGTGGCTGCCCTTTCCTTTCTCTATGCATCTGCAGCTCCTCGTTGCAACGGCTCCGGCTCCAGCTCCAGCTACAGCTACAGCTGCCATGGCGCATTAGAACAAATTGTTCTTGTTACGATAGGAGGATGGACATGCCTTTTGCCTTGTTTGGACCGATGGACAGAGTGCCACTGCTGTTGCTCCCATATACCCTACAAATGGAGTGATTATGTAATGATAGACAACTGCAGATACATGTGTAGATAAATCTAGTCTGCAGTTAACTCTGCGTCTATGTTAAATTAAATTCATATTTATTTTAAATGTAATACATTAATATAGGAGTAGTTTTTAAAGGTAGATGGAGGAGATCAGGTATGGCTTTAGTCATTCAAAATTAGTTTTCTAGGATATTTACAAGTTTGCCATGCCGCACAGTCAGTTTCTTCCTTGTTTGTTATTTTTTTTGTTACCAGTGGTTTAATGCGCTGCGAATTCGTGAAACAAATAGTCGTAGACGCAAGAGGTCTGTAACTAAGTACGCATGTTTCTGCTTGGTCGGCTTAGCTTCATCTGCATGCAGATTTCGTCTGGGCAATGTTAATGATGGGAAAAATGTGTGTGCTCGAAATGAAGTGGAGGAGCAGGAGGAGGAGGAGGAGATGTCTGCAGTACCAGATCCATTCCCAGTATCAAAGACAGTACCTGTGACGAGTCTCGTTCTCGTTTTCATTTTGCGGACCGCAGCAAATTGATTTGGTTTGGGTTTTGGATTTCTGTGCTACCCAACCATTTGACGTTGTTAGTTTGGTACTCGCATTATATAATGTGCATATATAATTCTTTTGTTGTCTGCGGCTAATTTGCAAATTTGCGCTGACATTGAGGTAATGTCATAGCTGAAATCGCTGGACGGTGCTGGCTCCGAGCCTGGACGAGCAACGGAGGCAGTAATCATGGCCAGTTGACCAGTTTGAACGTTGACTGACATCTAATTGTGTGTGATTTGTGTGAGGAGTTGGCACAGCAAAAAGAAGCCCAGCTAATAGGCTGCTTATTTAGCTGTAAGTGGGACTGGGACTGGGACTGCTCACTAAAATTGCAGTCGTCCACTTAAAGTAATCCTACCAAGGGCATTTTAGGAAGCACCGAAATTATCGAAAGTTGAGCAGAATTCTGGTTTACAACTTGAGACTAAGAGAAATTTGATTTAAAATTAAATAAAATGTAAATATATGTATCTAATAAAATTATTAGCCAAATATCGTATAATAAAAATAAACTTAAATCTTGAAAAAGTTTTTAATTACCACGATCTGCAGTTCCTCAAAGATGCTTTTGAGTTTTAAGCTGTAGTTGCCCTGAACATACCAACTAGACATTAACTATGTATGGGGATCTTGACCATGGATTTCGACTAAGCTCAGCTGCCAGCAGATGTGTCGGTCATTGAACTCGACCTGACCAAAGTCAAAGCCAAGTCAAAAGTCATAAAAGATATGCAAGCACACAGCACAGGCTGCCTCTATATGAGCATATATGTATATGTATATATGTGCATCTATATACATACATACATATGTTGGAGTATGTGCGTCTGCTGCTGGTAATCCTTGGCCGTGTCTGCCCTTTGCAGCAACAACAATTACAAATGAACGACTTCTTTGTTCTGTCAGCAATGGTTGGGCCCAAGTTCGAGTTCGAGTTGCGGTAGCAGCCAAAAGAGGGGGCGTCGTCAGCGTCCACATCTCTCACAGTGCTCTACAGTGGCCAGCAGCTGCTACGCATAAAGCATAGGCCATTTGGATGCGAATGCTGCTGCTGCTGCTGTGGATGCATCTGTTTGGGGCGTGTGGCGTTGTTGTGTTGTTGCGTTGTTGTTGCTGGCCGAAAACAAATAGACGAGGATGCTGGAGTGGAGCGGGAGAGGCAACAAAATGTGCAACGTTATCATAACTAAGTGCATGGGATGCGTGTGCACCCCGAAAGCGCCTGCATATGCATAATTCATGCTATTGAACCCTCTGCTCCACACACAGACAAGCGACCGCGAACAAGAGAGATTCAACAGACTGGACCCTGGACATGGACATGGACATGGACATGGACATGGACATGGACATGGACATGGGCATGGGCATGGGCATGAACCTGAAGTGGCTGTGGCTGTGCGGCCTGGCTAGAAAAATTATAATTTCACAAGTCATAATAGGATTTGCAATTCAAATGCGAACGCAGACACAGACACAGACACAGAGACACAGATACAGATACAGACAGAGAGGCAAATACAGAACTCAACTGCTTGAGTCGAGTTGCACAAATTTCTGTGGAAGGCGCAGTCAACAAATGACGACAACAATGAGCCTCTCACAGAGCACCGGGCAGAGCCAAGCGGAGGCCGCAGACAGCAAGCAGCCTTAGGTCCAGCCAGCGCTATGGGGCCAGACAATGGCTGGGCCAGCAAGCAGCACGGACATAGCCATAGCCATAGCCATAACCGTAGCCATAGCACATAGCCAATATGTCAAAAATATTAAGAGACATGGCCATCGAGCGAGGCATAAATATGCAAACGATAAGCGCTCGCCTCTATAAAGTTGTAAAATTGACAAGCGTTGCGATGCCAAAGTCTCAAATAAAGCAATAAAATGCGCTAAAACATCGCCATCGACATGGCCCCATCGATGGACGGTAGCCGATCCCACAGTGGTCCAAATGCAAAAATTAGAAATGAAAGCCAGCGGGTTGCCTGCCTAGAATTTATGCCAGTTGGTCCGCCTTGCCTGGGATTGAGTTTGGGTTTGGGTTTCGGTTTGGGTTGCGGTTTGCGGCACAAATTATGCTGCCAGCGTTGGGACAGTCACAGCTGACTCAATCAGTGGAGGAGGATGAGCATTCAAAGCGCTTGACCATCTATCGAAGATCAATGCATGAGTCTGTGCTTGTAAGGTCTTCAAGGAAGTGCAGCCTAAGCATCATCCCATCATCCCATCATCCACAGATAACTAATGCGCTTGCTATGCTGAATATCGTAATAATGTCAATGGTGTATGCTGACGATGGTCGGCCCAATGGGGACACTTGTCAATGGGGGAATACTTATACTTGGCTGCTGCTACTTTATGTGCCGCTGGACAGTTAATCTTAAGTAGGAAGTGAGAGTTTAGCATTTCACTTTGCCCTCAGAATAACTGAATATACGAGTAAGAGGGCTATGCAATTTAGTTGACAAGTTTACAGTTAATATATAATTAATAATATAATTAATTAATAATTAGAAATTAGAATAACATATCGAAAAGTTAAAAAGTTATTTTTATAAAAAATTAAGCTAGTTACTAACAGCACATAAATATTCTCAAAAGAGTTTTGAAAAATATCTCGATATTAGATTATTTATATCCCTTTCAATATTAATACAGAGTTATTGCATTATATTCCAATACCCATTTCTTATAACTTATAATATTTCATGCCCGATTTGTTCTGCTGCAAAAAAAATGGCGAAAAAAACAAAAGACTTAGGCAACGAACTTGACAATTTTCTAGCTAAATGGCAAACGGCCAGTTTGGATTAGGGCTTAAGCTCGGCCTGTGCTCAGCCGCTGAGTCATAAATATTTAATGATAATGATGATATTGCCAGGCGCAAGCCACGTTCCATAGCTCCATGGCCATAGAATAGCCTTGATCTTAGCCTTTGGCTTGGCTTTTGCTTTGGCTTTGGCTTTTGCTTTAACTTCAATTTAAATCAAATGTGCGCTCCGATGCCTTCGTCGCTTACCTTTATTTTTAGCCTAAGCATATGACCGACACACTCACATAATGGCTGTATGTGTGTGTGTGTGTGTGTGCTATTTTTAGAGCTGCACTTAAGTGGCGACCGCATTTGCGGAGTGAACTCTCGCTTAAATATGTCCCGCTGTGAATTATGTGTCTACATAAATTATCAGGCCAGGAATTAATCATTTTTTATGCAGGACTGTAACCACTGCCGCTCTGGCACTGGCACTAGCCCTAGCCCTAGCTCCAACTCTGACTCTGTACTCTACTCCAGTCCTGGCAGCCGCTGCTGTCCATTAGCTACCAAAGCGCAGCTAAAATCTACAGACACAGTTTGGCACTGACTTTAACTGGCCCAGGCTTGTGGGCACTTACAGTCGCTTTGCATTTTTGTCTTTGTCTTAGGATTGGGCTCTGGCATCGGACTTCATTTGCCATTGCTGTTGGCGCTACGTTGGCATTACGCTACAGCTCAGCTGATTGGTAAAAGCAAAAAATATATAAAAATATTAAAGAAATATCTATAAATAAATCTATAGATAAATAAATTTCGGATGAATCAATTAGTTAAAGATTGCGCTTATGTAAATATATTTCAACACTTTGTTGATGCTTTTATCACTTCGTCTCTAATCAATTGAGCCGCACTGTTGTTTTACTAGAGCAATTCACATGTACCAGCCCATATGTGTGCCCTAAAACCGCTTGGCCCGAAACCAATAATTTGATGTCGTTGGCCATATTGAGATTGTGCCAATGTTGTGTTTGTTGTTGTTGTTGTTGTTACTGTTGCCTATAATTGATACGTGTTGCACAGTGCGCAAAGACAAAATCTGTCCGCAGGCTATTTGCTTTGGCTCCCCGGTTGGTGCCCCGGTCGTGAACGCATCTGCTACACGAGTGGGGCGTGGCAACGGCTGATGCTGCAGCCGCAGCTGAAGCTGAAGCTGAAGAGGTTAAGACCAACGACTGTGGCTGTGGCCGACAGGTTGGAGACCGCCCCACTGCGTCTGCAGTTGCATTGCATAAATGTCAAGGAAATCGCATGTCCACCCTCGTTTGTGCGCAATTTTATTGCTGAATCCAGGCTGAATGCTGTAGTAGGTGCGGGGGGCGTGGCAGGCTGAAACCCATGGGGCCGACCCACTTGTAAAGCATTTTATAATTTAATTTTCATATGAACGCCTGAAATTGTACGTCGTCTGGCTATCAAGTGGGTGTTGCTATCGATTATTATCGATTACTTTCGAGCCTGGCAAGCATAAATCAGGGCGTCCTGTAGGGTTTCACCCTTCCGCAGCGATCCTTCGCCAGCGATGGCCGCTTAAAGCTTTCAGCAGTTCATTTATCACTTGGCAAAATGGCAATTGGCGTTAAAGAAAACAAAAGACTTAAGCAACAAACTAAGTACTACCTATCTTCTAATGTTCTCATCTGTCGCCTGTCTGTCGGCTGTCTGTCGGCTGTCGTCTGTCTTCTTCTTCTTCTTCTACAACTACTACTGCTGGCGTGCCACCGTCCGGCAACAAAAGTGATAATTAATGTGTAAACTGAGTACCCCACCAAATTCGTACCTGCATCCTGCATCCAAGTCAAACAAAATTGTCAACAGTGGAAGCTGCAAGGGGTATGCGATGGGTAGGGTAGGCGGTGCAGCTCAACTCCGCTCCACTCTGCATGCTAACCAAGGTGCTGACACTAAGCACTTGTCACCCAGCCGCAGTCGAGGCTCCTGCATCGCATGCGTGTGTCTCTGCCTCTGATTCCACGGCTCTGACTCTGACTCTGTCTGTGCCTCTGCCTCTGCCTCTGCCTCTGTCTGGGGTTGTCTCATGCAGCTGGACAAATTGCAGTTGTCGTCGTTGTCGTTGTTGCTGCTGCTGTTGCTGCTGTTGCTGTTGCCTCCTCTGGGCCCCTTTTATAATATTTCTACCAGCTTCTGCTCGTTGCTATGTGCGTAGTTATGCAAACAGTGGCCGGGCAGAAACAAGTTGTTGCTGTTGTGTTTGTCGCTGCTTTGGTTGTCGTAATTAAAGGTCAACATTTGTGCATGTTGTCAGTGGCATGATCATGCGAGCGGCAAGGCAAGTCAGATCTGCAGGCATGCTGCACCTAAAAACTGAGCGCTTTCTGATCATGAAAAAGTATGGGAAAAGTGATTCTGGGGTGGTTCATTTTTCTGTCAAAAATCATGCCAAAAGTGACAAAAAAATTGACTTGTAAAGTGCCCAAATCCCTATAAATGCCCTTCCAAGACTTCAAATTCCCATAACTTTGCTGAAACTGAACCGATTCAGAAGCTCGAGGACATTTTGAACTTGGGTTGCCTTCTTCTTTAATTGTACATTTAAAATTTATGCAATTTTGAAATTTAATATTTTTTGATTTTTTTAGAAAAATATGACAAGGGTCCCCCCTTACAATTTTTTGGAAATTTTTTTTTTTAAAAAAATAGAATCTTGAATTAGTATTTTTAATCGATTAGGGGTGTCATTATAAGTCTAAAAAAGTATATGAAAAGTGATTCTGGGGTGGTTCATTTTTCTGTCAAAAATCATGCCAAAAGTGACAAAAAAATTGACTTGTAAAGTGCCCAAATCCCTATAAATGCCCTTCCAAGACTTCAAATTCCCATAACTTTGCTGAAACTGAACCGATTCAGAAGCTCGAGGACATTTTGAACTTGGGTTGCCTTCTTCTTTAATTGTACATTTAAACTTTATGCAATTTTGAAATTTAATATTTTTTGATTTTTTTAGAAAAATATGACAAGGGTCCCCCCTTACGATTTTGTGGAAATTTTTTTTTTTTTAAAAATAGAATCTTGAATTTGTATTTTTAATCGATTAGGGGTGTCATTATAAGTATAAAAAAGTATGGGAAAAGTGATTCTGGAGTAGTTCATTTTTCTGTCAAAAATCATGCCAAAAGTGACAAAAAAATTGACTTGTAAAGTGCCCAAATCCCTATAAATGCCCCTCCAAGACTTCAAATTCCCATAACTTTGCCGAAACTGAACCGATTCAGAAGCTCGAGGACATTTTGAACTTGGGTTGCCTTCTTCTTTAATTGTACATTTAAAATTTATGCAATTTTGAAATTTAATAATTTTTGATTTTTTTGGAAAAATATGACAAGGGTCCCCCCTTACAATTTTTTGGAAATTTTTTTTTTTAAGAAAATAGAATCTTGAATTAGTATTTTTAATCGATTAGGGGTGTCATTATAAGTCTAAAAAAGTATATGAAAAGTGATTCTGGGGTGGTTCATTTTTCTGTCAAAAATCATGCCAAAAGTGACAAAAAAATTGACTTGTAAAGTGCCCAAATCCCTATAAATGCCCTTCCAAGACTTCAAATTCCCATAACTTTGCTGAAACTGAACCGATTCAGAAGCTCGAGGACATTTTGAACTTGGGTTGCCTTCTTCTTTAATTGTACATTTAAAATTTATGCAATTTTGAAATTTAATATTTTTTGATTTTTTTGGAAAAATATGACAAGGGTCCCCCCTTACCATTTTTTGGAATTTTTTTTTTTAAAAAAATAGAATCTTGAATTTGTATTTTTAATCGATTAGGGGTGTCATTATAAGTGTAAAAAAGTATGGGAAAAGTGATTCTGGAGTAGTTCATTTTTCTGTCAAAAATCATGCCAAAAGTGACAAAAAAATTGACTTGTAAAGTGCCCAAATCCCTATAAATGCCCTTCCAAGACTTCAAATTCCCATAACTTTGCCGAAACTGAACCGATTCAGAAGCTCGAGGACATTTTGAACTTGGGTTGCCTTCTTCTTTAATTGTACATTTAAAATTTATGCAATTTTGAAATTTAATAATTTTTGATTTTTTTGGAAAAATATGACAAGGGTCCCCCCTTACAATTTTTTGGAAATTTTTTTTTTTAAAAAAATAGAATCTTGAATTAGTATTTTTAATCGATTAGGGGTGTCATTATAAGTCTAAAAAAGTATATGAAAAGTGATTCTGGGGTGGTTCATTTTTCTGTCAAAAATCATGCCAAAAGTGACAAAAAAATTGACTTGTAAAGTGCCCAAATCCCTATAAATGCCCTTCCAAGACTTCAAATTCCCATAACTTTGCTGAAACTGAACCGATTCAGAAGCTCGAGGACATTTTGAACTTGGGTTGCCTTCTTCTTTAATTGTACATTTAAAATTTATGCAATTTTGAAATTTAATATTTTTTGATTTTTTTAGAAAAATATGACAAGGGTCCCCCCTTAAGATTTTTTGGAAATTTTTTTTTTTTAAAAAATAGAATCTTGAATTTGTATTTTTAATCGATTAGGGGTGTCATTATAAGTATAAAAAAGTATGGGAAAAGTGATTCTGGAGTAGTTCATTTTTCTGTCAAAAATCATGCCAAAAGTGACAAAAAAATTGACTTGTAAAGTGCCCAAATCCCTATAAATGCCCTTCCAAGACTTCAAATTCCCATAACTTTGCCGAAACTGAACCGATTCAGAAGCTCGAGGACATTTTGAACTTGGGTTGCCTTCTTCTTTAATTGTACATTTAAAATTTATGCAATTTTGAAATTAAATATTTTTTGATTTTTTTGGAAAAATATGACAAGGGTCCCCCCTTACCATTTTTTGGAAATTTTTTTTTTTAAAAAAATAGAATCTTGAATTTGTATTTTTAATCGATTAGGGGTGTCATTATAAGTATAAAAAAGTATGGGAAAAGTGATTCTGGAGTAGTTCATTTTTCTGTCAAAAATCATGCCAAAAGTGACAAAAAAATTGACTTGTAAAGTGCCCAAATCCCTATAAATGCCCCTCCAAGACTTCAAATTCCCATAACTTTGCCGAAACTGAACCGATTCAGAAGCTCGAGGACATTTTGAACTTGGGTTGCCTTCTTCTTTAATTGTACATTTAAAATTTATGCAATTTTGAAATTTAATAATTTTTGATTTTTTTGGAAAAATATGACAAGGGTCCCCCCTTACAATTTTTTGGAAATTTTTTTTTTTAAGAAAATAGAATCTTGAATTAGTATTTTTAATCGATTAGGGGTGTCATTATTAGTCTAAAAAAGTATATGAAAAGTGATTCTGGGGTGGTTCATTTTTCTGTCAAAAATCATGCCAAAAGTGACAAAAAAATTGACTTGTAAAGTGCCCAAATCCCTATAAATGCCCTTCCAAGACTTCAAATTCCCATAACTTTGCTGAAACTGAACCGATTCAGAAGCTCGAGGACATTTTGAACTTGGGTTGCCTTCTTCTTTAATTGTACATTTAAAATTTATGCAATTTTGAAATTTAATATTTTTTGATTTTTTTTTGAAAAATATGACAAGGGTCCCCCCTTACCATTTTTTGGAATTTTTTTTTTTAAAAAAATAGAATCTTGAGTTTGTATTTTTAATCGATTAGGGGTGTCATTATAAGTGTAAAAAAGTATGGGAAAAGTGATTCTGGAGTAGTTCATTTTTCTGTCAAAAATCATGCCAAAAGTGACAAAAAAATTGACTTGTAAAGTGCCCAAATCCCTATAAATGCCCTTCCAAGACTTCAAATTCCCATAACTTTGCCGAAACTGAACCGATTCAGAAGCTCGAGGACATTTTGAACTTGGGTTGCCTTCTTCTTTAATTGTACATTTAAAATTTATGCAATTTTGAAATTTAATAATTTTTGATTTTTTTGGAAAAATATGACAAGGGTCCCCCCTTACAATTTTTTGGAAATTTTTTTTTTAAAAAAATAGAATCTTGAATTAGTATTTTTAATCGATTAGGGGTGTCATTATAAGTCTAAAAAAGTATATGAAAAGTGATTCTGGGGTGGTTCATTTTTCTGTCAAAAATCATGCCAAAAGTGACAAAAAAATTGACTTGTAAAGTGCCCAAATCCCTATAAATGCCCTTCCAAGACTTCAAATTCCCATAACTTTGCTGAAACTGAACCGATTCAGAAGCTCGAGGACATTTTGAACTTGGGTTGCCTTCTTCTTTAATTGTACATTTAAAATTTATGCAATTTTGAAATTTAATATTTTTTGATTTTTTTAGAAAAATATGACAAGGGTCCCCCCTTAAGATTTTTTGGAAATTTTTTTTTTTTAAAAAATAGAATCTTGAATTTGTATTTTTAATCGATTAGGGGTGTCATTATAAGTATAAAAAAGTATGGGAAAAGTGATTCTGGAGTAGTTCATTTTTCTGTCAAAAATCATGCCAAAAGTGACAAAAAAATTGACTTGTAAAGTGCCCAAATCCCTATAAATGCCCTTCCAAGACTTCAAATTCCCATAACTTTGCCGAAACTGAACCGATTCAGAAGCTCGAGGACATTTTGAACTTGGGTTGCCTTCTTCTTTAATTGTACATTTAAAATTTATGCAATTTTGAAATTTAATATTTTTTGATTTTTTTGGAAAAATATGACAAGGGTCCCCCCTTACGATTTTTTGGAAATTTTTTTTTTTTAAAAAATAGAATCTTGAATTTGTATTTTTAATCGATTAGAGGTGTCATTATAAGTATAAAAAAGTATGGGAAAAGTGATTCTGGAGTAGTTAATTTTTCTGTCAAAAATCATGCCAAAAGTGACAAAAAAATTGACTTGTAAAGTGCCCAAATCCCTATAAATGCCCTTCCAAGACTTCGAATTCCCATAACTTTGCCGAAACTGAACCGATTTAGAAGCTCGAGGACATTTTGAACTTGGGTTGCATTCTTCTTTAATTGTACATTTAATTTATGTAATTTTGAAATTTAATATTTTTTGATTTGGCCTTCCAAGACTTCAAATTCTTATTACTTTGTCAAAGCTGAACCGATTGTCAACCCCAACGCCATTTTGATCATTATTTATCTTATACTTTAATTCTTCATTTAAGTTGATACACTTTAAATGCCTGAACTCTAAATTATTCATTAATACTAATATATTGGCACTGGCCATCTCTGAATGTCAATGGCATTGGCAATGACTTTTAGCTTAGTTTAGTTTTGGCTTTGGCGTTGGCTTTGGTTTTGAGTTTGAGACCCTGCCTCGCTCATTTGCAATTTATACAAAAGCAAATTTTCATAATGATTACTGTTTGAGCATCGACTGCGGCTGCAGCTGTTGTTGCTGTTGTTGCGGTTGCTGTTGCTGTCGATTTTCTATTGCTCATGGGCTGCTGCGAGCAGCATCGACAACATGATCAGGTGAAATTTTCACTTTTGTGCTTTGGTTTTGTTTGGACGCTGCACACTTAACATTATTACTACTATTGTTATTCAACAAAAATACAAATTTTAATGAAACTGGCCAAGTTGCTGCTCCATTGCTTGCACAAATTGCAATCTGTTCTGCGGCCTTCTCTTGGCTGCATACAAATTTGATGTCTGCTTTGACTTCGTCATGCTTTCTTTGTTTTTATGCACAATGTGCATTGTGCGATATTTCACTGTAGTTGTTATTGTTGCAGTTGTTGCACTTGTTGCTTTTTTTTTTGTATTTTTGTATTTTTCCCTGCGCTAATTACAGCTAGCTGGCTTTTGTGATTGATTGCAAGTGCAACGTTTCGCTGCAGCCAGGTCTGGGGCTGCTCCCATGAAGCGTGGCACGTGTTGCGTTTAATGTGCAGTTTCTATTACTCTCGCCTCTCGTCGCAGCGCAATCGAAAGTGAAACTTTACTTTATGAGCTGCGCTGGTTATATTCGTTAAGCCAGGCCCAGGCCCAAGCCCAGATCCAGAGTCAGAGCCAGACGCAGACACAGACCGAGCCTTTGCAACAACTTGCACTTTTGGCTGCGGCCCATTGATAATTGACCTCATTTAAGATGCTGCTGCCGCGATAAGGCGACAGGAATTAAAAGCGGCATCCACTAATTTAGCCAGGACCCGTCTCGAGCGGTCCCACCGGCTGTTGCTGATGCCCAGCTCAGCCAGCTGCCAGCAAGGCTGTGATGCTTATCGAGCGGCCCTTAAGCCTAGACCAAAGACGTTGACTAGCTGCTGCTGATGCTGCTGCTGCTGCTGCCGTTGCCAATTGCCAATCGCGTCCAGCAATCGCGCCTCGCTAACGAGACGACGTCGACAACATGCTGCAGGCTCTGCCAGCGAGGGTTGCTTCTAAACATTATAGGGAATTTAGTAATTTAATCTCTTGCCAATCAAAATGTTGATTTGAATCCCGGCAACATTTTGAAATAAATTTCAAATATTAGTAATAATAAATATTATAATAATGTTCACTTTAAAAAAGGTTTATTTCATCTAAAAATCATTTAGTTGGTTCAAGATAAATATCTATAAATATTTGCTGTACTAACCCTCGTCCATTTGGGTAGAATCTAAAGCTGAAGCTGAGACGCGCCTTGCGGTGGCTGCCGCTGCATAAGCATCTGTAACTTTTTGCGCTTATCTAAGCAATAAATCTTCGATGGCGGTGGCAAGTCCCAACTCCCAGTTCAAGTCCAAGTCGTGCGGGCGTTGGCTTTGGCTTTGGCCAACGCTGTCGCCACTGCCACTGCCACTGCCACTGCCACTGCCAGTGGCAGTGCCTCAGCCACTTGATGGCTAAGTGACTGAACCGGAGACTGACTGACAATCAACTCGATGCTTGATTCCCGATTCCCGATTTGCGATCTGTGATACCCAATGCCCAATGCCCGATGCCCGATACCTGGTGATCGTCCAACTTCTCTAATGGGCTAGTGTCACACTTCGTATTCAATCTAACAATAAGCCAGACCAAGTAGCAATTGTTGCCGCTGGCAACGCCTAACAAATGCGACCCACATACGCGACCAGTTGGCTGACCAAATTTTGCATCGCCCCCAATCCCGTCTGCAATTCCCCTCACCATCATATGTTGCGTTTGTTACGGAACTCGCTTGCATTTCCAGTGGCTCACTGGCAATAAATTTCAATTTGCTGGCCGGCCTGAGCCTGAACCAGAGCCAGAGCCAGAGCCAGAGCCAGAGCCTGGGCCTAGGTCTGTGTCTGTGTCTGTCGAGTCTCGCTAGGCTGCCTAGCAACAATGCAATGCGGAGGTAAAATGATAAAAATTCGATTACATTCAGGTGTGAAACTTACATATATCGCAGCGATTTACTTGTTTGTACACTACACACTGGAATCGAGGCTTAGCCCAGCACGGAAGTCGCTGGGTACTACAATATATGGGATTAGATGAGCTAAATGGAGCTGATTGCAGCTGTAAATGAAAAGTGTGTAATTACAATATTTACAATTATTTTTAAACTAAAATTACAATTTTTGGTGAATTTTTCAAATTTGCTCATTACGCTGATAAGTAAAAATCAACGTGAAATTTCGTCAGCGTTTGGATAGCCTGTGGGAGAACGTATGAAACAGTAAGCAAGGCAAAGTGGTTGCCATGGCGCATGGAATCGGTGGCAGCAATCTTTTCATCTGAGCCCAGTGGTAGCCACTGCAGTAGCTCATTGGAGAATCGGCTCAAATATCATTTGGCCGGTTGCGAGTCGACGGTTCCCGGTTCTCGAGTTAACTGCTGTGCTCGAGTGCCAGCCAATTGCCAACCAGTCAGCCACTCAGCCGGCTGGCCGGAGCTGGGCTGGCATCCTTTTTTTTTTTGTACACGACTTCCATTTGGGATTGGCCCCGGCCCTTGTTGGTCATTAATCATGCGCCTGTGAACGACAAGCGTATAAGTTACTAGCGCATTGGCCCAAAAAAGGCCAATGGAATGAGCTCAAGCCCTGGCTGAGGTCGTCCCGCTCCAGGACGACAAAGAAAGCAGCTAAAACAGTGGCAACGGCAGCGGCAGCGGCAGCGGCAGAGGCAGAGGCTCACCTAATACCTAATTGGATGCAGATGCATAACGGGCCCAAAGAGAAAGAAACGCCAAGAAAGAGTAGCAATGTTGCGATTTAAGTGCGCGCTCCGTTGGTTTTTGGCTATTTGTGGCGTGCAATGGATTTGTGTCATAATTGAAATGTCGGTGCAGTCGAATGTGCCCAGCACTGCACGCGATCTGCAGCGCATCAGTGCTTCACTGCATCGGCGCATCGGTGCATCGGTGCATCAGCAGATCGCCAAGAGGGCAAGAGCAAGAGCAAGAGCAAGAGCAATTAAAACCAGTTTTCACTTTTACACGCCATAAGCTGATATAGTCAGCCGGGCCAGCACCCCGAGGCAAACATAATTTTCTCTCTCCATGTGAACTGTACGAATCTTCGGCGAGAACATTCACTCTGGAATTTCTATGTGCCGCACAACACCCACAATGGCATGGACACACTGTGAGAGTGCTCAGCACTCGACACTCAATACTGGCCGTATTGGCCGTTTGTTGAGCCGTCAACAGCCATTAGCACTTTGGCACATAATTGATACGTGGCCGGGCCATAAAGCAAAATGCATAGACATCGACTTTAACATCAACTTTAACATCGGCATCGACATCGACATCGACATCGACTTTGGACCCGAAGACATAGACACTTGAATCTCAGCAAAATGACGTTGTAAAAATGGCAGCACGTTGAGCGGCTTTTTTATGCTGCTTTTTTTGCTGCACACATTTTCATATACAACACCTCGGGGGCGTTTTGTGCCGTTTGCCATACGACACCAAGATGCACAACAACAACAACAACAATCACAGCACTCAGAGCTGAAGAAGGGCTGGGATCGGGCATAGTTGGCCTGTACAGAGTCTGTATGAGATCGGTTGCCGCAACAACGTAACTAACAATTTATTTAATACGCTCTACGTGCGCTTTAATAAAAGGCTCAATCAATCTGTGCGCGAAGAACAAAACCGAAAAGCTCCTAAAAAATAAAGCTCAAATATGTGGGCGCACTAAATCAACAGCTTCTCGACTCGGAGATGCTCTCGACACTTGAGCCAAAGTACTTTCATGAAATATGAAAAGTTATGTATACATTATTCAATTTTCAAATAATATTTACATTTAATGAATAATAATCGATCCTGCGTTGCAAATATATAAAGGTTTGCAACTTTTGCTTGAATTTAAGAGATTTAAGATCAGTATTTATATTGAATAAATTGATCTACATATTTAATTTGCTTTATATATTTTGCATTATGTAAATGTTTTGGTTACATAGTATTAGACAGAGTCAACACTCCACTTTGCATATCTCACAAGGGCATTAAAAAGAACCTCTTTGAAGTGGGCACACAGAGTCTCAAGTGCTTGGATGCCTGGGGAATGATGTGATGTGATGTGATGATGTTAGAGTCGCACTGTAGTGACAGACAAAGAGAGAGAGAGAGAGAGAGAGAGAGAGAGAGAGAGGGAGAGAGAGCAGCGTTGTCTTTTGACGACTGCGTCGATGTCGATCCTTTTGGCGCTGCTGCAGACAGCGTGTCGAATGGGTTATGCGGATCTGCGATGCTGTGGTGCTGTGGTGCTGGTGGTGCTGGTGGTTGTGTTATATACGTATATAGCTCGGAGTGGGGCGTTTTGGTTGCTGAACGGCTTTTCGCTAATGAAGCCATAAAGATATGTATTATTCCTATGCCATAAATTTAGTTGAGCCGCCTTGCGCTTTTACTATGACACCCACATGGAAATGGAACAGGGGGAGCGGGCAACTGGGCGACAGGGCGACAGGGCGAGGAACTGGAACGGGTACAGGAAAAGTGCCTCAGTGTCTTAGTTGGTTATTCCCTTTGCATCCGACACGTCGCCGCATTGATTATCTAGCAATGTTTATGCATTTGACGCTGGTGCTGCATTTAATTTTAACAACAATTAGCCACGCAAATGCTAAGGCCAGAACCGCGTGCAGGAAGGTTTTTTGTTCTTGTTGTGTTTGGTTTGGTTTGGTTTGTTGCCTGGAGGCCAGAGAACGTGCCTGTTGGCCATTTCTAACCCTAGCCCAAAGGTTGTTGCCAGTTGCGGCCTCTCGACTCTTTCAAACGCCTAACAAGGTGTCAATATCTTAAAAATGTTATCTTTCTGCACATAAAACTCAAGCGGATCATAGTAAATCAGCCTTTGGTAGGCAGACGATGGCCTAGCCTCAGTCGCGACTGCCAACTCGGCCCAGCCCAGCCCAGCACAGCACAGCACAGCACAGCTTAGGCCAAAGCTAGCCCACAACAATGGCCGCCTCACCAATCCAATGGAGCGCGCAATGTGCCTTTTATACGGCGGATTTACGAGCCAAGCCGACGACGTCGTGGCGAAGAAATATTCGATGGCCAAGCAACGATTAAAACGGACTCTTCACGCATGCGCGCACACATACAACAGCACCAGCCAAGCTGCTGCATAATGGCCATCACAGCGTACTATGCTGGCCAGCTGAATAGGGCTAGTAAAGGGGGTATGCCGTAAGGAGCATGTTACACACAAGTTAGAGGATTATTTTAAAAACCACATATACAACATCTACTTTAGAGTCTTTCAGATCCTTACCTCATCATAATCACAATTTCTGGAAGTAAATAGAGGTAGTTCATAAACAAATCAATTGAAAAACTGTTTATCAGAATAGTTTTAGGTCTAGAAATTCTTCTATTCTCTATTCATAATTGGAATGTCAAAGAATAACAATAGTTTATTAACAGAACTATCTAGATTCTGGACCGATCACTTAGTCAAAATGACTTAAAAATCTGTACAGCATTGTAAAAGGGGCTCGCTGGCTGGCTGGCTGTCTGGTTGGCTGGGTGTTTGGCCTGGCAGCATTTGCAACACCAGGCCGGCATCGACATGAGCATCGGCATCGGGTTGAGCCTGAGCTTGAGGCATGCATGGGGTATTGGATTGGGGAGCAGTCGCATCATGTGCGCATTGCACGCACGTGATTAAAGCGCAGCCCCGTTGAGTGGGGGGGTAGCGGGCTGGAGCTGCTGGATCTGCTGTAGAGCGGGCGCGAGGCATGCTTATAAATCAGAATTCAGTTTCGGTCCCAATGACGTCGACAATGAACCCACAGGCGGCCCAAGCGGGGCGGTGTCAGCGGGTACGCACCACATATTGATAAATAAATAAGTTCGCCAAAGGCTTTTGTCTTTACGAGTAGCTACTCGCTGGGCAATACCTTCAGATTGTTGTTGTTGTTGTTGTCTTTTTGATCTTTTGTTTTTGTTTTTCGTACAAGTTCAATGCACTTGTACAACTGGTTTAAATTAAAATTTGAAAATGCATTTTGAATGATTTATGCGCAGCATCTTTCGCTGCACGATGCGATTGTATTGCCGAAATTAATATCAGAATGCTTTACGATCCAAATATAAGAACCTGGCCAACATTCACAATTCAAACGGCGTCCATGGCTGACTTTTGACCCTGGCGCCGGCGCGTCTTGTAGCCAATAAATTAAGGCGTTCAAAGATATGCCGCAAACAGGCAAAGCCTTAGCCAACTACAGCAACAGCATCTGGCTGGCCATTGACCATCAATTTGGCTAAGCTGTAGCTTGCCCTAGCTTAAAAGAGTTCTAAGTAAAACTATTCATAAGATATGTCGTACAGGAGCAGTTACTAATCTTAAATGTTAATACAAACAGCCAGAAAGATCAAATAAACTAAATACATTTTAATTATGTATGTTGTTCTTAACTGATCTTTAAAGCAAGATAATACAATTTGGCCAGCTTGCTAACCGGTCAAGTTTTGCACAAAATATACAAGACATAATAAAAATTTGAATTTTTCAATTTAGTCAAGATATCTTTGTTAATAATAGAGATATATTAGTAATAAAGTTTGCTTTCTTATTATATATTATAATTACTAGTTTTCAAGAAGTGGTTTACAATTACAGAGTGTGTTAAATGACAACCTCAATGGGAATAAAACACGTTGTCGCCATGTCAAAGTCAAGTTGGGCCTAATCCCAGCTTAAGCTGCTTTAATATCCGTCTCTTCCAGGTCTTTAATTAAAGTGTCACTGGAATAGCTTCCAACAACTTTAACATTAGCATAATTCTCAACATTAATCTTCGTCTTAGCGATATTTTACAAATTCCCGCAAGCATCTCTGTAAGTATTACTTAGCCGCTTGACTTACTCGATCAAATTTCAATATGCCCCATTGACAAACTTGAGACACATTGCGTTAATAACTGATGAGTGCACATGGACAGGATTTGTCTGGCATCGCCATTTGTGGCTCGTGCGCAAAGAGGCAAAGAGTTAATTATCTTCAGCTCACATTTCATAGCCCTTTGGCTAAACTTTATTTGAATTTCCAACTGGCTAACAACGGCCCAAAGTAGTTGCCGGCCATAACCAAGCGGCGACTGCTCTGCGTTCTTTCTATAGTTAGGGCACATTGATTGATTTCGGATGATTTTGATGTCTGGTCGTTAATTTGCAGGTATTGTAAAGAGATTTATTTGTATATCATCAATTTGCAGTTTTGTTTTGGATTGTACACACATTAAATATGTATTAGATTACCAAATGATATTTAATAGTTCAAAGATGGAGCAATTTCATGGGTATACAAAATAATAAGTATAGTCAGGAGTTAATTAACTGAAGCTGCTTTTTACAGTTTAATGTTTTTATGTTTAAAGAACTTTAATTAATTTTAAAAAATATAATATATATATATTTATTAGCTATGTCTGCTGTATATATTTTCTCTACTATGCTACTTGGTAGTAAGTGAATTTGTGAAGTTTTCAAGAAGTTTTATCAAAATCCGAGCAACAATACGAATTTGAATACAAACATACGAATAAGAATATGAATAACTGGCAGTATGCTGACACCTCAAACCTCAAACTGACAATCAGTCATATACAGTACATACTAAAGAGTCTGATGCCAAGTGTTTGTGGCAGCAGCGACGCACAATTTGGACTACACCTTCATTTATATGACGGGACAAAAGTGTTGGGGCATGCCGAAAGGTTATTTACCCGCCTGTACGTCAATAATGGAGAACAAGGCGGACGTTCCGACAAACAGACGGCCAGCCGCAGTTCAGTTACAGACAGATCTCTACTAACGATACCGTATGCGTGGCAATCTCTCTCCTGCCCAATCCCCCCCCCCCCCCTCTCAAACAACCAACCAGCTAACTGAGCGAACCAACTCTCGACACGATCTACATAACATTTGCTGCGGCTAATGGGTCGATGTGCGCTGTGCCAAATATGGATGGAAATGGGGATGGAGTTGGTTACGGATTTGGATTTAGAATTGGATGACCAATGGCCAATGGCCAATGGATAGACCACTCACTGATGCCGTACTTACACTTGAAAAATCAATTTACTCATTAAACAATTGACTGAATAATCAAATAAAATATATGATTAAATAAACTTATAAATTTAATTTTAATTAATTGTAATAAATCAACACGAACTAGGTTTAAATTTAAAATAAATACTTATTTCAATATAAAATATTAAAATAACTTTGTGTTGTCTTAAAAATTAAGATACATAAATTGTACGATTATAAAAAAAAGGCAGACAAAGAAATTTGAAAGTTTTTACAAATTAATGTTAATTTTATTGGACTGTCAGTTGTTAATTTCTATCATTTTTAGAGAGTACTCTCGAATATTGAGCAGTTCATAATGGATTTGCGAGTGTAAGCTCGGCTTAACTCTAACGGTGCTTTGAAACAAAAAAACAAAAATAAAGCAACAACGCAGAAGCTCAGAATACTGGCGGGATGCTGTGGCCGCCGCTGAGCGGACTATATCGATATATCATTAGCAGGCTTTTGATTTACAATCGCCTTTTGTTTGTTGTTTGCCTTTTGTTGCGCCCATTTTGGCGAGTGGTAAGCATAGTAAATATGGCTGACTGCGGCTAATAGCACTTTCCAGCCAAACAATTCACATGTGCAGAACGAATGAAAGTGTTCTCTATAACAAGCTCCAATTCGCTCCCAGACAGACAAAGCAGAGCACACCACAACCAAAGCCGACCCAAAGCATTTGTATGAGTTGCAAGTTGTGTGTTGCGTCTTGGTGCGGCTTCAAACTTGCCTCAAACGTCTTCAGACCAAAGCCAAGCTTGCAGAGCGCGCCCAGGCAGCAGTCGATGTTGGTTGGGCCTGGCGAGCGGACGTGTGAGCGCGTTAAAGACGAAGAAACACGAAACGATATAACGATAAAGCGAAAGACGAAAGACGAAATAATAAATAACGTAAAACGAAACGATCCAAATCGCGACTCTGTGTGTGTGTGTGTGTGTGTGCGCGCGCGAGCATGTGCAGCTTCTGAGTTGTCCACGTAACGGCACAACGCGTCTTCGATCCAATGGCCAAGTGGACACCGGCTTGGTGCAGGATCGAGGCCAGCAGGCTGCTGCTGCTGCTTCTACTCGTTCTGCAGCTTATCGCTGTGACGCCAGCGGCGCGCAATCCCAACACGAACAGCAACAGCAACAACAACAACAACAATATTTGGCGACGCGTACGTTTGGTGACCAGCGTCAGCGCCAGTTCCGCCCAGGAGCGGGAGCGCAATGCTTATCAATTGCTCAAGGCGAACAACGGTAGCAGCACCAGCACCAGCACCAGTACCAGTAGCACCACTAGCACCACCAGTACCAGTAGCACCACAACGACGACGACGACGCCAGCACCACGTCGCACTGCCAAGCAGTTGCTGCGTCGCGAGGATCTCAATGTGCTGGAGAGCAACATATCGAGTGCGGCGCGCCTGGAAATGTCCACGGAGTTCTTTGTGGTGCCCACGCTGACGGCAAGCACCACCAGCAGCAGCAACAGCCACAGCAGAGTCAGCAATCGCACCACCGCTGCACCCACTCGCAGCCAGGGCGCCCGAGCACGGTCCGCCAACACGCCGCGTGCCACACAAGGCGGCAATGCGACACCGCCCAGCATTGTGTCCACCACACAGCTGCCGTTTGCCGGCCTGCGCAAGGAGGTGTGGGTGGTGCCCGTCCTGGTGCTGGCCAGCCTCACCATGCTGATGATGGGCGCCTTCGAGATCTTTGTGCTCTTCAAGGCCTGGCGCACCTCACCCTCGCGCCGCCATCTCTTTCTGGGTCAAATGCTGCTGCTGGGCCTCTTCGCCTGCGCCGGCTTGGGCGCCGTTATCACCGCTCAGCCCACGCTCCTCAGCTGCGGCGCCATCCGCTTTGGCGTGGGTGTCGCCTATGCTCTGGTATTTGCCGCACTGCTCGTCAAGTGCGTCTTCCTGATCAGCCTCAATGGTGGCGTCTATTTGCCAGCACCGTATCAGGGACTGTTGCTGCTCTTTGCGCTGCTCATCCAGGTGGCCATCGGAGCACAGTGGCTGCTGACACAGCCACCGGAGATATATACGACCAGTGTGCCGGTGATGGGCAGTGGCTTCTTGTCGACCACGGTGGCATCGCAGACCAACTACTCGGCGCTCTTCTATCCGACATCGTATACAACGCTGGACGGCACGCCGGAGATTTATACGAGAATCGCAGCGGTGAGCACCGTGCTGATACCGCTGTGCAAGACGCAGTTCTCCGAGCTGCTCTTCTCGCTGATCTACATTGTGTTCCTCATTGTGTTCATTGCGGTGCTGGCGATTAAATCGCGCGGCATACGCGACAACTATCGGGAGGCGACGTACATTGGCCTGGCCATTGGTGGCGCGATACCCATTTGGCTGGGCTGGATGCTGTGCGGCTTGGCGGTCGCGGAGCGGCACAAGGATGCGTGCATTGCATTTGGTTTGGTGGCCACGTCGGCCACCGTTTTCCTGGTCATGTTTATGCCCAAGGGCAGGCAGCTGGCGGCCATGGGCAAGGAGGGGCTCTACGTTGAGGATCGCGAGGAGCAGTTCAGTTCGCTGAGTCGCGCCGGCTCGGGCTATTCGCCATCCTTCTTCCACTTCAAGCCCATCAAGTATGGCGTCATGAGCGGTTGCGGATTGCCCAATTCCGCAACGAATACGGGCCAGGGACTCAGCTCCAAGCACTGTTCCAGTGCCAACAATGGCGGAGGTAAGTTTTAGCTACAATCCCTCCAAATTTCGTTCAATTCAAGATTGTCACAATTGTCTGCAACGAATCACATTTGGTGGGCCCAAGCCCAGCCTAAGCTGCAGGGTGTCCCGTGTCAGCTCAGCTGTCAGTTTCTGTACATTTTGTAATAACTTTCTTTTCTTGCCACACATATCGAGCAAGGAGGGGCAGGGAGGGAAGGAGGGCGGTTGGGGAAACGCGCCTCGGGGCGAACTCTTGAACTGTTGTTTATCTGTACGTTCGCTCTTTCTAAAAACAAAAACCGTAGAAAAGCAAAAGTCTAAACTTTCAAAGCTAAACTCTTTAAACGGTAGCAAACACACAGCACAGTGGCACAAAATTCCGTTCAGGGGCATCAACTCAATATTGGAAGCTATAAAAATGTACAATTCAAAGTTTAGTTCAATTAAAGTTTAGTCAAGTGCATCAAAATCTTCATATTAAACTAAAAAGTAATTGCCTAAAATATCAAATGACTTAGGCAACGAACTTAATTTCTTTTGTTAATTTAATACGATCTATTAAATTGCTAACAATGCTTTTAATTGTTGAATACCAAGTACAAATTGAACATTTACTGAAATTTTGGCACCACTGTGCAGCGACATTAAATGGGCTGAAAATTGTTTTGCCATGCCTTTGTAATTGTTTGGCATATTAATTTTCTCGAGGCCGTCGTGTAAGCCAAGTGTAAAAAGAGCATGCATGGAGTTATCCATCTGTCTATCTGCCAGTCTTTCTGTCTGACTATCTGACTAACTATCTCTGTGTTCATTTGTCTATTTCTCTATTTGTTGCTTTGCCTGGTTCGCCTGGCTGCTTTCATTTTCGTTGGTGAGAACGTCGCGCAGGTTCTTTGCTTAAGTCTTTTGATTAAGCTGCTGTGGCGGCTTTCTTAATAATTTTTGATAACTGCCCGGGCTGCTGCTGCTGCTGCTACTGTTGTTGTTGTTGTGCAAATGAAGCCGTCAACGAGACTATATTTATTAGCCAGATTTCACATCTGGTCATTAAAAGGTGTTAAATGTCATTGTCAAGCTATGGTAAATGGTCACAACCCCCAGCATTGGAGAGTGTCGCACAAATGATTAGCACATTGTCAAAGAGCAAGTGAAACGTGGCAAGAGGCAACAAAATGACATCAAAGGAGACCAGCGTTTAGCATTTGTTAGCCATGCTTGCGATTTATGAACCGCATAACAAAAATCTTTGCCAACATTTTTGTTCAGCTTTTCTAAACAACAGCAGCGCACAAAGCCTTTTATGCTGGCTTTCTAATGAAAGCAAAAATAGTTGGGTAAGTTGCTGTTGCAGTCGAGAAGGTGCGAGAAGGGTAGCCAGGGGCGGGTAATGGATGTGCGTGTCTGAGGCATGTAACACATTTTACACTTTTACGTAATTTAATTAATGAAAATACATATAATTGATGATTACATCAAACAATCAACAAATATTCAAAGTGAACTGAAAGTTAACAAAGTGAAAATGCCGAAGCTTAAATGCTCTTTCTATAATTAAATAAATACTCTGCAAGCTACGAATACAAAGCTAATTTTATTTATTGGTCAATTTGATTTTAACTATGATTGTAAATGCAATTAAAATGGAAGAAAACATTTTAAGCTTCATATGTAATACGTTCTAAAGAAGTTAGTCGTAGTAATAGTATTAAGGATCTTACATGCGATTTATAAATCAATTCTTATGGTTAGGGTATAAATGTTGCAATAATTTACCGAATTATAACAATGCGCCGCTGGGCTTAAGTAGGAAGCGTTTTACATGGCAGCTACTTGATGACGACGACTCTATGTGTGTGTGTGTGTGTGTGTGTGTGAGACTCTTGCCACGCATGAAAGCAAATACAGCCGATACAAAGTATTACCAGAGCCAAAGCTGGAGCTGGAGCTATAGCTAGAGCTAGAGCTGGAGCTGGAGCAGAGCTGGAGCCGCACAGCCCACAGCTGAAACGCTTCGTCTCACGCCAAGTGCCTGTGGGCAGCCTCACTCTGCGTCTTGGTCTACGTCTTGGTCTCAGCTATCGGTGCATAAAGAAAGCAAGACAGCCACACAGCGCAGACAGATAGACAGACAGACGAAATATAGGTAGGTACGTATGTATATAGATAGATAAATGAAAGATATAGTACTTTTGCTAGCTACATATATACGTCAAACTGTCTGCAATTGAAAGTGCATTTGAGGGTAACAACAACAGCAACAGCTACAGCTACAGCAACAACATATAGTATGACAACAGAAAATAAAACAAGACCCAGAGACAAATGTCTGGAGACACAGAGCTTAAAATCAAAGTTGGCACAGGGCTTAACAAGCGAACGGAGCAAGCAGAGCTGATCCGAGCTGAGCTGACATTATCGGTCCCGTCCCAGCTCCGGACTCCGGACTGTGGCATGTGTGTGGGTTGCAGTTGTGATTTGAGCCAAGCCAAGCCAAGCCAAGAGTTGAGTTCAGTTCAGTTGAGTTGAGTTGAGTTGAGTTGAGTGAAGTGATCGAGGTACCGGCAAAAGGGTTTTCGCTTGATTAAGGGCAAAATTTGTACATGAAAATACAAATAAAAAAAAACTGGAGCTGTACGTGGGCTGCTAAAGCAAATAAAAAACAAATAAATTTACATAAATCAAAGCAAAAAGCAAAAGTTGCTGTGCCTCTTGGATAACAAAAGACTTAGGCAACAAACTAGCAGAGTCACATTTCAAAGTATTACCAATTCCTTACCATATTGACACATGACTCTATTAAGAATAATGTGACAGGCTACTTCAAATTATAGTGAGTTGAATTCTAATTAGTTCTAGTAGAGAAATCTGCTTCGACCATTTCGTGCTCATTCTTACGAAGAAGTTAAGTAGTTGAATTGAAATCGAAAATTAGCTTTAAGCCAGCATTATGAAAAGTTCGTATAGGTAAGAGGCCAGAACCCACAGTCAAATGGTTTCTAATAAACCCACAATATTAAATTTCCTGTCAAACCCTGTCCCAAAACACACACATATACATATGTTTCCAAATATATAAATATATAGATATATGTGTGTGTGTGTGTGTGTGGTCGTTCCCAGTAAGCAGTTCGGCACATAATTCACTGAGCAATTTGCAACAATAAACTAAACGACAGCTAACGGCGTTGACGCCAAGGAATGAGCCACAGCCAAAGCCGGAGCCGTAGTCCAAGTCGGAGTCGGATGATTGCCGAGGCAAAGGCAAAGGCAAAGGCAAAGGTAAAGGCAAAAGGCGAGGAACGCAGATTGACAGCTTCAGCTTCAGCTTCGGTTTCAGCTTCAGCTTGGCAGAGCTCACTGGTCTGGTTGTTGTTGTAGTTGTTGCTTGCTGTTCGCTGTTTGTTATTGTTGTAGCGACGCGTCGCCAGCGTGGCCAAGGATCGGCAAGCTGCTGGCTGACTCGCGATATGGCCGATATGAGCAGCCGTGGTTGCCGTTGATTGAACGCGCATAAACCGCTTGAAAAGAGTTCAAGGTTGTTTGCTTTAATTGAAGGCGCATTGTTGTAACAACTACAACACTAACAACCTGGCCAACACGACAACGATGATGACGATGACGACGACGACGACGACGACGATGACGACGACGACAGCAGCAGGGAGCAACTGAACAAATGGCGCGTTGACAGGCGTAGTCACAAAAATAGATACTCAGAGGGTGGTTCAACCAGTATGTGGGTTCTCTATAAATAGCAAAAATAATGACATTAAAGAATACATTTGTTAAACAGGGCTTTACGAAATAGTGTACTAAATTAAAATTGAGCCTCATATTAATTTTATACAAATATATACTAATAGCTGAATTAAATAAATTATCAAAAAATTACACAATCAAAATAAAAAAACTTCATATTTTAGGACAACAACTTAAAAATGAAGATGGCCATCAAGTCTGTAAATATTTTTATTGGGCTAAGCCTTTATTAAGTTTTGAGCTGCTTCTGTTGAAAGAAAAAACCTAATTACCAATAGTTAGGTACATGGAAAATGAGTAAATTTGACCGTCAGTTTTGTAAATATATTTTTTATAGGTCTAAGCCCTTATTAAAGCTGACTAAGTAAGTACTTAATGAAACACCCTATTATTGATGTAGGTACTTCCGCCGCGGTTGCATGACAAAATACTTCTCCTTTTTTTTCGTTACTCTTATTGTTGTCTTTTCAATGATGTGTCGTCGTCAGGCACTTGAACTGCCGATGGCCACTTGGTCAGTAAGGTAGAGGTAGAGGTAGAGGTAGATGTTGATGTAGAGGTAGAGGTAGATGCATCTGCCGTGGCCTTTGTTCTATGCGACAGCGCATTTTTTCGTAATTTTATTGAGTGACTTTATGCCAGGCAGCTACATACATAAAATCAATCATTCATGCCGATGGTGGAGCGACAACAATAACAATAACAATCACAGTCACAATCACAGCAATCACAATAATAACAACAACAACAACAACAATGCTAATTCAGTTAGTTGTGTTGTCGTCAACTTGGGTACCTTGGAAGGTTAAGCTCAGCTTGGAGAGCTGTGCGGAAGTTTTTGCCTTGCTCACATGTTTATCTATGGGATATGTCAATACTTATACAGAGGAGGCCATAATGGTTTCGATATCGATTTAACTGTGCCGACTTTCAGAGCTAACACTTGAGTTGCTGATCGATTTTTCAATGAATTTGTAGCACACACGACATTTAGAAACGTTGGAAAGAAAGTTCTGTTATAATTAGCATATTTTACAGAATTATTCATAATCGAATCGCTTTAACCTATAACGATGCAAACAAGTTTGTTGGCAAATTCTTTTGTTAAACAAATTGCAGGCATTCAGATAATAATGTCAATGATTTCAACTGCTTGCATTCTGATCATAATGAGTTTATTATTTGGGCTACATAAACTAGCTTGTCAATTTCTCCAAGAACACAAAAATGTTCTCAATACAAAATAAAAGTTTTGTGAGCTATATATATATTTTAAAATATACCTTTTACTTCAGATGTTATGGGCTTACAATAGAATTGTTCTTCTATAGAAAAACAAGTTTTCTGCAAAATTCATTAAAGTTGCTTGTGAACGATTTTTTTGTGATCGTGCAACACAATCGACAGCATTAACAAACTTTATTGACCTTCGGTTGGCTTTCTTATAGTTGTTGCCACATAATTAATAAGATTGTGGAACGTGAATTGTTGTAGAGCATCAACGTTGAACAAGTTCTCTTCAGTACAAACTCTTAATATATGTTTGTATCTTAAGCTGGCCTATCATTTATAATCGACAGAAAGAAGATGCATAACAAAACACAACTATTTGTAGATTACCATTCCTATAATCTTAAAGGGTCATATTTATATTTTAAAACGTTTAGCTATTATTTCCAGCAACAAGGTGCTCATATTTCAACAAAATATTAGTTCGAAAAATAATTAAATTTTGTTCAATTCTCTAATTTATAAACAACAAAAATTGCTTTGTCGCTTCGAGTGGTTCATTGAATGGCTTTGACCAGCATCAGCTGTCAAAAAACAGCAAATATGGTAAAAAAAAATCGATTAGCCTCAATTGTTCTAAGCCCTCTTCAAAGCACACAAAATCAAAGACTTAGGCAACGAACTTGAAATTGAAAAAAAAAAAAATGAACACAAAAACAAATTGAACTGAACAGAATATGGACCGCAAAGAATCGACGATGACTATGGCGTAACGTACAAATCTGTGAAGTACGTGCTGCTGAGTATCTGCAGTGTATCTGTTTGATTGTGTGTGTGTGTGTGTCTGTTCGTAACTTAATATATGAGTCGAGTAAACGCTGCAGCACGTGCTTGAAACGAGCGTCGCTGTATATTACCACAAAATTATAGCGGTTTTGCAATAACAGCAATAGCAGCGCCCCACTCAAAGTCGCTGTCGCAGTCGCAGTCGTTGCTGAGCCTGAGCCTGAACCTCTAGCTAGATGATATTTAAGTTTTGCCTAGAAGTAGTGGCTGCCACAGCCTCTGCTTCGACTTCGACTTCGACGTGGACTTGGACGACGATGTAAACGTAATCGATAACCAGTTCCGAATTGTTGCAATGAAACCGAAAGCGGAAAAGCCAAGCGATTGAAGTAGTAGTCAGCCAGGCAGTTAGCCAAGCGAGTGGAGCAGCAGCAGCAGCAGCATCTGCAGCCACAACCAGAGCTAGAGCCAGAGCCAGAGCCAGATCCAATGAGCCATGCCAACTGCATACGTTAAATTATTACGCTAAATTGGCCAAGACGCTGGCAATGCGACTATGTACGGTATCAGGCACTGGATTGATTGGTAGCGGCTGTTCGCGGTTAATGCAACACGCACATAATGCAAATTGAATTGTAGTTGTAGCAATTTGAAGGTCATACGCCCTTAGCCGAAATATGCAAATTGCCCAGAGTTGTGGGCATGTGAAAAATGCTTTTCTTCCGCCACGACCAAGACCAAGGCTGACTCTGACTCTGACTCTGACATGGAGTCGGAGTCGGAGTTGTAGTTGGTGTTGGAGCTGGTGGCTTAAACCCTCGCTGGCAAACAGCCACGTTCATGACAATGAACTCTACACACAGAGAGCTCCCAACGAACGTGGCCAATTAGTTATAATGCTGCTTCGTGATATCACAACATCTGGCAACTCACTCTCGAAGCACACACATAGACATAGACATAGAGCCCAGAACCCAGAACCCAGAGAACAGACCCCAGAACTCAGACAACAGACAACAGACAACAGACCCCAGAGCTGTAGTTGGAGTTAAAGCCGGAGCCGGAGCCAATAAGGAAAAACTCGACGCTCGCCAAGGAAATTACTCAAGTCTGCAAAGTATGTAGCAACAAACAACAACAATAAGAATACTTTGCAATACGGATAGAACAACGACAACAACAGCAGCAACAACAACAACAACAACAACAACAAGAGCGAACAATGACAATCTGCACGTAGCAATCAGTCAACGTGCGGCAGTTGGTTTAACTTTAACTTGTTGCCAGCGATAGTACCGAGTAAGAGAGAGAGAGAGACATAGAGAGAGAGAGTGCGAGATGCATAGAGAGTGAGCGGGGAAGACGGTTAGATCCGAGAACTTCCCGTAAACGACAACTGCAAAATGCAAAACGTGGAAAAAAGTTTAGCGGTTAGTTGACTGTCAATGGAGATGAGCAAAAGCTGTGATTTTCATGCTTAAAGTGAATAAGAACAAAATATTGCAGAGTTTGTTAACACGGTGACAAATATTTTTGTAAGCAACCATTCACAATACATCATAATAAAACTGATAATCATTTGATAGTAATTAATTTTAATTTTTAAGTAACTTTTACAAATGTCCCTTCGACAATAAAAACTATAATCTATAAAATACCATCGTTAAATATTTTTATGGTAATCTTTATTATTTTTTATTATTAACTGCATATTGCTATTAAGTAATGTCTTCAAGTGACGTAACCAAGTAACTGTTACCGTGACTGGCAGTCGCAGTCATCTCTAGCGAACTGTGACTTTACGCCCACACATGCAAACACGGATGCACCAACACAAGTGCACTGCGCAACACGCACGAACAGCAGCGCAGTTGAGCAGTTGAGCCTGGTCATACATATTTGCACTTAATTAGCCGTTTATTTTTGCTGCTTTTGTTTTAGCTTTTTTTCTTCAAGTAGCTTTTTTGTGTGTGTGTGTGTGTGTTTGAGTTGCTGGGTGAAAGAGACAGCTGGGCAAGTGGCAGGAGCCACTAAGCTGCATATTTTATGCAAGCGAGCATAATTCATAATTGTAAAGTGAGCTGACAGACACTTCAGGAAAAGCGGAAAACTGCGCATAGTCAACTACTAGTAGTGAGTAAAGTACGTAAAAATCTCATTTGCCAAGCTGCAAATGAAATCAGGCAGCAGCAGTGGCCATGCTCTCAGAATTAAGCCAAATTTGCCGCTTCAGCTGGCGGCAAACAGCAGCAGAAGCAGCAGCAGCAGTTACAAACTAGTTTGCAAATGTGCATGCCTATATATACACACACACACACACACACACATGCAGACCCACAGGAGCATATACACATGTATTTTCATTTTCTGACACATAATTCCAGATTCACAGCTCGTGCGCCGCCAGGGCAGCAAGAGCAGAAACAAGCGAGCTTAATTGCAGTATTTGTTCTAAGTTAATTAGAAAACCAAGACCGCGAACTCAACCAAATGTGGGCATGAGGGCGGAGGGTGGAGGGGGGGGGGGAGTTAAGCTTAGGCTGTGCCACAGCAGCAGCAGAAAAAAAAGAACTAAAGAAAAGCCAGCAGTCAGATAGATAGCACATGTGTGTAACTGCTGCATTTAACACTGTCAAGAGTTCAGCTGGCAGACTCTGTTGTTGCCCCAGCCCCAGCTCCAGCAGTGGCAGTGGCAGCCCCAGTGCCCAGTTTAGCAATTCCCGACGTTCAACGTTTTTTTTTTTTATCTCAGCCTCTGTTATTTTTGTTCGGTTTTTATGTCATTAACATAGTTTACTGTGTGTACCATATACATATATATATATATATATATCTGTGTATGTGTGTGTGTGTGTGTGCCATTTTCTTACTTTGGCCTGCAAGCTGTTGAAAATATAATAATCATAATTTATAAGCATGTCTGAAAAATCGGGCAGCGGCAGCTTCTGGTTCAGGCTGGCCAGGCTCACTTTGCTGATTGGCTCACATTTGTTTGGCTTTGCATGTTAAGTTACTTATTTATAAACCTATATGTATGTGTGTATGAGTGTATGTGTGTATGTGTATGAGTCGGTTCGCTCTAATGATAAGCTCGAATTTAGGCAAGAAATAGAACTTAAATTGCAGCCAAACAAAAGACTTAGGCGACAAACTTGATGGAGTAGTTACCTAATTATGACAAGTTGGTTGAGCTTATTGTAGAATGAAACTCGACTTATGGGCTATGCGATCTGAAACAAAAGTGAAAAGGAGTGTGCTAAATATAAAAAGGTAGTTACATAATTTATTCTTATTTTGAAACGAGCAACTCCTTTTAAATGTTCATTCCCATTCTAATGTAACTAAAGTTCTGAAGAAGGTTTAGCTAAAAATAGTCCGAAATCTTCATAATCTCCAACTGTAGGTATTTGTGCTCATTGTGTAGAGGGTCTTGACTCTGGAATACAAATATAGCAACGAACTTTTATTGCGGTAAGACTAATGGAAAAAGTATAATAAAAGCGCATGAAGATTGTATTTTATGATATTTTTCTAGTTCAACTAAATGAGTCTATAAATCTATCTATAAATATAAAGCGAGGAAACTTGGTTCAGTGGACTGTAATGAGTGCAATATTTCATATGTTTATGTGAATTATAAATGGTCATAAAAGACTCTTATAAATCGATGTGCTGTTAATGACCTTGTCGCAGAAAACCGTAATAAGCAAACCCCATGCTTAAATTCCTATGAAAACGCTTAGGGTTTTGCTCAATACGAAAGAGGAGCTATAATCAACAACTCGCAGCGAGTTAAAGACTTTCTCTATGGCTTGAGGGTGTTATAATGTTGGCCCATTGACACTAAAGGTTTTAGCTTCATTCGCGCACAGATTTGGCATCATTAAGCTCATAAATTGCTGGTTAGCTGGCGCTTTGGCAAAGGCAAAAGTGTGAAATATGGCAGGGTAATTTGAAATTTGGGTTATCTTGGCCAGTTGGGTCAGTGGTCAGCGGTTAGCGGTTAGGGCCGCAATGTGTCCCCAATGCAGAAATTGTGACATCTTTTTTGCGACATCAAATGTTTTTATTAGATGAAGTATTAGATCTAAGCTGCCTTGCACTCGATTCGCATTTACAATACATTTTTCTATATACAAATATACATGTTTACACATATTCATTTATCAATTCAAATTTTTTTTTCAACCGATCACACATCATCATCATCGCCATCACTACTATAATCA
The DNA here is from genome assembly GCA_035045305.1 of Drosophila maculinotata. Classification (NCBI taxonomy): domain Eukaryota; kingdom Metazoa; phylum Arthropoda; class Insecta; order Diptera; family Drosophilidae; genus Drosophila; species Drosophila maculinotata. Next base: position 6,238,911 of record JAWNPD010000319.1, on the reverse strand, counting down.
TCGACATTGCGTCTCACAACACACAAACAAAAAACAAATCATTGCAACGGCTACAACATAAAAATCCAATGGTCTCTCCCTCATCGAATATGTCAACATCATCCACACAAAATTCTTGTCACGCTCACGACTCTCACACACACACATGCACACAAACACGTATCAAACATTACATAATCTTTTGATGTTGTTTTTGTAATTTGTATTATTTTATTCATCAATCATTTTGAATACTTTTTCTCATTTTTGGTTATGTTTCCGGTATTTTACCTTATTGAAATTTAATTAAATTTACATTTATCGTTAAAAATACAACATATACATATATATATATATATATTTTTGTTGTTTTATGTATGTGTGGCACAACCAAATAATAATTACTGTACATATATTTATCCCATATCTATATATATATATATATTTATTGTCTATGTGTGTGTGTCACGGCTGGGCTTGAATTTGTTTTGGTTTGGAATTGGAATTGGAATTATCGATAAAACGCACACTCGCACACGCACACACATGCACACTCACACACTGCAATATGAACAAACCCTTGCACACCACCACCACCACCAACAACAACTATGGGTTCCGGGCCAGCAGATCGAGTCGCTTTGGTCACCGCCGCACCGCCGAGCTATACACGTATGTATCACTATTTTCCAGCACATTTGAGCGCGCACCCGTTCTGCTATTACCCACCCGCACCACCACCACCACCACCACCACTGCCTGCACCGCCCACACAGCTGGCCACGCCGTTGACCCTAAAGCAGCTGGGTAACTCGCTTACCTCCATGACACAGGCGGCGCAGTTGGCCAAAACGCTGCGTTATGCGCCAGGTAATAACAAAGTTGCTTAACTCTAGTTGTATATCAATCAAATCGAAATCTTAATCTAAATATATACGAAACTATTTATACAAGTACTGTTGCAATATACACAGATCAAGCGAACAGACTAATTCGGTATCAAATTTTATGCTTTTGCTCTGTTTATGTATTTTTTTTAAAATTAATAAAATTAAATTTAAATTTAATTTTGAAAAACATATTAAAATTTGTTTAGTAATATAATAAACAGTCAGATCCTTTAATAAATATACCGTAAACTGAATAATTCAGCATATTCATAAACACATACATATAGCTAATAGATAACTTAATCAGCCAACTTATCTTGGTCATTAATACATTGCACACTTTGTCATATCCTCACTTCATCTGCAGGCATGTTTATACGACCGGACGAAACGAATCTCTACACGACGCTGGAGCCCACATTGAGCAGCAATCCGAATGTTTATTTCCAGCGCAGCGGCGCTGTGCATCCGGGCATATTGTACTGACTGGAGGAGCAGAGGATCGCTGAGAGCCACCGGAGCTATCGAGAACACTGGAACTGAGTATTTTTTCTTAATATTAAGCTGCAGCAGCACATAGCGCTCCCCCACGCACAACCTAATACCCTAATACGGCTCCCAAGGAGCAGCAATAAGTGAATGAATCGAATGAATAGTGTAATACTTTTGTCATAATTGCTAAGCTTTTAGATTATAGCTACGATGATATATTACATATACATAATATAATATAATATAATATAATAGTGCAGACTCAGACAAGTGCATGTGCTTCATAGTTTACTAAGCTTACTCAACGATTAATCATATCAGATACTCCTTAAACTGTGGAATTTTGATAAATTGCAGTGTTAAGATAATGATGATATGATATGATATGAATATAAACGATTCGAACTCGAAATGGATTTGCAATTTGTAGTCCTAGTTAAATATTAAATACTTATATTAAACACTATTTTCACCATTTACACAGGCCATATTTGTATGTATCTAATCATATTGACTAAAGCTGTTCTCATTTAGTCTGCAATAATGGTGAAAAGAAGGCATATTGTAGATATCGGTTGTATCTGTAAAAATTTAACGATTTTTTTTTGTATTTCAAATCAAAATAAGTGAGCCTTCAATTAAATATAATTAAAAATAGATTTCAATAATTATTCATTTTGTCAAAAGCTACATTTATGCAAGATATAGTAATTAAACGAAGTCTATCTAATTTTAAATATGCTTTATAGACATGTTCTGGTTAAAGATGAGAGTAATAGTTGTAATTGAAATTCTATTGATTAATTCCGACAGATTTATAACACATCATTTTTGTGTGCGAATACTCGAATGATTTATGCATCTATAAGCAATTAGGCCCGAATAATGGGCAATACCATTTGTGGGCATACAAAAAAAAAACATTTGTTTAGCCAAGTAAACGATCGTTTAAGCCAACACGAAAATGTTATGTACATAATGCCCGCTGGCACACACGATGAGCAAATACTCTCAATAAAAACCGATATAAAATATAAGAAAAAAAAGAAATATCACAAGAGTAAAGACAAGAAGGGGGAGAGGAGAAGAAGAAGAAGAAGAAAACAACTTACACTCACACTCAATTACGAGTTGTTGTACCATACAACAATTGCAATTACAATTACAATTAAGTATAATTGCAAATTATTGGCATAGCAGCGCCTATTAACGCCTTCAAACAGCAACAGCTGCATATATATATATATATATGTATATGTATGTATGTATGTATGTATGTATGTAACTGGTATTGGATATACCAATGTGTCGGTATGGGGGTATATTATTGGATGCCAATGCCGCAGCGCCGCTGCATGTTTCAAATAATTTGTTAACGCGTTTTGCCAGCCCGATTGCGATTGGGTGCAAGTTGTTGGTAAGAGAACGCGTTAATGTTAAACTACCATTTTGGCCAAGTTCTAAGTGTAAGTGCCTTATAGCAATTTATATTACACGACCAACGCCTATCACTTGACCTTATATGGAGGCAACACACACACGCACACACACACACACACACGCGTACACGCATACACGCATACAAATGCATGCCGAGGGCGTGTTTAGTGCGGCAAGAAGTGAGCCAGCCTCGCATTAATTAAGTGCAACAATGCAGCGCAGCGCATAGAGTTGAGATCCCAGTGCTGAAGATGGACACACAGACTTGAATAGTTACTAGTACCACATCCACATCCACACAACACGTCGTTCGTATTAATGACATTTCTCACGAACATTTTGCCAGAGCTACCGACTGAGACGGAGAGACAGTGTCATGTCCAGTGTGTCCAGTCTCCAAGGCATGTCACTGTCTGCATCTCAGTCGGTCTCAGTCGCAGTCGCAGTCGCAGTTGCAGTCTCAGTCTCCGCTTCGGTCCACTCCGGATCCGCTGGCCTCGCTTCAATTAGGCGCGCCTTCAAATCACAAGTCAATCAAAGTTGTTAGATTTGCCGTCCTTTTTGCCTCCTCCTGGTACTACTGACTCCGACTCTGACTTTCAGTCTTAGTCTGAGACTGAGTCTCAGTCGCAGTCTAGGTCTGGGTCTGGTCTTTAGTCTGATCCATTCCAGTCGCTTGAATACTCGTCTACTGCTGCCTGGGTTGACATCTGTGACATGGCACAACGGCGGCATCAATTACAACATCTATGACAGCACAGCGTGAAATGTTTGTACATGTCTCGGCGGCGCTTCCGATGGGACCAATTAGCCCTAAGTAGGCATTTCAATGGACTCTGCAATTAGCCAAAATCGAAAGCAACAATTTCATTTCATCATGCCCATCATCATTATCAGCAACGCCATCATCATCGCCCAGCGTTATGCAGCCCCAAATCGATCCTATCCCTCCCATCTAGGCATTTCTCTAACCCAGGGGTATCCCACTATTTACGTGCAAATGCCGTTTGGCAACGCTATATGCTATAATGGGGCAACACGACTTGCCTCAAATGCGGTTACAGATCATTGCAAATGGGCGCGGTCTCCAGGACGGACTCTCTGCCAGAGATGAGCAGCTGAATGCAGCTACAGCTGCTCCTATTCACTGTATAGTACCTGAAAAAGGCAAGGATGAATTGATCACGTTTCTTACCACAGAATAAAGTTAAAGTTATCTTAAATTGATATTCATAAATAATTAAATTCTTCGAACTCAAGAGTTTCGATATTTGCAATAGAATTTTGGCAATTTCCTTTTTAAAAGACAACTCTTTCAGGGATCAGACTGACTGAACAGAGGCTTGTAGTAATGATATCGTAAATCCTTCTCCACAGGGCAGCAGAGATGCATTGGAGATTAGAAAGGCCAACACTTCTCCGAGTAGAGACCCAACAGATCTTTGGTACAAATGGGTCTTCTCAAGTGTGTGGTGCCAACACCCTGAGAACAAATACAATCCTCATAAAATATGCCTTTAAACATTCCTTAAGTTTTAAGTGGTCTTTTTAATGGTACATTGCCTGTGCGTTCCTTGCTATTTTGCACGTGTTTTCATTGTTTGCTGTTATTGGCCTTAAAACCATCAGCTCAGTGCTAGAAATTCACACTAAACTGGCCAAAGATCAACTCCAACTCAGCTGCCAGAGAGGGGCCAAAAACACCTCAGGAATTGGCAGTCTGTGGCTTCGTCTGTCTGGGCTTTGGGTTTTAAGCTGGATTTCGCTTAGCGTTTTGGGCAACTTAAATAATAAGTCGCTGCTGCTGCGACTTGGGCACATTGGCAAATCAAATTACGAGCAGTACTTATTTGGCTGCGGCATTAACCGTAACATTATCCTTGAATGAATGAAGGAAGCTGGGCCACAACTCTGAGCCAACTGCAGGCACTCAGTTACTATTACTACTATTATTGCGGTGCAAATGTTATGGCCGCGTTATATATATATATATATTTTATTGTATATACAAAGTTTGGCGGGAATGAGCATAGCACTGTTATGGGCCCCAAGGGCAGCGTCACGTTGCTGATTTGATGGGCTTGGTAGGCTGATGTAGATAAAAGTGCAGAGATGAAGTTGCAGATAGAGTTGGAGTTTAAGTTGGTCTGGCGATCGCCTGTTGATAAGCTGAAGCTGAAGTTGGAGCTGAGCAGAACTGGTAATGCGTGCATTGACCGCAGCCCTGGAGCTGGAGCACAGCTGACGTAAGTTGAAATTAAATTTGAGGTAAGAGCCAGCGCATATTGGCCTGGGCAGTAGTGAGTTACAGTACAGTTAACCTCGTTTAAGTGCGCCACGCACCAACTGATGGGCAGCCAAACAGGGGGACGGGGGCGGGGGGATTGGGTTGGTGAGCTGGACAGGCGTGCCAGTGCAAGTCCAATTAACAGTACCCAGAGTGCCCAGAGACGTCGCTCTAACTATGTGTCGTGCCTGTCGCGTTGCCCGTCCTGTCCTGAAGGAAGTCACAGTGACTTGGACGGCATTTGTCGCATGCTCCTGCTTATAGCACATAACTGGTTCTGGCGACCGACAGACCGAGCAAGCACAGCAACAGCAACAGCCAGGCAACCAACCAACCAACCGACCAGCCACTCCAGCTAACCAAGCCAAGCCAAGCAAAGCAAAGCAAAAGCAAAGCAACCAACACCTAAGCTTAGAACCGGCAAAAGCCGGCATACAAGTTTATAGCGGATGCGTAAACGCATTTGGCTCAAATGCCGTTAGGGCCTTTGACTAAATTGCATGGCCATTGGAGAGGGCCCCTGCGCCTTCGGCTCCAGCTCATACGGTGACGGTGACGGCAACGGCGACGGCGACTGAGGCAGCGGTATTTGCATGCGCAACCAGAGACGAGCGCCAGGGAGCGCATTTCAAATAACGAGATTTGCCACATTGAGTTGGCATCTTGAGCAATGCTAATGCATTGCTATTGCCATTGGCATTGGCATTGGCCAATATAGCCGCCCAGATCGCCAGACCCATTTGACGTAATCAACACAATGGCCCAAAATGTTTGGGTCATTGAATTCGAAGCTGCGTATCTTTGAATCTTAACGGTTTTTCTTTTAGTGGATGAGAGATCAATGTACCTGCCCCGGCTTCTACTCCGGCTGCTGCTGCTGCTGCTGCTTCAGCTGCTACTGACTCTGGAGTATCATTCAGCGGCTCTCATGCCCTTTTATGTACATGCTCCATTGATTAAATAATCCCAACAATGTTAAGGTAAAGCTCCACACTGAAGATGAAATACGCTTTCTGCAGCAGCATTTAAGGAACATTTAAATGTAAAAAAAATAATAAAAGGTTTTTTCAGCGCTGCAAGAATAATTGTACAAATTCTATATATATTTAATGACAATTAAATCAATTTTAAAACAGTCACTTGAATAATTAAATAATTAAAAATTTATATATATATACAATTTATATATACATAATAGTAAAAAGATCTATTAAAATTGAACGCTTATCAAAGAAGTGGAAAAGTGTAGAAAACATCGTATAAAATGGAAGAATGTGATGCTCAATTCTCAGATAGGCCATTACGCAATAGTAAACGAAGTAGAGACTATGTAATTATTTTTTATGATCTTCAGTGAAATGGCTACCGACTCCTCTCGCATCTCTCATCTCACATCTCACAACTCTCATCTCTCTATTCAGCTATTCACCTAACTTATCAGTATGCCATTAATTTTGTAGTTGAACTTTAAATGCTTGAAATTGTTGTATTCAATTGGTCTAAAGTGTTTCAGCCGCGTTAAGAAGATTGAAATGAGTGAGTGAGTGTTATGTTTTGTTTGTTTACTGCCTCAAGCGATAAAATGCAGGTTCATTGGGTTGTTTCAGTTGTTATTGTTGCTTGATTTTGGTGATTGAGTTGTTGAAAGGAATGTGAGGAGAGAGTGGTAGGTGGAGTGGGAGAGGGAGAGGGAGTTTCAGATGCCGTTTAATTGTGATTCATGTATAAAGAAAGTAGTTGTAATTTCCCCAGGAACTGCAGTGAAATTGTAATTATTTCTACAGATTTATTATTGTCAATCAAATAGTTCTTGTGATAATCGTGATGATATTGTAATAAAGTGCTTGAAACTCAACAGCAACAGCAAAAGCCACAGATTAAACGACTTTGATCGTTAGGGTTCAATCACGATTTCCGTTGGCATCTCCTAATCCAAATCATCTTTTAGAGATGTTCTGTCCTGTTCTCCTGTGGTGCCAGCCATTGTATGCAAAAACCTGGAAACGTGCGCTAAATATAAAATTTAATATTACAGCTTAACATATGTGTGTTTTCCAGCCAGCCAAATGAAGATGGCCCCCACTTCTGCTTCTGGCCTAGTCTAGTCTAGTCTGTTCGGTTTAGTTCAGTTCAGTTCGGTTCTGGCCAGCTTTGTTCAGTTCTAGCCAGCTGCTTTGTGGCCTAATGGGCGCGTTTAGCTAAAAGCTCAAGAGTTCAAATGCCTTTTGGTTTGGGGTTATTGGCTGAGTTTTTACGACTTTTTGGTATCTTAAAGATACATGTTTATTTATGGGCAGCGCCAAGTTCACGGTGTTCTTGGCCGTAAAGTGCAAAAAGTGCATAAAATGCAACGAATGACATTGCAACACCCGGCACAAGAAGCCGCATCAGCGTCACAATCCGCATCACAGAATCGGCCACTAAAGATGCAGTTTATATGTACATGTTGTCTGTGTGTGTGACTCCGAGTGTGTGTGTGTGTGGGTAAGTTGAATTTAATGTAGTTTGCCTGCTAAATGCAAACGCACAGCAGCCGGAGCACAGAGCCACCGTGGCCACCGTGGCCACCGTCGCAGCTGAATGCTAAAAGGGTTTTGGCTTGGATTCGTTTATTTTATTTAGCTTATTCTTCGTTTTTTTTTTCATTTTATTTAGTACGTTTTTTTTGTTGTGCTGCCCCGCGTTGATGCGCCTCATTAGGAGTGGCTGGAAACCAGTTTGTGGGGCACAGATCCCAGACAATTGACAATTTAAACGAATTTCTTTCAAACACAGCACTGACATGGCACAGGCACATATGACGAATAGTCCGTCGCTGCTCCGCCGCCTGGGGCCGAAGTTTACGCATGAAAAATGCAGCTCAAGCCATTTGGCCACCACCAGCAGCAGCAGCAACCAGACAACAGGAAGCGGCAGGAGGCAGGAGGTAGGAGGCAGGACGCGGGAGGAGCAGCTAGAACAGACAGCCGCCTGTATGAAGTGTCATTCATCTGCCCATAAACGCATTATTCAATATACTTGTACTGACAGAGGGGTAGGAGTTGGCAGCACCAGCAGCAGCAGCAGTGAGGCAGAGAGAACTGGAGGACTGGAGGACAGACGCAGCTAGACAAACGAGTGATCGGCAGACGAACAACAACGGCGACGTCTGACTAAATGCCTCATACTGAGCTGGGGTCTTGTGGGTCTGCTGGAGCTGCTGCTGGAGCTGCTCCTGCCAGCCACTTGGCCATCTGTCTGTCTGTCTGTCTGTGTGTGTGTTGGTCTGTCTGTCGGTTTGTTCGTTTGTCTGCTTAGTTTCAAGGTTAACAAGTTGCATTTGCAATTTGGGACTAGCACTGCGACCAGACGACCGACGACCCTTCGACTGGCGAACCTGCATCAATCGCTGCGGTGAGAATTAAATGTTTATGGCTTTGGTGTTTGACCAGCAACAATTTAATGAGCGACCTGGCCAATGCCCAATGCCCAATCCCTCCACATCCCGCCACACCCTCCTCCAACCGTATTGCCTGCCAGCCATGTACAGCAAAAAGCACTCTCCGTCGCAGCAATTGATACCCTCGGCAAATTCCAATCGATTGCAGCCATCTTAATGTTAAAATGTTGCTCAACTTCAAGTCAAGAACTTAAGCAGTCAAAAACAATGTTGTTGCTCTTTGCTACTAAAGACATACGATTTGGGTAATCAAATTGAATGAGAATTCTAGCACACAAAATTTAGTGCGATAGGCATATCATTAAAGTTGCATTCAATAAAAAATACAATATCAAGATTCTAAAATTTGCACAAGGAGGGTTACATTATTTTTACCAAAATTATTATTCAAAAACATATTTCCAAAATTGTCTAAACCTTAAATGCAGAATTAAAGTAGAGAATAATTAATGACCAAAACGGTTTTGGGCCTCAAAATCGGTTCAGTTTTGACAAAGTTATGGGAAATTTAAGTCTAGAAAGAGCATTTGTGGACCAATCAGGGCGTTTACAAGCCAATTTTTTTTGGCATTTTGGCATGATTTTTGACAGAAAAATTAAACACCTCAGAATCTCTTTTCCAATAGTTTTTTATACTAATTTTGACAGCCACAATCGATTAAAAAAAGAATTTCAAGAATCTATTTTTTGAAAAATCAATTTTGGTAAGGGTCCCCCCTTATGCTTTTTTCGCAAAAATATTCCAAAAAATTTAACTTTCAATAATGCATAAACTTGAAATGTAGAATTTATATATAGGACAAACGATGAATAAAATGGCCTCAGGCTTGACAATCGGTTCAATTTTGACCAAGTTATAGGAGTTTGAAAACTAAGAAGGGCATTTGTATGGACTTAAGGCGTTTACAAGCCAATTTTTTTTGTCATTTTGGCATGATTTTTGACAGAAAAATGAAACACCTCAGAATCGCTTTTCCAATAGTTTTTTATACTAATTTTGACACCCACAATCGATTAAAAAAAGAATTTCAAGAATCTATTTTTTGAAAAATCAATTTTTGTAAGGGTCCCCCCTTATGCTTTTTTCGCAAAAATATTTGAAAAAATTTAAGTTTCAATAATGCATAAACTTGAAATGTAGAATTGATATTTAGGACAAACCATGAAAAAAATGGCCTCTAGCTTGACAATCGGCTCAGTTTTGACCAAGTTATGGGAGTTTGAAGTCTAGGAGGGGCATTTGTGGACCAATCAGGTCGTTTACGTTATTTTCGACAGAAAAATTAACCTTGTCAGAATCACTTTTCCTTTGGTTTTTCATACTAATTTTGACAGCCACATTCAATAAAAAATACAACTTAAAATTTCTGACATTGTAAAAAATTATTTTGACAATTTTACACCAAAACAAGTGTAAACAAAATATTTTAAAAATTGCATAAACCTTAAATGCAGAATGAAAGTAGAAGATAAATAATGATGAAAATTGGTTCAGCTTTGACATAGTTATGCGAGTTGGAAGGAAGTCTTAGAAGGGCATTTATAAGGCCAACGTATTGCACGTATTAAAGTTGCCATAGAATTGAAGGTATAAAAGTGATAATATTGCCAGACAGCAATCGTAGTGTCAAAAATGCGAGTACCCGCTGTGGCAAAGGGCAGTAACGAGCAGTCGGCAATAATGCGACGCTGATCTATTATTCACCAGATTGTAAAAATGTAAAAATCACGCTTTCGTGTTGTGTATAAATTGAATGCAATTTATAAATGTCCAGGCATTGAATTAAATCCCAGGCCGCCACATGGCCACGATGTTGGACCGGGCGTCTCTCTGCAGTTGGTGATTTTTCAAAATAAACAACCTTGAGCCGCCGCGGAGAACAATTGCCAGTACAACAACAACAACAGCAGCAACAACAACAACAACAGCAGCAACAACAGCAACAAGAGCAGCAGGCACAATAGACAACAACAGCAGCAGCGGCAAAGGATCCGCGGTTCCCCTTAAAGGCACTGGGAACGATGAAAAATTGCGCCAATTGAATTTGGCCAACGATTGTGCCCTGCCAGAAAGGCGGAAGGGCGACGTTTGGGTGCAAATCTACTGGGCGGTCGCTTAGTTTTCAACGCATTTATCAATACCCAAGTGGCCGTTGCGACTATGGAACCTGGGACACAACCTTACCCGGTACCAATGCCAGTGTCCAAGACCAGGCGTTGACAATGCCAAGTTTTCTATATATATATATATATACATACATATATATATACATATATAAAACGATGCCGCCGCCGCTTAAATTGTGAGCAGTGGTAATGTGAATAATCGATTTGGCTGGACCTAAACATCTGTTGTGGTTTTCTATTTATCTAGCTAAATATCTTGCCTACATTCCAAATTATATTGCACTTTATTTCAATTTTGCAGAAATTCTTTAATACATTTTTAAGGTTTCTGTTTGTTAATCTTTCGACCTTTAACTTGTAAAATCTAATTATTAATTGGGCATCAAGATTATCATATATATTTATAAATAATTTGCAAGATATATTTATATTTATATTTTCTAAACGTATATGATTAAATAAAATAAACAAAATAAAATATTATTTAATTCCTACTCTTTATTAAAGTAAGTAAATATTTATGTAAGAATGTATGCGAATTTGATTATAATATTCTATTAAATATTTTTCCAAAATATATTTTGTGGTTTGTATTCCAAAATGAAAACGACTTCATTTCAATTTGTACTAATAATAAAGAAACAAGAAATATTTATAAGAAATTTGACATCTAGGATTCATTTAAAGAAAAAGTAACTATTTGAGAGATATTTAAACAATAAATAAATAGGTATAGCTTCAGACACATAGTGCTCAAGGTTAAATCAGTTCATGAATTAAATCAAAACTGTGGGACTAGTTAACCTGAAAGTACAATAGTTAGGTGGGTTATTCAACTAAAGAAGGATAATGAATAGTTCATAGAATTGCACGTTACAATAGACAAAATTAACAAACATAAATAGCTTCTTTGAAAAAATGATAACACAAAAAAAAAACAATGAAAACAAATGATTTACGTTAATACGACAAACAATTGAAACTTATTTAACATCTACTTATCATGCTATTTGACTACGCTTAATTAATTTGGCAGACATATCGCCGCTTAAGTTTTCTCCGCCACGGCACGCAGCTCCTCCATCAACGATGTCGTTGCCTCTGGCCGTGCTGAACTGGAATCCAGACCGGCGAGCAGCTCACTGAGATTCAGCATATCCTCGCGGCAAGCGGCCACGCCCTCGCTTAGTTGGCACAAATTTGGCTGGCTACGTTGACTGCGCTCGATGAGCTCCAGGATATAACTATTCCGTGGTCGACCCGTCTCCTGTGCAGTTTGTTGAATGAGCTAGCGGACAAACGTTTAATTAAATGAAATATTAAGATAATATGATGTACTTACCTTTTTGTAGTCATCAATTAGATTGGCCACCTCATGCGCCGGCTCCAACGGCGTGGAACTTGCTGTTGATTTGACCAAATCTGAGGACTGGAAGTCAGCTCGTTCTGCGGCCAGAGTTTGCTCCAATGACTATAGGAGTAAATATAACATTAGAAATTATAAATCACAAACTACTAATTGATACTCACTTTAATTCTGTGCAACGCTTGTTCATATTTTCCACCAATTTTGGCTAGCTTCATTTTTATCACTGGCAACTCCGCTGCAGCTTTTCCGGCGCGCAGTTCCTGTCGCAGCATTTTGGTCAATTGAGGCCAATTCTTGACGTGCTGCAGCTTGCGACCCGTTTCCATTTCCAGCACTTGCACCAGATTACTGTGCTGCTTCCTAGCGGCGTTTTCACGTTCCTTGAGCAGCGTCTGCACCTGAGCCTGCAGCTGGCTGAGATTGGCTGCGTCCGTCACCTGTGCCTGCTTGAGTTGCTGCAGCTCGTTGCTGTTTTGGGTTTCATGTGCGCGGCTCAGCAGTTGCAACTGCTGCAACTGCTCATTTTGTTGTGCAAAGAGCTCATTGAGCTGATGCAATTCATCAGACTTGAGCTGCAGCTGCCTTTCCATTTGCTGTTCCATTTGTTGTGTGGCCTGCAGGGCTTCGAGGAGCTGTCTCCAATCGGCTTCCATTTCGTTGGTGTTTTTTATTTTGTCATTCTGCTGCTTCAGCAGTTGCTGCAACAATGCTACCGTTTGTTGCTTTTGCTTCTTGACAGCCATTAGCTGCTGCTCCAGCGTCTCAATGCGCTGCTCTAGTAAGAGATTATCCGACATTGTTTGGGTGCACTGGCTTACTAGCTGCTTTGGCTGCTTCTCCTGCTCCTTTTCATTCAGCTTACTGCATTGCTGCACATAAAGTTCGAGCTGCTCCCGCAGTTGACTTAGCTGCTGCTGTTGCTCAGCATTTTGGCTCTGCTGCTCTCCTAGTTGCCCCTTGGTCTCCTCGCATTTAGCGCATTTCTCCGCGTGGAATTCAATTAGCTGCTGCTCTGCATTTTTTACTGTTTGCTGCGTCTCCTGAAGCTGGCGTTCAAGCACTACGTTCTCCGTTGTCAAATCCTTTAGCTGCGCATCCTTCAGGGCCTGCTCCAACTGTTGCTCCTGCAACTGGAAATTCAATTGCTCCAATTGCCGCTGCTGCTCTTCGTTCTTCGCCTGCAGCCGCGACATGAGCGACAATTCAGTTTGCAGCTCGAGCAGCGCATGCTTCAGCTTGGCTATCTCAGTCGTCTTGGCAATGATCTCGCCATGGAATGCCATGCTGTAGCTGTGCATGGTATCGATGCTGCACTCGCTGTTAAGTTTCTGCTGATAGTGTTGCTTTAGGTCCACAAACTCGCGCTCCTTCAGCGCCAGCAGCTGCTCCTGTGTTTGCAGCGTTTCGTTCAGCTCCGCAATGACCTGACGCAACTGTTCCCTCTCCGCTGTCACGCTGCGCAGCGTTGTCGCTTTTAATTCCAGATTGTGTGCCAGTTGACGCTGTGCATCAATTAGTTGCTTGCATTGCCGGGTCATGTGTTTGTTCTCCAACTCCACGCCAGCCAGCTGTCGCTGCAATTGCAGCTGCTTGCTGTCATGCTCCAGACTCAAACGCTGTATGTCCGCCAGAAGCAGTTTCTTCTGCTTGCGAAGGACCTCTGTCAACTGACGTTGATCATTAAGCCTCGCCAGCTGTTGTTGCGCTTCAAAGGAGGCTTCTTGCGGTGCCTCTGCTGACAGAGAAGGAGGCGCCGCTGTTGGAGTTGGAGTAGCTGCCTTCTGTCCACTTACTTCCAGTTCATCGCATTTGGATTGAAGCCGTAGGGATTCCTGCTGCAATCTTTGATTCTCCAGCATATACTTGCGCTCCTGGGCATACAGACGCTCGAGTGTTTCGAGGCGATGGTGCTTCTGTGACTGCAGCTCATGCTTGTACCACTGTTCCGATTTAATCAGACGCTCCACTTCACTCCGGGATTTGTGGAGCTCCTTCGACACAAGAAACAGCGACTCCCTTGGTTCCCCCTCTGGCCATGTGGTAGAATCGTTCGCAACATCATCTGCATCACTGCTGCAGCTAAATAAGCCAGAATCATCCGCTAATCCTCCAGAAATATCAGAATCCATTGCTGTCCATAAAATAAGATTTGTGTCAAGGTCACATACTTAAAGATTAGTTTTGCTCACCAGCTGCTTACCCGTGTCCAAAATTGGTTTATGCAATATCAATTCAAAGAAGGGTGAAGAAAAACTACATTTTTAGCATTGTAAACAAAAAATCCAACTAGACAATTTTTTCCAGCTGCGCAGCTGTTAACGCGCTACCGGTGTGACCGTGCTACGTTATTTCTGAAATACATTTGTTTATAAAATACCAGCGTAATGCAAGTCAAGGCTAGTTCACATTAAATGAACCAATTTTAAGTTCATTTCATGAGAGTTGCTTTAAATAATAAAGATACAAATCTAGAAATAGAAGAAAATATAATATAATGTATGCATTACAAAATAATTATAATTATGTATTCAAACAAGTAATTACCAAATTAGAATGCCATTGCAATTTGTATGTTAAAACTTGTAATAGTAACGTTAAAGTTCCGTACAGTAACAGCAATATCACTTAGAGGGCGGTATTCCACTGCATTATGTTAACTAGTGTTAGTTCTCTGCTACGCGCTGTTGGTATTGCATGCATTTCTATGCTACGGTTACACTTGCTCGCGAAACCATCACAAATAAAATCTTATTAGAAAAATTCCAATTTAAAAAACACTATTATTGCTAATTCCAATTGAAATCAATAATTACAAAAAATAGTTAAAATGTGCTTGTAGAATGAATTGAGAATGTAACATTTGAGCTTAATTAATATGTGTAAATGAGGGTCTAATTGCGTGTTACAAAACAACAACAAAGAGTCGAAGAGTTCGATACGGGTGGTGGAAGGGGGAGGGCTAATCATGTCCAGTTCCAGTTCCAGTGGATTAGGAAGCCATTCCAGCGAAGCCTTCGTCATCTATTACAAAAACAGCGAATTGCAGTTAAAATGGAATGGGATTCCCCCTTTAAACCGCGCCCCCGTCTTGAGATTGTGTTACATGGGATTGAGCGGGAGCAGCGGGGAAGATGACACTGACGTCCAATCAGAATCCAACTGGCTGCTTCTTTTAACGGCGGATCAATCCCTGTACTCGGCGGAGCTGCTGGAGTCGCCACCACGGATCCTGGAGCTGACTCTGCTCCGCACGGATATCCTGGACGTGGATTTCTGTCGCGGCAGCCAGCAACTGTTTGTGGTGCTCACCAATGGCAGCGTTCAGAGGCAGCTCATCACTGGAGGAGGATGTCGTCCACATGCCTGGCAAACGCTCAGCTTTGATCCTCTCGAGCTGCACGATGAAGGAGTCCGCATGCGACGAGTTTGCTGCTCCGGGCAGGGTGTTGTCTTTGTTAGTGTGCGCGGTGAAACCACCTATGTGCTTGGCAGCTGTGGGGATGTGTTCCATGCGGAGCAACCGCGTCACATGCGTCTCTGCGAGGAGGGCAAACAGCTGTTAGATCTGGCTGCCGGCGATGAGCATTTCGTGCTGCTCCTTGCCCCCCATCAGCTGGCCGACGATGTGCTGCAGCTGCAGGAGTCCAACAGCGTGCAGGAGGAACGCGGTTCACTAAAATCCCTGCAGAGCGGCAGTTCGGAGCGCAGCTTTGCAGCCAATACGCGTCACCTGCTCCATCAGGGCTATGCGCTGCTCCACACGCAGCTCTTCACGTTCGGCGCCGCCAATGGTGGACTGCTGGGCACCGGGGATCACATCAGACGCGCCCATGTCGCACGCCTGGAGAAGCTCGACGGGATGGGCGTTTGCAGCATTGCGGCGGGCAGGCAGCATAGTGTGGCCCGCACTCTGGATGGACGTCTGTATCACTGGGGCATCAATAATCGCGAACAGCTGGGCAAGGGCGAGGATCTCAGTTCGCCCATGGAGATCTGCCTGGCGGAGCAACTGACGCCAGAGCAGCACACCGCACTGGAGGCCACCTGTGGCGATTATCGCACGCTGCTCCTGAATGCAGCGGGGCAAATTCAAACCTTGCCCCATGCGCCGTCGCCAGCTCAATCCCAATCCCAGTCCAGCACTTATGCTCAGACACTGCTGCATTTGCAGATGGGCGCCGCCTGGCCACGTCAGATGCGGTTGCTGCATTGCGCCGGCGGCTATACGCTCCAGAATTGCCGTCAGTTCCAGGGGCAATATCACTACTTCCTCAGCCATCTGGAGTCGCAGCTGCAGCTGCTGCTTAAGCAGCGCCAGGCGGTGCAGACGCTGCTGATCTGGGAACTGCCAGCGCTGACGCCACTCCTACTCAACTGGGAGCGGATTGTCTGCCTGCTGGCGGCCACTCTGCACTCCCTGGAGGGCTTCTATCGTGCGGACTATGTGCAGCCGGCGGATCTGTTGTTCATATGCCATCATCGCGAGTATATCGAACTGTTTGAGGGCTACACCCGAGCCTATTGCGATGTGCTGTCGGTGAATGGATTTGGTGAGGCGGTGACCGCCATTGGACAACCGCCGTTGAGCAATCACAATCCCCTGGTGGAGCTGGCCGAGGAAAGCTACCTGACCCGACTGTTCCAGCAGCCGTTTGGCATCTATCAACTGTTCATGCAGTTCATGGAGCTGCTGGTCAAGTCGCAGCCGGAGTACGATGAGCATCGCGTCGCCTGGTCAGAGTTTGCCCGCATGAGTTGCATTAGCCAGGAGCTGGCCGTCAATTCCAAAGAGTTCTGGAGCAGCAAGGAGTGCACACCACGCATTGCACATCTGAAGCATCGTCAGCGACGGGTGATCCTCACATCCGCCTTGGTGCCTCTCAAGCTGGCCAACACGGTGCTGAGCATGTCGAGCCATAGCTTTATACTCTTCTCCGACTTTCTCTGCCAGCTGGGCAGCCATGCGCTCCACACATATCCACTGAGCGCCCTGTGGGTCTGGTCGGAGGGTGAGCTGGGACTGCGGATTGTAACGCCCGAGAAGAGCTTTGTGCTCATCACCCGCAAGACGGAATCGCGGAAAGTTTGGCTAGATCAGCTGCAGTCTAGCATTGTGGCCGCCTTGGGGCGACCCTTGGGCAGTCCGGTGCCCAGTGTCCGGTCCACTGCTTACGAGTACAGTCGCGAGCATCCAAAGTTTGCCCGGGTCAAGGCCTGTGGCACGTGGCGCAAGGGCATCCTGCATGGCAATTGCTACCTGGAGTATCCGGATGGCAGTGTCTACTGCGGTGAGATGCATCACGGAATCATTGAAGGTGAGCAGTTATTCAATATATACAAATTATAAATATAAATACAAATTTAAATTACAGGTTATGGAAAAATGGTGATTCCCTCGTCCGGTGTTTATGTGGGCAACTTTAAGGGCGGCCGCTTTCACGGCTTCGGCGTCTACGAACTCAATGGCGCTGGTGGCCACGACAGCGAGATCTATGAGGGCAACTTTTGCGAGGGTCTCTTCCACGGTCACGGCATGATGCGTAATAATCGCTACATTTACGTGGGCGAGTACGTGGCCAATACGCGGAGCGGGTACGGCGTCATGGAGGATCTGATCAGTGGCGATAAATACATGGGCATGTTTGCGGACAACAAGCGTTGTGGCACCGGCAGCTGCATCACGAACCGTGGCGACTACTTCGAGGGCAACTTTGCAGCCGACGATCTCAGTGGCAGCGGTGTCGCCGTCTTCGAGAACGACTACTACTACGAGGGAGAGCTGACGCTGCAGGGCCCCAATGGACGGGGCGATTACTACATGCCCAGTGGCGATGCCGGCAGTGCTTTGGGTGCCAGCGATCTGGACGATGACAACTATGAGCTTATTGGCAACAAAATGTTTGGCCATCTCAGCGGCAGCTGGGAAACGGTGCGCATACAAACCGGAGAACTGGTGCTCAATCGACGATTCTCCAAGTATCCCAGGTGAGTCAGCCAAAAGTAGTGGCAGAGATCCAGCCTTAATCGTACTACTATTCCGTTTTCAGCTCACTTGGACGAATGGTGGTGGACCACAATCGCAAGTGGCGCGCATTGTTCCACAACTTTGAGTCGGATGTGGCGAATTGCAGTGCCCCCAGCGGCAGCAACAGTGCCTTGGCTAACGTCTCAAGTGGCACGCTTAAGAAGCCCGTAAAAGCCGCGCTGAGCACGGCACAGATGTGGAGCTGCATCGCCATCTACATGAACAAGCAGCGATCACGCGATGGCTCCAAGCCGGGCAACTACTTCAACAACATTCTACTCAGTCTGCCGCTGCCACAGAAGTCACCGGCACAGCCGGCAATGAGCAGTACGCCGACGTCGCAGGCATCGCTGGTGTCCGGCAAGCAGTCGTCCACACTGGATCTGCTCAGCTCGACGCCGCGTCGCATTCACTCGCAGGAGACACTGTGCAGGAAACTGGACAGCCTGCAGCGTTCCGATAGTTTGCTGTCTTTTGGCTATAATTCGACCATGGATACGAGGAGTTTGGTCAGCTTTGGAATGCATGAAAGTATGCTGGATCGTAGCTATAATGGAGAGGCGGGGCCGGGCAATCTGAGCAGCAGCTTTGGCAGCATGACACACAACCATAACAACAGCACCAGCACCAGCACCACTAACAACAACAACAACAACAATAATAATAACAGTATATCCAAGCATAGAAACAACAGCAACTGTTCGATTACATCGACAGCATCCACTGGCAGCACAATGCTGGAGCAGGTGCCCAGTTTTGGCATGGCATCCACGCTCAGTGAGCACGATGTGAGCTGCATTCGTTTGTATTTGGAGCAGGCCTTCAAGGATCGTTATCATCCGCTGTATGCGCTGAATGAGCGGATTGTCAACTGTTTCCATTACTCCTACGGCTACTGGAAGGTGAAACCCACGCCCATTTTGGCCAAGCAGGCAATGCGCGAATGGGAATCAATATCCCGGCGTATCTATCGATTCGTGCGTAAAATGTTTCCCGCCTTGCCCGAGGATTACTGCTACCTCGATGGCACCAGGGAGGTCATCTCTCACATTACCCTCCTCTATCCGCTGGTGCTATCCGAGGGCATTTACTCAACGCTCTTCGTGCTATATGCCAACAAGTACAATCGCAAGGATGAGCTCTATAGGCAAAATCTAAACCATGCCGAAAAGTTGAGCGATGAGGAACTGGTCCAGCTGCTCGGTCACGACAGGTAAACTAATTATATATACTATTTATATATTAAGATTCTTAATTTATTGCCTTATTCACAGTCGACAATTCTTGTTAAGTGTTATTTATGCATCAGAAACATGATTTTAATTTTATTGAGGTGGATACCAGCAATTTAATACTGCGAGAGCGGTTTAATTAGTTCTTGTCATTAACATTTTTAGCTAGCGAAACAATTTTATAAATTATTTAATACATTGTGTTTTTAATAAGCCTGCTGAATATGAAAAATAATTAGTTAGATAAAATATTACCATTGTAAAATATTTAAAAAAGACACTATCAAAATTAAACTGTTGAACTGCCCTCGCAATATATGAAAACATGTACTCAATTTAGATAATCACTGATTTGATCTGAACATTAAAGCTGACAATAATTTGTCTGTTTGCTTAAATGTTTCACTTATCAAATTCTACCCACAATATGAATCTTAATATCTCTCTTTGGAAGTAGATGTTTAATATATATTTAAACAAGTCTTTCTCGTTCATATCACCTACTCTTAACATTATTAATGATGATGTATTTGCAGTTGCCTCAATGCTGTGATGCTGGACACGCAATTCGAGGCATCCGTACAGACGCTGAAGCAGCTGCAGGAGAAGTTCAGTCCCCAGGATATGTTGACTGTGATACAGCGCAGCATGGAGCTGCTAACGGAGGCATACGAGCACGCCATGGCCAGTGAGTACTTGACCAGATCCGCATTAGTATAATACATTATATATATATATATATATATTGCAGCCAATGCCGCACAGCTCAATGCGGACAACATGATTCCACTCTCAATGATGGGCATGCTGCGTGCCGCTGTGCCACATTTGGGTGCAGAGCTGGCGCTGCTGGACGATCTGACGGGCGGCCCCAATTTCCAGGACGAGATGAATGGAATGGCCGGCTATTGCTATACGACCCTGAAGGCTGCCTACGAGCATGTCACAATGAGAGCGCTGCAGAGAAGTTCTTGAGCTCACCGAACTGGCAACCTCAACTAAATTTGTTATAACTGTTATGGCTTTTTATGCAACGATCAATCTAATGATAATTTCAAGAAACCTGTTAACCATATTGTGTATAATCGTTATATAGACTGTATATAGAAAAACAAAACACGTGCAACTGTCCCCATAGACATAGGCTTAAGCTTTAGTCTTGTTATTTAAATGTACAGTCATTGAGATCGCATTTTGTCGATCTTTGTATAGTGTATGTATATGTATTTATATATTTACCATATTACAATATATTAGATTACGATTTAAGAATAACACACATTCCCATTAAATAAATGATTTATCGACACAAGTTTCAAAATCCTTTGAAAATTCGATAGATTTAATAATTGAACAACTACATACATACATATATTCCTATTATGAAACCCAAAAATGTATATTGAATTTTTTGCCTTGTAACTGTTTTTTTATTTGTATTTTATTCCATCCAAGAAAGGATGCAAATTACATTAATGTCAATTTTATAGCCAACAACAAACGGTAGTAAATTTTTTTATTCTACATCATGAATATATCTGCCTGACTTATCCGTTGGAAACAAGGACCCGGATAAGTGTTGCACAAAGCGCTGTTTATCGAATTTATATAAGAGATACTTCTCTGGAAATGTGGTGCCCGTGGCATAGTTATAAACCAATATAATCTGATCACCATGCTTAACAATCTTTCGCGATGCCAGATAGGCCAGAGCAAAGACGGACTTGCGGAAGGTGTTGCGTCGATGGCTGATAAAATAGGTGGTGCGGAATGAGAGCATGGTGACATTGTGGTACAAGGACACATAGTCCTCGGCGGACCGCATGTGACTGACAAAGATGATGGGCGCCTTTGGTCTGAAGTGCGAGATCTTCTGCACCATCCGGGTGGTCACACCGCAGACGACAATAGCCTTGGCAGCTAGATCCATGGAGGCATTGACTACGGCACGTGCCAACCCGTCGGCACCCGTGTGCGAGCTGTCGCAGTGGGGCATCTTGGCCAGCGCCACCGGCAAGATCTGGTCAAAGATCGCATTCTGCAGGAAGCTAAAATAGGAGGCTTGCCGCGACTGATGGCACTTGACCACATACTTGTCCGGATAGAAGTACGCATAGTAATAGTGGGCAGGATCGACGAGCAGGCGCTGTCCATTGATGGGGCCGGCATCCAATATAATGGGCTTCTTGGCGGCATAGGTCAGCTGCATGACGCATTCGGCATTGGGACACAACTGCAATATATCTGGCACTATGGCTGGCTCCGCCAGCTCCACCAGCAGGCCATCGTAACGCTGGGCCAACCAGTTCAGTTCACCATCGCAGCCTTGAATCGCGTTGAGCACCACACGGGCATAGATCCGTATATGCTCGCTCTGCAGCGAGGTCATAACCCGCTCCAGATCATCCAGATACTGGGGCGTGCCGGCTACATTGGATACCAGCACATTGATGCCCACCTCGCGGGCGAACGTGATGTCCTCCACCTCCTCGAAGGATATGCGGTATCTGCTGCAGCGAGACGGCAACAGCACGGGCATATAGGACCTAAGAGAACCCCCACGACAGACACAACAATTAAGATGATCCTGGCGCACGGAGCGCACCATCAGCTGTATATCCTCGCCAATGAGGATGATATCGAATCGTCGAACGTCGCAGAGCAGAAATCGCGCATTCACATAAATCACACGGGAGGTGCAGCGTCGGGAGTAGCTGCGATCAACCGTCAAGAACACTTTGTATCCCTTGAACAAATCGATGGAGTCCCCAAAATCGTAATCCAAATAGCCGCTGTATTGATAGCGCGGCGACATCTTGGCCATAATGGTGGAGACAACAGGGAAACCAAACTCTTTGGAGACACGGATCTCTGCCTCGCGCACCTGCACAATCAGATCCTGATTCTCACGGAGTGGACCACGAAAGAGATCCAGCATAAAGCAGCGTATTCCAGACACTGCAAACAGCAACCTCAAGTTTTATGGTACTTCACTTTGGGGACTACTCACACAAATACATCTGCAACTCGTCATCGCATTTTGCGGCTCCCAACTCGATGCACTTGCTATTCTCATTGGCATTGACGCCCTCTGGGTCAGTGAGTATCTGATAGCCCGTGAAGAAATTACCCCAGCGTTCTTCATTAAAGGGCATCATGCATATATCATCGCTCATGTCCTCGTCCATTAGTTCTTCCTCCGTGCTGCCTTGCGTGCCCGCTGCAAAAGACATTATTCTTATGCTGTGCCTTGAAGTCAGTCCCACCAAGTCCTCGGGGCTGTGCTGGATACTATCATCATCATCATCCAGGCCAATCAGATCTATGAATGCCTTGCGGCGCTGCAAGGACGAGAGCAGCTCCTTGGACCTGAGCAACTTTTCCACATCGACAGCTTCTATTTTGAGACGCTGGCAAATATTTTCGATAACATCTCCTTTCTTCGCGACAGTGGACCTGACCAGCTCGGTGATATCCGAAGAATCTTTCTCAATTTCGCTCATAATCAATCAAATTGTCAAATGTCCAAAATCACATGTACATAAATCGAAATAAACTTATTTTCTAATAGCAAGAACAAAAACATAAGATAAAATATACATACTATAATATATATACGGCAAAATGTAGATTCGACAATAATTACAAAAGTAGAGATTTTATTTGTATATAGGTTTTATTGTATATTATGCATTGAAAACAGTCAACTGGATAACAAAATAGGCGCAGGTAACATATTAAAACGAATTTCATTTTCATTGCCATAAAGTATTTGAATTGAAAAAATTCCTTACATTCTCGCGGATGTGTAGAAATTCCTCTACATGGATCTGGAAGTATGAGCTCACTCTCCGAATGGAAAGTGAACTTTAGTATCGATAAGCATTTAATATTTTGAGCATTATAGTTTGGTACATGAGCGTAGTTTCCAAATTGCGTTTTCCAGCGAAAATTCTTACAATGAACTATTAATAGCAACAAATTGCCGATCCATATTTGCATAGGTATTACTTTAATAAGCAAAAACTACATACGACTATATAATTAATGGGTACGCCTTTCGATTTCTTTTTAATTCCCAGCGATAAAAGAAACCGCAACTAAAAGCGCAGGTATAATTCTAATGTTTAGTTTTTCTTTGGTTTTAATTTGTTTATTTCCGTAATTTATTTGGCTTTCTGGTTTTCTGAAGCTAGAATGTTAAATTTAGCAACGCGTCAAGTGAAATGTTTACAATGTGAGAGAAAGTTAAATGGAAACTGGCAACTACGGATAGCTAAGAATTTTCCGATTTTTCCAGCGGCAACAACACTTGAGCAGTAGTTCAGCATCCCAGCAGCCCAGCATCAGTCTCGTCATCCGCCGCACCGAAAACATAAACAGTCGGAATGTTTAGAGAATAAAAATTCATATTCCAGGCGAACATTTCTTGGTTTCTGTTAATACACTTGCCGAGGGTATTTAAGTTTTGTCATGAAATGAAGCCATAAAGTATATATATTCTTGATCAGCATCAACAGCATCGATAAAGTCGATGAGAACTAGACTCCCAGTTATTTAATTCCTTTGATTTTATCATATATTTAGTAGCTCCCAGTTACTGTATTATTAATTAAATTGAAATGTTAACAAATCGCTGTGCAAGTGTATAAAGTCTTCGGTGTGTTCTTTATAGTATTGTTGTCTTTTTTTCATCTGCTCTGTTCTTTAGGTTTTTCTTGCTGTGTTGTTGTTTATTTTCGCTGAGAACTGACAGATACACGGGACTGCTCTTGGGTGTGGCCGGCCAGTGCATGTTTAGTCTAAACAACGGGCGCTGAATTATTTCCTTTTGCTACCTAATCAGTCGAGTGCAGGCCGCTTGAACTTTGACGTGAACTGCAGCAGCAGTCGGATCTGGCACTCTCGCCGGGAGTGCGACTCCTCCCTAATAAGCTATTTTGTCCGTTTTTAGAAACAATTTCTATGCCACAAGGCGGCTAACGGCAACAGAAGCATCCGAGGCAGCCGAGGCAGCAGCAGTAGCGGAAACGTGTGTGTGGGTGGAGATGATGTATATAGGCGGTGGTATGAGTGTGTGTGTCTGTATGGGGACGGGGGGTGTGGGGTAGGGGTAGGGGGTATGCTAGTATGAGACCATGGGAGGCCAGCTGCTGAGCATCGAACATGAATTGCCGTGCTGGCTCGTGGATCGTTCGTGCACTCGAGTTCCGGCCCGCTCACTCGCTTGTCCGTTTCTTTTGCCTCTCGCTCGCACTGCTGTCGAAAATACATTCCATCTCTTACAGTTCGTTTCGTTTCGTGTCGGCATTTCAGTATTTTGCTTTTTCAGCTTCTTCTTCCATTTTGCTTTTTTTTTTGTGAATAGAATTTTTCAACTATTTGGCTGTCTTAGAGTTTTCGAAATTTTGGAGCGTAGGTGCAGTGTGTCGCGGCGCGTCAGCGTGTACAGATCGGTCGGCTATAGTTTTTCCCCAAACTAAAAAATAAGCAATTTTCCAATTATTGAAAAACTCAAATTTACCAACATATTTCTGAAATGGAAAATTATTAACGATTTATGGTGCTGCATAATAGTTTAAGCTGAAAGTGTTTTTTTGAATATCAGGATATTTGGTATGGAGTGTTTTCTTTAACTGCGGAAGTGGGCGGTTTTGCTTGTTGCCAAGATCCATATGCACAGCACGCATATACATATATTCACATATACATATACATTCATATATGTACACAATTTTCGGCTTTCCAATATTTTTGACTCACTTTGCCTTTGGCTCAAAAAACGTTGAAATACCAAAAAAAAAAAAATATAAATGAAAAAAGTAGACGAAATATATAAAAAAGATCCACTTGTCTTAGTGCTGCCGCCTGTTTTTCATAATTTTCGTATACATTATTTGTCGCTCTCGATGTTTTCCCATTGCGTTGCGTTTCACATTTTATTTGGCATGTCGTCATTATTGTTTACCCCCGCACATTTTCCAATTTTCACATTCTCACAGTTTTTCGCGGCCTTTGTTTTTGGCGGAGGAGCAGCAGCAGCAGGAATAGAACTGTCTCCGTATTGCGAGCCTAATGAAACAAATCACAATTTAATAGACACAGCGCGTAGTTTACAACTTCCTTGATTATATGGCCTGCTAAATATACATATGTACATATAGTAAGTAGTATGTGGATAGAAGTACGTAAAAATATATGCATGATTGTATGGCAGGGGAAGACAGCTGTGTGCTCTTTGGCAGATGCCATGCTGCGTATGTGGGGGAAGTCCATAAAATAAAATCTAACGAAACGAAATCAAACCAGCGCACAGTTATAAAAATAAAGCTATTTTCGTATGGCGTATGCGTAGAGCAGTCGTCGATCAGAGTATTTTGCTTTTTTGCAGCCTCTTGGCACAGTTTTCCAGACTCCCCCCCTTCCGTACATAAATCAATCATGGCACATTCAATTAATTCAATTCAAATACGAAATTAAATCTTTTTTATCCACAAGACGGCAGCAATGTGTTTGACCAGACACTAAACAGCATACTTACGTATTGTGGTATGGTGGTATAGTGATCTATAGAAATATACAGTTTTCATCTCGAGTTCTAGTCGATTTGTCTTTTTCCGCTTACTGGCGTTTTTTTTGAGTAACGACAGGAAAGGGAAAAAGGCGTATTTACTATGAACTCAATCAACAATCAATAAAACACCGATGATATAAAACCAAGAGCAACTGGTAAGTAAGTAAGTCCTATATAATACAATATAATAATAATTTAATTATTGTAGTTTATACAGATGTTTTTAGCTCGCTAATCAAAGCCGACATCTCAAACGATGCATGTAAACAATTTTCCGCTTAATACGTACAATGATTCATCTTAATTGTGAAAAAACTATTCTCTGCCCTAGTAGAAATTAAATAGGATAACATTTTTCATACTCAACTCATTAATAATAAAACTTTGAGAGGATTTTTATCCAAGAGATTGATCTATAGATACAGACAGATGTTTTTTTTTTGTAAAATTATTATTTATATTCTTTTATACATACATTTTTTAAGTATATTAGCTCTTGATGATTGAATGTTGGAAATATTTTTTTAAGCTAGTTTGCATTTTATATAAAAATATACATATATCTTTATTTAAATTCACGAGAGCAATAAATTTGTATTTAGAACTGAATGTTTAGCAAACTTTAAAGAATACTTACAGCAGCCATAGTTATATGGCCATCTGTTTAAAATATTTCTAAAAATAAAACCATTCAATACAGCTCAAATGAAGAAAATGATTTATGCTTGTTACTAACTCGCATCTGTACTAAATTTACACAACCCGATTATCAATCTGCAAAATAAATACTTAAGTATAACAAATTGATCTTGAATTACTTAACAATTGAAACGAGAATGAAATAAACAAGATGAATGAGAATTTACGTATTTACGTATTTAAAACAAATAAAAATATCCGCAACTTATATATATATATATAAATATGTATACATAAATCAAATCAATCAGTTTCATTTGATTACTTATATACTGGAGGGCGATATTGAAAACATATATATATATATATAAAATATAGCATGTACATACAAATATAGAAGCATACCACCCCCAATCTCTGGCGATGATATTTTTGTAGCATTTCTAATGAAATGAAATTAAATGTATAATTTATTGTTGCATAAACAAAAGGCATGAAACCGAATCGAAAATCGAACAAAACGCAGCCGAAGCGCATGTGGCACCTTTAAGTATTTCAATTTGTGTCTGGCCCCAGCCACCTCGATACTCTACACTCTATACTGCCGCCCCCGGTCGGGGCCGGGTCTATGTGGAACGCATTGTGTTTTGCAGGGGCTGGAAAATTTAGTGCTACCGCACGAACTGAGCCAAAAATAACATATTGGTAGCGAGGGCGCACATGGATGAGGATGGGAGCGGAGTGAAAGAGCAGGGATTTGTTTATAGTTTTCGTATAAACAATTGCAATTGAGAAATCGCTGTTCGAGAAAAATCGAAACAGTTTTGCTGCAAAATGGCCAAGATCGGTGCGAAATTCGCAAGCATTCAATAATTCCAATTCCAATTCCTATTCCAATATAAAAATACAATACAAATAAAAATGAAAATGAATATAAAAACGAAGAGGGAACAATGCATGCAGAAATAATGTCGGCGAACCGCATCCTACCATAATCATATAATCATATAATCATGCTATAGTATATGTATGTATATAATGAATGCAAACTGAAGCGCAACTGGGATGGCGTTAAGAGCTAAACAAACAAGTGCAAAGAATGCGATCGGCTGACTGGGGGAATCTGAATAATACTTACTCATGCATACTTATGAACTTATGTACCATACATGTGTGGGTACTTATGAGTATCTGTGTGTGTGTGTGTATCTGGCTGGATGATCTGAAATTGAATGCCTCAAATTGCAGGGCGTATACGCGCAGTTAATTGATCTTAAATTAATTCTTAGAACGAGTTTCGGTTAAACAATTTTTGCGACTTAATGTATGTCACAATCGAAAACCGGTAAGGAAGATGACCACAAATATTTTGCTTTTGGCCTATATAAGGCGCCTTCTCAGCTGCAGTGAAATCAAACCGAACAGCGCTGACGAACAAACAACAACATGGTGAAGCTTGTAAGTAGCCTCCATTGGTGGATTACGCATACAATCCTCTTCCAGCCGGTTGTCCTAATGTCCACTTCTTCTTGAGCAGCTACTTAGCATTTTTGGCTGCTGCCTGATTGGCGCTTTGGCTGCGCCCGCTGATCCGCATCCGCATCCGAGTTCAACTGTGCCGTCGGTGGCTATTGTGGACTCGGGCCAGGAGAAGCATGATGATGGCTCCTATCACTTCTTCTATCAGGGCGAGGATGGCACCCATCGTGAGGAGACGGCGGTGGTGCACAATGCCGGCTCTGAGGATGAATTTCTCGAGGTGAACGGCTCCTATTCGTACCTAGATGGCGATGGCAAGCAGGTGGTGGTGAACTATAAGGCCGATGATCATGGTTTTGTGCCCGAGGGCGGCAACATATTGCCACAGATATCTCTGGCCGCCAAGCTGACCAGTGAGCTGAAAAGCACGGTTCCCGATTCCGACTACAAAAAGCCGCCAAAGTACTAATAAATAACTGAGCAACAAGGAATCTAAAAACATTGAAGTTTTTATTTGCGATTTTTTGGGTTTTTCGATTAATGCAGAAACAATTTCAACTAACTACAGGTTTGCTACAGGAAACACGTCATCTAGCCTTTAAATTAACAGTGCGCTGAACAAGTTGAGAATACAAATACAACTACAGGTAGTTTTAGGGATAGCTCTAGGGATAGGGCGTTATAATACATACAAATACGAGCTCAAAGAATTCGTTTAAAACAATGCAATAAATATGACAGAAGCAAAGACCATGGTATGGTATTTATCCGGTTATCCGTTTATCCGTTTATCCGGTTAAGACGTCTACTTCTTCACTGGCGTCGCCGGCGGCGAGCGATAGGAGTTGATCAATCCTCCAGCATTCGGTTTGCGGGTCTTGAGTCGCTGCTGCAGCGTCTGGAGCAGGCCGGCGAGCACATCATGGTTTGGTATCTTCTTGGCAAACAGCAAACGCTTCACCGAATCATCGTAGGTCAGCAGCGCCACCATATTCTGCAGCAGGAAGCACTGGCAATACTCCAACAGATTGTTGGCATTATAAACCTGGAAGAAATCCGAATTAGTCTTTATCCCACAGCAGGTAGGAACTCTGACCCACCTTGGCATGTATATACATGGCCACCACATTGTCCACATCGACCATTTCGGAGCAGCGCGCCTCCGTGTAGCGCAGCAGTGCCTCCAGCTGAAAGAAGCTAGCGGCTGCCATCAGTTCCAGCACATCGCCATGCGACACATCCAGAGCACCGCATCCGCCGCTGTAGAGGAACTGCATCACCAGCTGAAAGATGTGATAGCGTATGTCATTGATCTGCACTGTGGGCGTCGTGTTGGCATCGCTCAACTTGGAGCTGAGCATGCTCTGGAAACGTGGCGATGCGGTGACCAATACTATTTTGTGGCCATAAAAGATTTTACCCTCGACGCTGCAAAAAATGTGTGGAAAATCCAGTCAGTATATTTTTCTATATACTTAAAATAGCAAGCTATTAATTGAGGTAAAAGTTTTTAAAACATTTTTAAATATAAATATTGATCTAAGTGAGAAAAACGATCATGATCATTGCTTTTAAATATTTGCCTAGAATTACTTGATTTTAATTATTAAATTTAATATATTTGATAAACAAATTTGATATACTACGGATAATTTATGAGTGGTACTTTTAATAAATATATATTATATAATATATATAAAACGTGATTTTTTTAATCGTCTGTTAAAATAAATAAAATATAAATATAATTAAACGTTTCAGTTACTTTTTCAATTCCATAAAAAAAATAGAATTTTCAAGTGCTTGATTAATATTTAAAAAGTTTCCTTTCCAAACATTTTGTTAATTTAAAAATCGTTTTATGCGTTCCTTGATTAACTTACCGAAAGGTGACATCGCTCAGTTCTGGATTGTTGACAAACTTTGGATCGATGCGAGTGCCCTGCACCGGCTGCATGGGCGGCTGCTCTTTCAGTGGATGCAGTGCCTCCCAGCCAAAGCAGGTGGCAAATATGTCCGCCAGGAGCAGAGTGGTGCCCTCGTTCTTGTTGCGAAAGATGTTGAAGAGCAAGGGCAGACATTCGCTGACAAACTGGGCGCTATAGTCATCGGGGCAGACCTGCAGAAAGTCCTGCAACAGCTGATCAATAACCGCATCCAGACGCAGCTCATGGGCCGCCGACAGAGCGTGCATCCAGCAGTGCAATGTCCAGGGCACGCCCAGCTTGCGCAGCTCTATGGTAATGTCTGGAGATGAATGAAAAGTAATCTTTAGCATAGGCTGGTAAGTTGTATCGATCGAGGGACTACCCACCCAGATGATTGTTCTCGGCACTGTGGTACATGGCCTCCTGGAGTCGCTTGATCTGCGTCTTGTTGAGCAGCGGCAGCAGATCCTCGCCAGCAACGGTGGCCGTGGCAGCGTTGGAGCCACGCACACCCACCACATCGCCCTCGGCGAGCATCTCCTCCAGCGAGAGCACATCCCGTGTGCCCGGCGACACCGGATGCGTGAGCAGCTTGCGCAGGCACGACCTATGTCCATGCGCCGCCGCCACGGAGATGGCACAGAAGCAGCCCTTCTGTGCCGAGCCCGCAAAGCACAGCGTATCCTTCTGCTGTGTGGAGAGGAACGCATTGGCGCCATGCGCCAGCAGCAGTGCCACCATCTCCAGATTGCCCGTGCCCGCGGCCAGCTGCAGCGGCGTCAGTGTGCACTTCTCCTCGCTGCTGCGTGCTCCGCCCTCCACTTTGCCGCCACGCTCCAGCAGAATGCGTAGAGCCACATAGTTGGCGCGGCTGGCCGCAAAGCTGAGCGCCGTCCAGTGCTGCGTGTCCGGCTGTATGGCCGGATGGCCAGTGCTGCCCGTTGCCGGCACCTCCACATTGGGATCACAGCCGGCATCGAGCAGGGCATGCAGAGCCACCTCATCGTTCCGTATGCTGGCAATCATCAGAGCTGTCAATCCGGCACTGTTCTGTGTATCGTAGCGCGTCGTCGGCGGCAGCAGCTGAGCAGCCTGGGCCAGCAGTTCAGCACGACCCGTGAGCAGCAGCTTGAAGGCGACACCAATAGTGGCGCGTCTGCCCAGCTCCGAGGTGTCCTCCCCAATGCTGCTCACAGCGGGTGAACTGCAGCTACTGGCAGTGCCCGTTGCGCTGCCCCCAGGACTGCTGCTGCTAAAGTGCGTCTTCTTCGTGGGCAGCTCCTCATCATGGGCCACGGGACGGATGGGACAGTCGACGCCAGGCAGCAACAGTCGCGCAGCCTGCAGATGGTCAAATACAAAATTTACAAAAATATTACAAATCAAGCAAGAGTTCTCTAGTGAAGAGTGCCCATTAAGAGAAACCCTGAATATTAATTCATAATTATGTATCTACATTATGTATCTACATCTATAGAAACACATATACACACACAAACCCACT
Source organism: Drosophila maculinotata (assembly GCA_035045305.1). Classification (NCBI taxonomy): domain Eukaryota; kingdom Metazoa; phylum Arthropoda; class Insecta; order Diptera; family Drosophilidae; genus Drosophila; species Drosophila maculinotata. The sequence continues at coordinate 6,207,507 of JAWNPD010000319.1, read as the reverse complement.
TTGCAAGATGTGCGCTTTATGCCTTATAAATGCCCCTCCTACACTTCAAACTCCCATAACTTGGTCAAAACTGAACCGATTGTCAAGCCTGAAGCCATTTTGTTCATGGTTTGTCCTATATATCAATTCTACATTTCAAGTTTATTCATTATTGAAAGTTACTTTTTTCCAAATATTTTTGCAAAAAAAGCATAAGGGGGGACCCTTACAAAAATTGATTTTTCAAAAAATAAATTCTTGAAATTCTTTTTTTAATCGATTGTGGGTGTTAAAATTAGTATAAAAAACTATTGCAAAAGTGATTCTGAGGCGTTTCATTTTTCTGTCAAAAATCATGCCAAAATGACATAAAAAATTGACTTGTAAACGCCTTTAGTCCATACAAATGCCCTTCCTAGACTTCAAACTCCCATAACTTGGTCAAAACTGAACCGATTGTCAAGCTTGAGGTCAATTTTTTCATGGTTTGTCCTAAATATCAATTCTACATTTCAAGTTTATTCATTATTGAAAGTTAAATTTTTTGGAATATTTTTGCGAAAAAAGCGTAAGGGGGGACCCTTACCAAAATTGATTTTTCAAAAAATAGATTTTTGAAATTCTTTTTTTAATCGATTGTGGGTGTCAAAATTAGTATAAAAAACTATTGCAAAAGTGATTCTGAGGTGTTTCATTTTTCTGTCAAAAATCATGCCAAAATGACATAAAAAATTGACTTGTAAACGCCCTGATTAGTCCATACAAATGCCCTTCCTAGACTTCAAACCCCCATAACTTGGTCAAAACTGAACCGATTGTCAAGCTTGAGGTCATTTTTTTCATGGTTTGTCCTATATATCAATTCTACATTTCAAGTTTGTGCATTATTGAAAGTTAAATTTTTTGGAATATTTTTGCGAAAAAAGCATAAGGGGGGACCCTTACCAAAATTGATTTTTCAAAAAATAGATTTTTGAAATTCTTTTTTTAATCGATTGTGGGTGTTAAAATTAGTATAAAAAACTATTGCAAAAGTGATTCTGAGGTGTTTCATTTTTCTGTCAAAAATCATGCCAAAATGACATAAAAAATTGACTTGTAAACGCCCTGATTGGTCCACAAATGCCCTTCCTAGACTTCAAACCCCCATAACTTGGTCAAAACTGAACCGATTGTCAAGCTTGAGGCCATTTTTTTCATGGTTTGTCCTATATATCAATTCTACATTTCAAGTTTATGCATTATTGAAAGTTACTTTTTTTCAAATATTTTTGCAAAAAAAGCATAAGGGGGGACCCTTACCAAAATTGATTTTTCAAAAAATAGATTTTTGAAATTCTTTTTTTAATCGATTGTGGGTGTTAAAATTAGTATAAAAAACTATTGCAAAAGTGATTCTGAGGTGTTTCATTTTTCTGTCAAAAATCATGCCAAAATGACAAAAAAAATTGACTTGTAAACGCCCTGATTAGTCCACAAATACCCTTCCTAGACTTCAAACTCCCATAACTTGGTCAAAACTGAACCGATTGTCAAGCTTGAGGTAATTTTTTTCATGGTTTGTCCTATATATCAATTCTACATTTCAAGTTTGTGCGTTATTGAAAGTTAAATTATTTGGAATATTTTTGCGAAAAAAGCATAAGGGGGGACCCTTACAAAAATTGATTTTTCAAAAAATAGATTCTAGAAATTCTTTCTTTAATCGATTGTGGGTGTCAAAATTAGTACAAAAAACTATTGCAAAAGTGATTCTGAGGTGTTTCATTTTTCTGTCAAAAATCATGCCAAAATGACAAAAAAAATTAGCTTGTAAACGCCTTTAGTCCATACAAATGCCCTTCCTAGACTTCAAACTCCCATAACTTGGTCAAAACTGAACCGATTGTCAAGCCTGAGGCCATTTTGTTCATGGTTTGTCCTAAATATCAATTCTACATTTCAAGTTTATTCATTATTGAAAGTTACATTTTTTCAAATATTTTTGCTACTATTTTGACACTAGAAAGAAAATTCACGGTCAATTTCTTAAAATTCGACTTACTTGTAATATATCATCCTTGTCAATCATTAGACCGTTACGCTGTTCAGCATGGGCGGATGCTACTCTCAGCCACTCGGCCAGCGGGGGCAGGACGACGTAGGCGCGTTCATAGCACAGTTCCTGAACGTTTTGGGTGCCACTGTTGGGTGGCGCACGTCCAGCCGTGGAGCTCTGGGCGGCCAGCTCAGTGTGCTCCAGCTGGGAGCAGCGCATGAAATAGAAGAGGGCACTGAGAGCCGCATTGGAGAGGGCGGCGGCATGCTGGAACTCCTGCTGTGTGCGTAGGGCCTTCTCCTTCAGCTCGCGGATGCTGCCCACGCAGGTGGCCAGCGAGAAGGGGCTCGCCCAGCGTGGCATGGCCAATGCGCCGGAGGCAATGCGTCCGGCATTCAGATGGGCAAACGGCTGCAGCAGGCCCCAGAAATCACCAGAGCTGGCAATGCTCTGATCGAGAGCGGGCGCTGTGGAGCTGCCGCCGCACTGCAGCATGATCTCCTCGAGCAGATTCTCAATGCCCGCGCACAGATAGACGGCAGCATACTCGTGTATGAACTTGCCCAGCCGTGCATCCGTCATCCATCTGAAGAAGCTACCCACCGACAGCTGCAGTCCGGCACGGGAGGATTTACTCTGCTTGAGGGCGCTCTCGCCGGGCACCGCAAACATGGCGGCGGCACGCAGACACGCCTTGGTGCAGGAATCGGCCAGTGTGTTGCAGAGCACCACCTTAAAGGCGCCGGTGACCTCCTGCTTGGAGCACAAACCCAATCCCGCCGAGAAGCGCTGAATCTCCCGGGCAATGCGCACCAGAGCACGCTGCAGCAGATAGCCCAACCGGGAGATGACCTCCACGGATACGTGCTCCGCCTGCTGCTTGCAGCGTCCGTTGCGCAGGACGCGCATGATGCACTGCTGGCTCCAGGGCGGATGCTGCAGCTCCACGAGCCGATTGTGCGAATCCACCCACACAAACTCATCCGCACTGGTGCTGGTGATGACCGTCTCCAGGGATGAGTAACGACCCAAACGCCTGGCCGGCTCTGAGCTCTCCGAGCCGGCGCTCAGGCTGCTGTAGGTGCTGCTGCTTGTCTGGGAGCGCATCGTCAGCTGCTGTATGGCCAGCTTGATGTCCTCCAGCCCACTGCCGCTCCACGGCGCCTTGCCTGCCGGCATAATACCCCGATGGCGTCTGGAGCGCGTACTCCGATTGGTCACCCCAGCAGCCAAGCGATCCTCGGGCAGCGGTCCCAAGGTCATGCCGCCAGCCGGCGACGAACTGTGCCCGCCCGTATCCGACATGCTGGCATGCCCCGAGCTGCGGTTCTCATCCGAGGAACTGTGGCACTCCTGCACCCGCTGCAGCGCCCGAAACTGCTCATGCGGATGCGTCCGTGGCACCTGCGTCGTAGTCCCTGTCCCTGTCGTTGTCTTTGTTGTCGGTATGCCCAACGTGGCTCGACTGGGAGAGCTCTGGCTGAGGCTGCCACTCAGCTGCGGCGGCTGCGACTTCACCGGCGTACTTTGCACGGTCAGCCGGGCGGGTCCGGCCACCGCCCGCTGTGGCATAGCTGCCTTGGAAACGGGTGACGTCAGATGCTGCTGCTGTGGCAAGGGGCTGGTCAATCCCGCCAGCGCATTCACTGGCGTCTTATTACTGCTCAGTTGAGCTTTGTTCGGCTGCTGCGCCAGCTCCTTGAAGATGCGTGGTGCCGGCGTGGCCATTGCCACTGCAAGTCCAACTCCCTGTGGGTTATGTGGTGAATTGCCAAGCGAAGATTGCGCCTGTTGCTGCCCCGCCAGCTGAGCCTGTAGCGGCACCGGCGGCAGTCCCGTCATCTGCACTGGCGTCTGCTGTCCAGCAAAGCTTGGCGGCAAATTGCCAGTGGGTCTGCAAAGAGATCAAATAAAGAATGAGGAATGTTAGCAGAAAAAAAAGATACTCTTTCTCATTTGTAAAATGAAGCTATAAAATAAATATCAATATATCATTAGAAAATTAGAAAATTAATGATTGTGCTCAGTAAAACTAATTGGTTAGCTGAGAAAAATTCTTAAATTTTCCTAGAAACTAAAATGTAAATATTTCAAGAAAACTAATTATAAGACTTGGCTTTCCAACACTTAAAATCTTTAATAGACATTTATATTTTCCTATAATTATGATGAGGTTTTGTTAAAGTTAAATATTATGAAATTTCACAGAAGTTAAAAATCAACAGAGCAGAAACGTTGAATACTAAATAACTATTTAAATCATCCACTTGACCCATTTGTAGGCACCAGCCCATCAGTTATGCAACTAATTAGAATTCAAGCGAACTCAAGAATGTCACCAAAAATAAACAAAGCTACTCCTAACGGTCGCTTGGCTTGCCCAACTGCTGTCATAAGTAGTATTTCTGTCATATTACCTTACCGCTTATCTTTCACACTGTCTTGCCAATCTACTTGGTCATCATTGTATCTATGTAAAGTATCTGTGTGTTTGTGTGCATGTATCTAAACGAAGCGCGGTCTTGAGATTGAGATTGAGCTTGAGCTTGGGAGGTGGCACCTAATTAGAAGCACAGATACAATCCGGAGGCCGTTGCTGAGTTTGCGTCTTCTTCAGCAAATCTGTGACAAACTCTTTTCGCACCCTGAACAACAAAGGGGGAATTATGACTTTCTGAAGCGGTTTGTTGAGATGACAGCCCGTTAGATCTAACTAAATGTCTGTCGGAATTATATAATGATCATATTTTAATACCTAACTCGTGTCTGCTAGGTTCTATTAAATAATAATCTTCAATTGAATGCAAATCTGAATAATCCAATCTTCACGTATTTACTTGAATAGTTTTATGCAAATGAGTTTGTAATTTGTCATAAATATTAATAAGACATACTATATAATTCCCTCTTGGAATATTTTGTAAAGTTTCTCAGGCACGTTAGAGTATGCCAAATTCTGTTTGCCAGCTAAGATTATCGTTTCCTTTTGTTTATGAAAGTGGGTTGCCAACAGTTCTCACAATTCTGCACTATCGTTGGCTTCAACAACATCTAACAGGGTACGGCCAGAGAACAAAACAACAAAAAAAAAAACAGAATAACCAAAATTAAGAGGCAGTTACGACCTCTCATTTGCATGCCGCACAGCTTCAAGTTAAATCGTTTGCTTTTATTATGATTTTTGATTTAATGCTGTAACATAAAACGTCGTTTTTATATTTGATTGACCCAGAATATAGTCGAGTTTTGCCATATACTCCATTGTTCTGCTTGATAGCAATGGATTTCAATGTGTATGTGGTGCTAAATTATAATACGATTTATAGCTCTTGACTTGTCTTACAATGCAGTGACATGATCCCATTTAGCGAACTGTTAATTAGACTTTCAGCTGACGATCAGTGACCTTTTGACATGGTAACGATACTCAACTATCCTTAGTCTAAGCTCAACTACAGCATTTTTTAAAGCTAACTTTTGGGTACACTTAATAAAACTAGTGTAAACTAAATCAGGGCTTACAAAAAACAAGAGTTTTCCCTTTTACTATCCGTCATTCAATGCAATTCCCCTTTCAGGCAAATTACAGTGAAAAAAAAAACCAAAACCGAAATGTTTTCACTTGCTGCTCGCTGGGCAAACCCTCTTTCGTGGCTTTCACAACACTAGAATGGGAGCTGAGACAACAATTGATGCAAAAAGCATAGTACTGGAAAACAACAAACTGGAAAAATAATGGCAAATCATTTGAAGTATTTTCACTACCGTCTCGCAGCGCGTCGCCACTCCTGAACGTAGCTCCAATCGCATGAATCTGACTGACTGGCGGTCTCCGCATCGTGGCCAGGGTCGCTGTCATCATCGTCGTCATCATCGTCATCATCGTCATCATCATTATTATCATGATTATCAGCCGCAGCAGCCGCAGCCGCAGCCAAAGCTGAGGCATCAGCATGGCTGTCAGCCGCATCGGATTTCATGTGGCCAACAACGGCCAGAGTTGGCTTTGCCACCGTTTCCACCAGAGCACTGGCTCGCCGGTAATTGCCTTCAATTTTGATATTAATTACGCCATTCTGCACGCTCTCAATGTAGGGCGGCAGTTCATCATCAGTGTTTGCCTCCCCCGCCGCCTCCACAGTTGCAGCCGTTTCCATCGGTGACTCCGGTGACTTGACTTTATCATTGGCCAGCAGTTTGTGGGACATCTCCTGCAGCAACTGTGAGTGCAGATTGGCTGCATCTGCGGGCAGCTTCGATGCCAATGCTGCGGGTTGCTGCTGAGCTCGATTCATGGAGTCACCAAAATAGATGACCACCTTGTGATTTGGTTTGACCTCTCGATCGCCTAGATTCCCAATCTCATTCTCATTCCCATTCCCATTCCCATTGGTATTGCCATCACGATCCCGTTCCCGCCTTCGCTGTGTGGCCGCCCAGTCTGGCAGCTCCTCGATGGGCGTGGGCGAGGGTGTCTGCGCTGGGCGTGGCACATCTCGCGGCTGCGATTGGCACATCTCGCTGTTGCGCAGCGACTGCGGCTGAAAGTTCTTCAGCGAAATGCCCCGACGTCTCAGTATAAAGTTATCATTGAGCATGCGACCCAGCAGGGAGCTGGGAGGCGTTCCCTTCCCCAGCAGCTTCGATTTGCTCTTCGCTGGCGACTGTGTCTGTTGCTGTATCTGTGCCTGTGCCTGTCCCTGTGCCTGTGGCTTCTTGGCGCTCAGCTTGTAGTCGCGCAGCTCGCGGCACAAACGGCAGGCGCAATCTTTGGTGCAGTACATGGTGATGATGTTGTTTTTGCGGATGCGGATGCAGATGATGAAGTTGGAATTTGAATTAAAGATTTAAAATGTAAAATTTAGCAGCAAACTTTTGCGTTGGCTTCATTTCATTTCACTTTGCACACAGCAATTGCGATTCTGACATACACAATTTAAAACACAACAATAATAACAACAATTATGCAAATTATAAATTTTCATTGCTCTAGCGCCGTGCGCAGCGTTGCGTGGCCGACGTACGTATCCAAAACCGACTACGACTACGACTCCGAATCCCGACTCCGAATCCGAAACTATTAAAAACTGCTCGACTTTTGCTCTCGATTTAGAAGCTACCGCACGAGCTCACACATCAAGCTCGACTGAAGCTTGCCAACTGCGGGACGGCGATTCAAAGCCAACGCGTTTGCTGCCGCTGCTGCCTCGGTCGACATCGACGTCGACGTTGACGTCAGCATCGCTGCCGAGTCATTGTCTATGAGCGGCGACGTCTGCTTTTCCTGATTTTCACAGAGTGTAGCGTAGGCCTTTGGGGCCCATGCCACCTTGCAGGTCTTTGGCTTGGGTAATTTCAGCTGCCGTGAGTTGTTGTTTCTCAGCTGTGTGACCAAAACAATGGCACAACTGTAACACAGACAACAGCAGGCAGCAGGCATCAGGCAGCAGCAACAGCAACAACAGCAGGCGGAGATTTACTCCAGGGCAGAGCTCATCAGCTCTGAGTGCTGGTATTGAAAGCGATATTATGCTTTCAGAGTCACAGTGACTGGGTGTAAGTAAATAAAATATTTATGATGATCAAAAAGTGGCATGACAGTAACTGTGATCTAAATTCATTAAAATTTAAATTCTACAAAATCTTCTTAATGCACATAAACTAGCTATTTTAAATAACTTGATTAAAAAATCACAGATTCATATTTTTTTATTAAATTTAAATCATTGTTGCTAAATAATATATCAACTAAAATCAGTTTTCAAGAACTTAACAATATTTGTATTTTTATGTAAATTCTCCATTAAATAAGATTTATTATGCTAAAAAGCATATTATATATAGTTTACCTTTTGCTCATCTCTATTCGTAGGCTATGTGAATTTAATTATGAACAACAGTTGAGGGGCCGAGTGCTGTGGCCTGGGACGCACTCGAAGGTTATACAATCTTGACACTTATCAGATCGTTTTGTTAGTTTCCTTCCGCGCCTGGGCACCAAGATCACGTTTTGTGTTCTGAGCATGTGCAGACACGCGTAGGTTTTCAAGATACATCTTCTAGATACATTTCATGTGTAGCGCAGATAAATCGTTCAGCGTAACCTGCTTCTAATGATTTATAACAGCTCATCTTGTTGATGTAACGGCTTTTTGAGGTTGTTCATTGGGCAGCTCCACGATGTTCTTTTGTTGTTGAAGAATTACTGCGATCAGATCCTAAACCCTGCCGCCAAAAACCACAGATGAACCCCAACGCAATTAGAAAGTTATGACCAATAGCCGGTCGTTTGGTCAAATGCCAGTCAGCGCGGTTTTTAAATCATCGAAAGAAAAAACGCCCACGTAATGCGGAAAAGCCAATGTGGCATCGGGAGGCCCCCACTAGACTCTCGGGTCTCTCAGACTTTTCGGATTATACAATAACTTTCATCGTTTCTCTGCCATGCTTACATTTTCTAGCCCCACAACTTGCCAGCGTTGTTAATTATTAAAAACATTATGCTCCGAACAATTTGCGCATTAAAAAGTTTAATTTACCGAATTGTAATGACAGACTATAAATAAGTCTGCTTACACCCATTAACCACCACTGCACACACAAAGACCCGAAAAAAGCAAAAGTATAGCAAAGAGTTTAATGTAATATTTGCGTGTTTATAAAACAACTCAACTCGACTCGACTCGGCTCGAAAAAAGTGGAAAAACTGGCCAAAGGCGGCAACTGCAATTCAAAAAGCCAAAATAGCCTCAAAGAAAAAAAAAACAAAAAAAAAACGTAAAAACCTATTAGTTGTGCCCGGCCCTTTGGGGCTGCAGTAATATCCAAAATACAATAACCGAACTATCCAAAATATGTGTGTCATTTTAGTTGGCCAACTAATGAGATTTGCTTGCAGTGGCTTGAAGACCGAAACCAAGACAGACTCGTCGTGCTTAAGGAACTTTCGTTTTTAATGCCGACAGTTGTTGAACAGGAAATTGTTTTCGGCATTTGATTTTAGATTGTAGATCATTAGAACTCGCTCTTCGAGTAAGTCGTTTGCGGTTGGCCATTAATAATCTAGGTACAGACATCGTTAAGACATGCTTAAAAAATATAAATGGAAATAAATGTTAAAGTTCTGACAAGGTTAGTTAAAGAATTTAGCGGATTTATGTCATATTTTGACTAGATTAGATTAGGATATTAAATAAATTATTCACACTTTTCTGTTTTAGTTTGCGCTTTGTTAACAAAAGTGTTTTTCAACACATTTTTGACATAAATTTCTCAAGTCGAAAGATTTTTGTCAAGTCATGGCTGGGAACAGAAACCCCGAAAAATTAATTGTGCACAACATACAGATACTTTCTTGTATGTACAAGTCTGAGTAAACTTGATTCGCTTGGAAAAGTAATATACGACATTTCAAAGAAACGCACTTTGATCTTAAGATAGAAACCACAAATCTTGACAGAATAAAGATCAAGTTTCAACCTCGTCGAAAACAAGAATTCTAGCAACTCGTTTGAAGAGTGGAAAATAAAAGATACTTTTATGTTTAATGTTAAAAAAATTAAAATTATGTACTTGTTTATTTTAAGCAAAAACTATCGATAGTTCAATAAGGGCCATTACTTTAATTAATCATCATCATAGGCACTAATCATTGGTAATTCCACACATGATTAGTGAAATATACAATGTTTGTGTACAATTTAAAACAGGAAATCTAAAAGGGGTCAAAGACCACTAACTTTGATGTGCGCTGCCTGCTTTGAGTTTTGTATTTTGTGGATGTTTGTTTATGCAGCTAATTGCAGCAGTGCTTATATAAAGACTCGTATATATCACTTGGATTTTTTTTGTATTTTTGTGCCTCTTATGAAACACAACATCTGATGCATTAGTTGCTAAAAAAAAACACAGCCCTATCATTACATCTTATGACGCGCGACGCTCGCAGCGCCACCTGATTTGTAGATATGGTGTCGGTATAGATAAATATGAGTTGTTTGTGCGGGGCGCTAACAAGATTTCCGCATTTGTTACTGCTTTACATTGCCCATTAACCACCACAGTCAGCCCAAGAGCAAGACACATCACCATCAACAGATGCGGTCATTGGATGCGACCGGCTTCGCTTCCGTTGGGCCCCAACTTTAAATACCATTTGGCCCCAACGACTTAATTAGTCGAGCGAGTGACGTTTGCGACGTCTGTCTATCCACTACAGCTGGATTCGGATATCCACAGCATGTGGCTAAGTCAGCAACTCAGCAACAGCTGACGGCAACTTGCGACTCCCACACTTTCGCGCCTAGTACTTATTTTATATTATTATACCCTGTAGCCATAAAATTCGGTATAAAATGATGCTCTACTTTTTTTTTGCCTTGGCTTACTTGGTAAAAAAGGTATCTCTGACTTCATAATATAATTATTAGTTAAACATATATATGCATTCATTTTAATATTCAAATTCAGCTTCCATTGGTCTCATTAACTATAAGTACTATACAAATCAAAGTATGATTCTAGCTTCTCAAAATAGTTTAATTAGTTTTAAGCTTAAAAAAAGTACAAGCCTATTTTTTTATTTGTAATTAGTATATACCAAAAATATAACAGGGTAGCTGCTAGTCAGGTCAATTAAGAGCAGTCTGTTCCTACTATGTTTTCGTACTATTCAGCGATTTAGCTTGTAGTGGTATATACTTGTATTTTGACAAACGCTAAAAGTATCTCATAGATACGTATGGGTAGTATGCCTGGTTTCGTTGTGCTTGACTTATATATGTATGTGTGTGTGTGAAAGAAAGTGTTGGCGCTGGGCAGAGGCACAGGTACGGGCACGGGCACGGTTACGGGCAAGAGCAAGGTAAAAAGGTAATAACATTTTCACTTGCCTCGTGTCGTCGCATTTTTAATGCTGCGCTGAAGATGCTTTGAAGAAAAATGTAACAACCATGGGGGTTTATTGCCCTCTACTCCAGACCCAAGCCAAGGCCCAGGCCCAGGCCCAGACCCAGCCCGAGACCCAGGCCCAGACCATGAGATACCGTGAGGCATGCCCAGGCCAGTTCCATTGTCATTGGCGTGGATGTTGATGTTGATGTTAACTTGGCTGCTATAGATACAGATACAATTTGCTAAAGTTGTTATTGTTGCTGCTACCTAGCTGGTGAATTGTGTGGCGAATTTTTGTTTGTACATTTTTCCTATTTCAGTTCGTTTGCTGTGCATTATTATTATTGTTTGCAGCTAATTATTCACATTTTGCCATTTTCACTTTCATTTGTGTGAATTTCTACTGTCATTTATTTGTTGTTACACGTATTTCAAAACTTTTAATTGTTTGTCCATGCAAAAAGTTTCCAAAATGCCAGTCATATTTCGGTTTCCTGTGTGCATACATCTCACATTCACACACACACACACACACAGAGAGCAACACAAACACATTGAAAGAGATTTCAATCTGCAATTGTTGCGGCATTGTTTGATTGAGAAATCGAGTATGAAAATTGAAATAACTTCAGCTCCAGTTTCAAGCTAATTGAATTAGTCTTGTCTGAATGGCTCTGACTCTCAATGCAATTTAAATATTCATCTGAGCTTTCATAACCTTAAGTCAGCTAAGCTAGCTTTGTTTAGTTTTTATTTTTATTTTTATTTTTAGTTGTATTTTTTGGCACACATCCGCTGACCAAGTGATCTTCTGCTCTATTCGTCTGACACTGACAACTGTGGCATTATTTTCCCCAAATTAACCTTGACCGGCTTCACAATGCGACTTAAAAATATATCTAGACGCTCTGTGCCAGTTTCTGCTTCTAGTTCAGCAACATCAATCCTAAGATTTCCGAAAAGCGTCTAGCATATGCCATTCTTTGGATCCGTATAGTGGTATTACTACTTCCGAAAAGAAGTTGACCGCCCCAGAACAAAACAACACAAAAGTTTATTGTCCATTCAACTTCGGACGCTTCACGCTTTTCTGCACAATTGTGCATGCAAGTGTCCAAGACCAAAAATAGTATCCATTGTTTGGCGTAGACACTCGGTATCGGAAACAACAGAGAGAAGCAAAACAAACAAGAGCCAGAATGAAAAAAACTATCACCCCAAGTTGTATCGAAATTTACATACTCTTGATTAAAACCCATATGCAGTCAAGTAATTTCAAAGCTTCTTGGTATATATGAAAAATTATTAATCGAGGAGGCCAACAACTTTATGTCTTATACTAGACTTATGGGCAATTTGAATTAAGGAAATATTTTAGATTATTTATTTAAGCGAAGAAAATAAAACAACTACAAACGAGACAATGTGAGATATTGAGATAAACTTACATATAAGTTAAAAAATTACATAAAAATTGGATTGCACATTGCCCTAACACTATAAAGTGACTAATCCTTGATGACCCTTCCAAGATTTCAAACATAACTTTTCTAAAACTGAACCGATTCACAAGCTCGAGGTCATGAGTATGATTTTTTTTGGCAAACTATTTTTTTTAAAAAAAAAACAATTCTGAATTATTATTTTTAATCTTAAACTTTTAAAAAAAAAATTATGGGGTGGTTCATTTTTCTGTCAAAAATCATGCCGAAATGACAAAAAAAAAAAAAAACACTTCAAAAAGACTCGAACCAGCAAGGGAAATTAAGCAAGCTGGTTCGAGAATCGGAAAAAAATCCGGTAACAGTTTTTCGATTTTTAAAAAAAACCGTTTTAAAATTTTTTTTTTATTTATTTTTGATGAATGCCGAATTTATCAAATTTTGGAATTGAAAAGACTTTTTTTTAAAATTATTTAATTATAAAAAATAAATGTTTTAGGAATTAAAAAAAACAGTGCATACTTTCAGGCAAAAAATAATAAAATGGGTTGAAAGCGCCATCTAGCGTTCGTTTTACGAGCGTGCAAAATTTTGATTTCATGAATGAAATTTTATTCTATCAACATTCTATACTAATCAAAATAGTGCAAGTATTATACGAGTATTTAGCTTACCTGCGGGGCTTCGGACGCAGTATCTCATGATTGGCATCGGTGATGCAGAGCGGACTTAGAGCGCCTGCCAAATGTGCCACGCCTACACGCTCCGTATCCCAATTGTGGCGAGTGGGCATTTTCGGAATAGATTTGTGTAATTAAACTCTAGAGTAGCAGTCGCTGCATTTTGTTGCCCTGCAAGAAATAACAAAATTAAGCAACATATTAAAAAATGATTTAAGTGGATTGACAAAGCGCAGACATTCAGTGGGAAGTTGGGAGTTAGGAGTTGGTAGTTAGTAGTTAGTAGTTAGGTGTCTAGTCGGCCGGGTCTACAAATTAAGCAGGCACCCCGTGCGCAATTAGCCGCTGCCGACGATGCCGACGTCTCCACTTCCTCTGCTCATAATAATTAAGCCAACGTTGTCAGAGAAAGCCAAAGAATCAAAGTCGCAGACGATGCCAAAGAAGTCGAGACAAGGAGCTAGGCCGAGGGACGGGCGATGGGCAATGGGGAATGGGGGCGTTGAGGGGAAAAAGGTGGCAGGAGCGGTGGTTGCATTGCGTGCTTTGCGTCATTGCCTTGAAAGTTGATCGTCTGTTGATCGTCTTGCTACTCTATAAATGGTTACTTGTCTGGCTCTGGCTCTGGCTCTGGCTGTGGCTCTGGCTGCAGGTGTCAGTCAAGAACTTTGGAGCCACATTGGCATGCAATCAATGCCGTTCGATTTCATTTCGCTGGAAGCTGTTGCCGGGCATAATGCCAGATATTTCTGCTATAAATGTTTTAATACCCAGCACCCTATAATGCAACAAGCAGGCATATTAAATTTCGTTTGCAAATTAGATAACATAAAACTCGTGTCTACAAATCTTTCTGCACAAAACATAAATTATATACAGAAAAATCAATACGCTAGTTCATAAGGCCTCTGTATAAGAAACATACACAAAGTTATTAAATTAATTTATGGATCATGGGAATTTATGCAGCTGAAATGTTATTGCTGACAGTCAGATAGCAACATAAAAACGGCTGCTTTACGATTTTTCAAACAAGTTTACAATTTTAGTATGTGTGCTTTGAATTTCCAATAGATTTTTGTCTAATTTTAAATTAGTCAATTTATAATCATATTGCAGTAAAGTCAAAGGGGAGAAATTGATATTGACTCAAGAATTACATTTTCAACTTTTAGGCTTTTACTAATTCTGACTCTTCAAGGAACTCTGTCAAAAGTGTATTTAAGCTCTATTTACAGGGCATCAGATAGTAGGGGTACTCTCCTATTGCAGCACTCTTACTTACTTGTTATGTGTGGCTAGTTTTGTTATCGTTCCCGGTAAAAATGCTCAAGTTCAGGCAAATGGCAGGGCTCTGGCTGCCTTCTGTTCTCATTTCTATTGAACGGTGGGACGATCTTATCGGAAGTGCCCAAGGGGACGAATGGTTAAACGGGTGTGTGTGAGATTGAGATGAGAATGCATTGCGGATGCTTTATGGCTTTACCAACAACACATAAAAGAGATGCCAATGTTTCAGTCTTCTCGATCACCCGAGTCTTCCAAAAACACATGTAGCTGCTAACCATCCGTTATAAATATCTGAACTGTTGTTCGCTGTTCCATGATTAATGACTTGGGTTCACTTGGGGACGACCTTGTTGCCATCCACACACACACATGAATTTCATAATTTTAGCTGAGCTTCATTTTGAATTGTGCGGGCTTCCGCTGTTTATGGGTCTGAAGAGCACTACTGGAGTTCACATTAACCTCGCAAACTTACATGTCTTCAATATTTGCTCTGCGTTGAAACTTTGGCCCCATATCGCTGTTAAATAGTTTGATTTTTGGGGTCATCTGTTGAATCTGTGAGAGGTTTCTTTTTCTTATTTTTTCCCCCTTTTTTATTAGTCTTTATGTCTTTGTATCTCGCAGCGCATTAATTAACTGTGCGGCTTGACAGTTGATAATCGAAAGAACGTCGATTGATACCCATATAAATAGCATTCAAACTGCCGCATTTTAAACGGCATTAGTCGCTGTCGTATTTCCAACTGTTTGTTTTCCTATTTGCCAGATTTATGGAGCCCAGCGAGAAAGCTCTGTGAACTCCAGAAATGTGTCTGCTTTTAGTCAGTGATATCAATTTACAGTATTTATGGGCTACCAGCAGTTGCTATCCATAGAATATCATTCATTGTATTTCTATTCCGAACTGTGATTTCAGTTGTAGAAATTCTAGAAAACTACATATACTACTAACCACATTTAATGTTTTTAAGTGTTAACAGATTATATTTCTATTTTTTCAGTCGTTTGAGTCTTTTTTCAGTGTGAATAGGATTGCTTAAAACTATGAAACATTATTTCTTTGACTATAAATATCTATATAATTATATATTTATATATATATGTATATTAAATTCAGAAAATACATAACAGTTATTTTGGTTACGATAACCTACATTCCAAATTTCAGGTAGCTTATTAGCCATCAAAAGTGGTTAGCCACCTTATAACTCATACTCCTGTATCTACATCAGCAATTTTATTATTATATATTATGGTGTTTTTTGTTTTGGTTTTTTTAACTGCCTGGGCAAATATTTGGCCGAATCTGATTGCACTGTTTACTGCTAAATGGAATCCGAACAGACTGGCTTGTTTTTTATGTGCTTTATGGGCTGCTTTTCGCGGCTACCGCATTCCAAAGTGAAAGGCCAGAAAGTCAAAGAGAGACCGTGAAAGATACTTATAGTATATATAAACACACACACACACGCATACATATACAGAGGACGGGAACAGACACGCAGGAGTTTGGTTGGCCGCCAAGAAATTTCATAATTAATATGCCGCACATGGAACTAACTGTTTGCAGCTGGCATGCCACATTAATATGCAACAATGTGGAGAACTGACCAGTGCAGGAGAGCTGGTGTTATCGGCAACGGATTTGAGATTCTCCGTTCTCCGTTCTCTGTTCTCTGTTCTAGCCGCATAGACGTGACACTAATAGATGCGGCCTTCTACGCCCTTAATAATGCTTTGAATAAAGAAACTCTGTCCCTTTGCTAAGCCTGAGCTTTGCTTTTGCGTTTGATTCATTCATTAATCATGCTGGAGATTCATGCTGAAAATATCATATAATTTTCAAGCCTCTGGCTTGATTTGTGTTTGTCTTTTGGTTTCGGATTGGTTCGGTTCGGTTTCTAGTTATTACAAAGATTAATTGCGTTGCTTATGCAAATCGATTGTCATTAGCCATTTAAAGCCAGATGCGGTGGCAGTTGCGTATATACATTCAGATACAGATACAGATACAAATTTAGATTTAGATTGGCAATCTGGGTTCCATTCGAGACAGTCGTTGGGGGCAGGTTGGCTATCTAAACAATTTCATCGATATATTTATAACCAATTTGGTTAGCATTCTTAACTATGTGCCAAAAAGTATCTGATTTCTTGGCCATTGTCTTTGCGACTCATTCACTGTCTCTCTGGCCAAGGCCCCGTCTGTCTGTCTGTCTGTCTATCTGGCTGTCTGTCTGTCTGTCTCTCGATCTGTTTGTTTGGCTCATTTATGGCCGGGGGCGCAAACGCGTGTTAAAATGGCTCAAAACAAACAAATGGGCAACGATAACCGATCCGAAATTACTTTTCCAATGGACACGGCGCAGTGAGGCAGCAAAAATTGAAACGTTTTGTAACTGATACTCTCAAGGAATTTCATCGGCTGCGCTTTGCTGTCAAGTATAGTGCAAACACTTGAAAATGGAACGAGTTTTTAGACTCTCCAGCCCAGGCCCAGCCATTGCGGCATTCAGACATATTAGAGTTTTTAGCTCGACTCGTGTAACTTTGCCTTGATTGGAGCATTACGGGTTTGCTACTCTGGCAGCCAAAAGAGAATCGGACACTGGCAACATTGACAACGAGTGGACCTCAAGATTTTATTATTTCAAATGCAGCAGTTAAATTCCAAGCATATCAGTTTCATTTGTGGTATTGAAAGGATTTTACTGTCCTATGATTTCTGTGGAAACTGCCAGACGTGTTTAGTTGTTTACTAAACATACATAACATTTATTTGAATTGTAAAGTTTATTTATTATAATTATGTCACTGAATTTGTAATGATTCTAGGAGGTATTTAATTTGATCGATCAAGTAGTTGTATGGTATTAAATTTTAGAGCAGCCCAATTTGTATAACCTCTAATTAAGATTCTTGTTAAGATTCAAGATTCTTCGTTATTCTTATTTCTGACTGGTATACCTCCCTATATTTATCACACGATTCGAAAATATGTTGATTAATACTGTGCTGAAAATGTTAAAAAAAAAGAATTTAGTACTGCCTTGTTTATCATTCGTTAAGGAAGCACAATCTATAACATGCCTAATTATTATACCTTCTTCTTTCAACCTGAACTTGATTATATAGCAACGTATAAATTATTTTTGAATATATGAGAGCCAGCAAAGTTTTGATTAATGTCAAAACGAACGATCCGAATGACTTTGCCTGATGCTGTCGCATGCTCGTATTTTTTTGTTGTTCGTTTTTCGTTAATAAATTCAAAATTAAATTTTCTCTTAATTGCAGACAGTCGTCTGTCGACCGGAGTCGGGCAGAACCCGATCAAGAGAAAGTGTTTCTGTCTTCAAGCTTAGCTGCATGAGCTGCGGGCAGCGGGGTGTGGGGTGTGGGCTGCTGTTTGCAGTGGCTGCTCAAAATCGGGTCACTCTGCGCCCAGCTTCCAGCTTCCAGCTGTTTGGTTGGTTGCTTGGTTCGCTGTCTGCTCTTTCGCTTATTGACATTTAAATTATGTTGGAGTATTTCGTGTACATTTCTTTTCGGGGCCACGAAAATGCCACCGAAACCGCATTTTTGCTGCTCGGGTGTCGGGCGTGATGTCAGTCAGCCATGGGGGCAAATAGCTTAAAACCAAAACAGCTCTGACAGTGAAAAATATGTTTTACTTGCAGCTTATGCAATCGGAGTGGAGTTGACCAGACCAAAGTTTGACAGTTGCACTTAATGGACAATTGGCTGATAGACAAAAGGCCGCTCCCCGCTCCACATACACATTAGGTGACAGACCCAAGTGGGACAGTATCAAGTTGTCTCCAGCGCAGCATAACGGTGTCGATTATGCGCCCATCAAACACCCAAAACAACAAATAACTACAACAACAACAACAACAGCAACAGCCGATGGCTCCATTGGTAATTAAAACCCAGCTGAATCTGTGATCTCTGATTGGAACTGACAAAGGTGTCTGTTTTTTGTGTCTACTTCACTCTCCGTATATGTCTTTTGTGTCCCTTTCGCTTTGATTGCGGCCCTATAAAACGATCTTATAATGTTTTATTCGATCTGTTCGCTGTTGAGTCACTCGGTTAACTCTCAGGTGTGTCGGCACGAGCGACTTAAGTTGCTCTCCCCACTTCAGCCCCCAAGCTCAAGTCAAAAAGTCTCAATTGGGCAGCTGGGCCAGTTGAGTTTCTGACTTTAATACAATAGAATATTTGTACATTTTATGGTCTTATTCAATGGATGTTATTCAATTGGGGCTATTTGATCATACAATATGTACAGTTGCATTACGATATCTCAATATATTTTCAATCTTTCAGTTTAATTAAATTAATAAAAATTCACTTAGCACACTTTTTAGCGCTTGGCTTGAATCTTTTGCAGCTTGGCAATCAGCATTAATATAAACATACTTGAATTCCATAATATATATATATATGTATATATCTATGCTCTTTTCGCTTTCTTTTCTTATATTTAAATACTTAAACTCGATTTACATATAAAAAAAGGCATTTAATGGCTTATTTAAACCTCGTTTGGTAAGCCCTGATGTTGTCTTTCCTGTTTCTAACACACTTTACATGACTCTATGTAAAAATCCGTTTTGGTCGAGATCGTAAACAAAAGCGCAAAGGTGTCAAACGTCAAAGCTAAAGTCAATAAAAATAGTTTACCAGCAGTTGTCGGTAAATACATTAACATTTCTATAGCTACATAGAAACACATTCATGCATATACATATATATGTATATATATTTGTATATGTATCTTTAAGCGCTTGTTTGTTTTCCACTTAAAACCAGAACAGCAAAGCAGCAAAAGTATCTATTAGATATGCGACATATTTTGTGCTTACTGCCAAAAAGGTGACTTGACCGTATTGCAAAAGAGTCGAAATTTGTTGTTCACATAATTTGGCAAAAGATTTTGTCCAAATACTAGGAATTGGGTTGAGACACAGAAAAACGCGACATATGTGAACCTTTCATCCGTTGTAAGTTGGCACATTTGCATAAATATATTCAATTTTGACCCATACATTGCTGCACAGCGGTAAACATATTCACATTTCATCAAATTAGCCTAAGAATTGACTCATTAGAA
The DNA here is from genome assembly GCA_035045305.1 of Drosophila maculinotata. Taxonomy (NCBI): domain Eukaryota; kingdom Metazoa; phylum Arthropoda; class Insecta; order Diptera; family Drosophilidae; genus Drosophila; species Drosophila maculinotata. The sequence continues at coordinate 6,188,064 of JAWNPD010000319.1, read as the reverse complement.
ATGGATTTTTAGGTGTGGAATCCAATTTGCTACTTGACTTAAGATCTGCGAAAGACTGCACAAAAGACTTGTGTTTACTACTGTTTCTAGAAAATGCCACTGTAATCTATAGATACTCTTGAAGAACTCTGAAAATAATCCAAACAGACAATTGTCTCTTTAATACCCTGTGTATTTATTAAATTATGTAAATTTTTTAAATGTCTCTCTCTGCACTGTAATTCCAATTCAAAACGAAATTTAAACATTCTTTACATTATTAATTATCTTCTAAGAGAGTAAATGTTCCTATTTGGAAAAGAAATGTTGGATCGCTTGTCGCAATCTTTTATTCCTACATTGTACCGTTAGAAATAAACCAAATAATTTATTTTCTTGAGATACTTATCTATTTCCACTCACCTCTAACAGTTTAATCCATTCAAGTCGTACAGGTAGCAACAATCCAATAAATTAACTGTCGTTACCGTTGATAAGCCCAAGCACTTGCTGCACTGATTATTCAAAAAATAATATCGCTTGAATATATGTATGTATATGAAAAGGAGACGCTCTCAGATATATTCACACTGCCAGCAATTCCGTAAGTTTATGCGACTCGTTAGCTTAAACTTGACACACAAATCTGTTGAGTGGCTTGGCTGGCTGACTTCACGAAGACGCTTGCGTGCAATTAATTAAACAAATTGCTTTACTTTCAGCTAACTGCGCGTACTCGACAAAAACAATTATTTACGCAGCATTTGCATATTTACGAGTACTTAGATCTGCCAGACATTTAGCATTTGCATTTAGCACATCACAAACGTTTCAAGGGGGAGGCACTCGACACCAAAATTTACTTATGTTGCAAGCATACTTTGGTTGTTGTTGTTGTTGTTGTTGTTGCGGCTGCTGCAGTTTTGGCAGGTTTCGTTAACAGGAAAATTGACTTTATATACAAAATGATGTTTGTATGCACATACATGGGTACCTACTATACATACTATACATGCAGAAGTATGAGAAGTAGCGAAAACAACTTTTCGCGAATATTACACAGGAATACACACACACGTACACACACACACACACGTACATACACGTACACATACACCCATATAACGCCCGCGGCGTCTTGCGTTTTGCGTCTGGTGTTAATCACGTCGAGAAGAATCGTTCTGCACGACGAAAAGTCAAAAACACAACTGAAACTTCTTTGGGAAAAAGTATTTTTACAGCACACGGCACGCGCAATAGACCAACAATGGGTCTTGCTTGGGTCTCAACAGGTCTTGAGCTCAACATTTTGAGTGAGTTTTTTTCTTCGTTTTTTTTTTTGTGTGTCTTGTGCTGTGCTGCCTCTGGTTGCTGTTTGAAACCAGTTGATCTTGTTTCTGAGCCGATTTTGCTGCGGCGGAGGCTGCTGCTGCTGCTGCTGCTGCTGTTACATGACTCGGCGGCGATCGTTGCTCGTTGCTCCTTTGGTAAGTTCGTGTCCTAAGTCTTTTGTTTTGCCTGCCTTGCAATTGCTTTGCTCGTAAATGCATGGCATTATTATCTATGAGTTATTTACGCTTAGCATTTTTGCTCTTGTTATGACCAGACGTGGCTCTATTGCTAGTGGTAGTGGTCGCTGTTGCTGTTGTGCTGTTGCTGTTGTGCTGTTGTCGTTGTCGTGGGCTTGGCACACGCTCAACCTCAACCCCCGGCCCAGGAATGTCCATGGCGGCGGCGACAGGTTTGCTGTGTTTGCTCTCTGCAGGCCGCAGCAGTTGGCACATTTGGCGTAAAAATATTGGCTACTGTTTCCAGTTGCCAGTTGCCAAATGTAATTTTGTTATTGTTTTTGCTTTTTGCTTTTTATGATTTATATTTTGTGGCGTAGGAGTCGCTGGTTCAATGAACCGAGCCTGTCGAACTGTCAAATCACTAACTCAAAACAACTGTGTGGGAGGGAGATGGAGAAAGAGAGAGCGAGAGCGAGAGAGAAGGATTGAGGCAAGGAAACGACCTTGTCGTGTGTGCGGAGTTTCAAAGATTTGTGTTGGCACCGTCTCAACTTATTTTGAATTTATTGCCCGGCCGCTGCTCAGCTCAGCTCAGCTCACCTTAGTTTAGTTTAGTGTGCCATTGTTCTGACCGTCGAGTCGGTTCTGTTCAAATCATATGACAATAAAGAGCGGCAACTGCGGTCGCGGCATTTTTTCCCTTGTTTTTTTTTTTTTTTATTTTTTATTTTATATATTTTGCTTGAAGCTGCCGCAATGTGGAAACCAGTCGCGGTCCAAGCTCTGTGCTCAGTGCTCAGTGCTCTGCTCCTGCCAATGCCCCAATCGTGAACCGAACCCGAACGCCAGGGCAGTCACTTGATCAACTGGCAGCCAACTGGTTAAGAGTTGCTGAAAAGCATGCGCCAAAGAATTTAGCCAGCGATTTTTGGAATGTTTTCAATGTACCAAGTGTGCAAACACCAAAAACAATAAACAAAAACTCAATTCTCCAGATTGCGAAAACCATTGCCGAAGTAAGCATGCCCTGATTAAGATACATTTTTGTATCACAATACAACTTAAATTTGTAAGACCTAATATAATCATTTTTACTGTCCACATTGCAAACTTAATGACAAACTTGTATATGCCCAACTCCTGTAAGTGTGTATAAAGGAATTGCGGCTGCAAAAAATGCAGTTCGAGGCAACAAAAGAACAGAGCAGTAAATAGTTGTGGTATTGTGTAGATACACTGGAGAGAGTTTTACGATAATAATTTTCTCAATAAACAGCAAATATGTATCATAGAATTTCAGTTTGAAAGATATTTATCAACGTATATTAAATATAAGAAATATTTAAAATTTTTAAGAAGTTCTAGAAAATACTTAAAGAAAGAGTACGTTTTAAATGTCTACAAAAATCAACATGTTATTAGATGGGAGAGTATATCTGAGTCAAACTCTCCACCAGCTGGCAATCACATTACCAACATTGTTGAAAGGAATTTTAATGCTAGCCATTGGTTGTGAGGCAATGTTGAGGGCAACTGAGGCAACAGCTGCTATTTTACTGAGGTAATTTAAACGGCATTAGCGCTAATAATTTGCTCTTACCTACTGCTTGAACCGAGAGGCAGAGACCTGCGCCGTAATCTGGAAATCTCTTGCATCACTTGGAAATCATCATTGGGCAAGGACGTGACTGTGTTGTTGACGTTTATTGTGACAGCGGCGCAGTGACTGCTTTGGGTACTATCCGTACTCCCTCCAGACCCTTTTCGCCCTGAAATCGCTTGGGTTCCTCCTTAGTGCTTAGGTCTTGACTCTGTTCCTGTGTCGCTGCATGGGGCATAAATCAACACGAGCTGCAAAACGCAACCGCAACAAAGGCAAAGGTAAAACGCAGGTAGCGACACCAACGACGACGACGACGGCGACGACGACGACGACGACAGCATCAAATTCCAAAGCCTCCAAACAAACGCAACGTTCCGTTTGTCGACCCAGCTCTAAACTCAATTAGTGTAGTGTATGTGTGTGTGTGTGAGTGTGTTGCATTCTTTGCATGCCAATGTGGCATTTGATTGATAATTTCGTTACGCCTTGAACATGTTCCAAAATGCATTTTGATAACTTTGGGTTGCCGTTCTCAAGATTTATGACATGTTGTGTTTTCGAGTCTCTATTGTTATTGTTATTGTTATTGTAAAGCGTTAGCATGATATTTGTCGCTTATTCGTTTGGACAACGTTGCGAGCATGACTAAGTGCCCGCATTTTATTGGATCCTCTTACTTACAGGGCATATACCTAAGCTGGGTCTTCCCATTTTTCAGGCATGTTAAACAATTGGGTTGCAACAGAAGCTAAACAAACCGTTATCATCTTTCCCATATACTCGCCTTTTATCTGATGATAAAATGTCCAGAAATTATGAGATTTTCTCATGATTAGATTGTAGCTTAAATACCAGGAAGAAATAGCTGCTATCTCACTAAATAAGTTCAGTAATGTTTAGGCTTGAGCAGCAAATAATTTATTTTATATTTAATAATCTTAAAGATTGCAATATGTTAAAATGTATATTTGTTTATATGTAATTATCATATATATAAATATATATATATGTATATCATAAGAAGGTAATTGGCATCTATTTATTTATTTGTTAGCTGAACTACATTGGAAGTATTTAAAATATTTTCTAAATATTTAATTGAAGCAAACATTTTATAAATTGAATTTTCTACCTGGCTATTAGAAGTTGAATTTTAAATTCTGAATCTAATTGTATATAACTTTTTGAATATTTGTAAGTACTATTTCATTAAACTACAATTTATTAATCAACTACTTAAAATTTGGAGCAAGAGTAAATTCATATGCAAACTTTGTAGATAAGTTCCTCATATCTTGAATATATATATATATATATGTTTAAATATCTCATATCATATCATATGCATCACGCTGGTTTTTAATGAATTCATGAAGATGTTTCATATTTAATGACAATGACATCAACAGCCACGGCAATGATTAAATCCATGCGGTGATTCCTTTTGTTAAACTTCAAGTTTCAGCTTGCCGTATTTCTGAAACTTGCTGAAAAACTCATCTCATTTTTTCACACCGATATACGAAACCGTCTTTCCAGTCTTGCGCAGCTGTTCCAAAAGTTCGTCGGACGATAAGTTTGAGGTGACGGTTACGGTTTTTTCATCCAGATTGACGCTAACTTTTTCCACCTTATCTGTGAAATACAAAATACAAAAAAAAAACATACTTTTTAGTTGGCAACCGCAAACAAAGAAATACCGACTGTGTGATAAGGTAGCTTCAGTATTAATATGTACTTAACTACATACATATGTTAAATGCCACAATAAAGCACAAGCTTTAACTATTATTGATATGTCACATATATGCATATATATATATTTTGTTCATGTATATTTATCTGCACGTACCACCCAATTTGCCTAGGACTCGTTCCACGGCGCTGGAACAGCCTCCACAGGTCATCTCCACTTTAAATTCATGCACCTACAATCGAAAATATGTCAATTAGTAGCTGTTAATTTCTGCAGATACATTTGTATCTATACATATGTATGTGTGTGTGTACTTACGGTCATTCTGCTACTGCTGCTGCTTGGACGGCTCGAGTCAGCCGTGGTATGCTTATAGATTTGTGGTAAATTAAACAGCTTGAAGGCGTTTATTTATTTTACTTTTTTATATTATTCTGAACGTGGCACACACAACTCGCACAATTAAACAACTAGTTTTACTTTTGTTTGCACTGGGATTTAGGCAATCGATGGAACTCGATAGTTGCATTAGTTATCGATGTATCGTTGTCAATTGTGGTATGGCTGCGCTGTCGCATAAATGATTATCGAAAAAAACAGTCGTTATTAATTTGAAACATTTTTATTTTATTTTATCGATTTAGTCATTGTATTGCCATTTACTATGATTTTGTCATCAAATGCCATCTTAGACACGTTTTGGGCATGCACCAAATCGGAAGACCACCTGATGGTCGTACAATTGTCCTGGATTTATAATGATTGTTGGGAAATCCGTATTATTCATCGAGTCTGGATACTTTTGGGTCTGCATTGAGAACGAGCCATGCTTAACGTAATGTAAACCATCCTTTCCAACATTGGGAATATCCCCCTTCTCCTCATTGGGCAAGTTGTTAGCAGTATAGAACTGCAATCCAGGTTGATTCGTATGAATCTCCATGAAACGGCCCGTACAAGGATGCACGACACGGGCCACTAGCTTGACTTGATTCGGCTGCACATCGACGCAGTAGTTGTTGTCGAAGCCACAGATTGGACATCGGGCAGCCTGGTTTATTCGCTTGCCCAGATTGGTTAAGGTGCTGAAGTCATAGGGTGTATTACGCACAGGCATTAGCTTGCCCGTGGGTATTTGTTCCAGATCCGTGTCCACAATCGCAGTCGCCTTGATCATCGCCATGTGCTGGAAGAGCGTATCCCTGCCCGTACCATGGCCAGCCAGATTGAAGTATGCATGATTGGCTATATTGATGCAGGTGGTCGCTTTGGCACGCGCCTCGATTCTCATGCCAAAGCAGCCCGTTTCGTTGAGAGAGAAGTTAATGTTGACCGTTACCTCGCCCGGATAGCCCTCGTGGCAATCGGGAGAAACGTGCTGCAGTGTGACGCCATCCTTGTGTATGCCCACCACGTCCCAGATGACGCTATCGAAGCCCACAAAGCCGCCATGCAGATGATGTCTATCCTTATAATTGCGGGTAACGCTAACATCCTTGCCACACAACTTGAAGTGGCCACGGGCCACACGATTAGCCACGCGGCCAATGGTTGCCCCAAAGTATGATTTCTGGTTGCGATAGTAGCCGGCTACATCATCATAGCCCAGACACACGTCCTCCAGCTTGCCATTGAAGTCGGGCACCTTAACGCTTTGTATGATGGCGCCCAGTGTCAATATTGCCACGGACATACCCTTCTCCGTGCTGAACGTAAAGCGACGCACGTGCTCGGTTTTCTGCGTCATGGGATTGACGGCAATGCCGAATACATCTTCTATGACGCGTACCATCTTTAAGGTAGGTTGAATTTCGTGTCCTAAATCTTTTACCGAAATTAAATTTCGAATATCCTGAATCAAACTAAATTTTAGAATGTTAAGGTATACAGTTTAAAAATTACATAGCCCACATTTCAAAGCCAACTGTAGAACTAGCCAAAAATCTTTTGTTTCACATTTACAGCCATAACTTAGTTAAAATTTAATAGATTTTCAAGAGCAGTGTCTTTTTGGTTATGGTCAAGCCTCTATATTAGTACTACATTTAAATCTAGAAACACAATTTTTGCTCGTAATTCATAATAAGTAACCATGAATGAATGTTTGAACTCAGTTCGGGGTAAATCAAAGACTATAGAGCTCTTACTTTCTTCGTGCTGTAGTATTGATATATATGATATATGTATACATAAAATTCATATTTCGGCAAAGCATTCAAAGACATTGAAGTCAATATTTTGTGAAATCTTTAATTTAAAATGAATACTCAAAACATATTTACCATCCAATTGGAGCAAACTCAAGAGGACACCGTGGTGAGTGCAACCCAAGATCAGCTACTAAGCAATTCAGTAATGTTTGATTCTTTTGGCACAGTCATTAAATGAATTGGATAATTTGAGGGATAATCCCTACCACACAATAGTTCAACTTAAGAAAATTAAACTTTCGGTTTACAAGGAAAAGCTAGATGTAATGCACGAGCAATGCAAGACCAAAGATGACGTAATCCTAGCCCTTAAAACATGTTTGGAGACATATAAAAACACTTTTATGAACAACAATGATATTATAGTGTTGCTAAAATCGAAGCTAGCAGAAAGATACACAAATTTGGTCCAACTAAAAAAGTCGCACAAAAATCAGATTACTGAGCTTGAAGCTACGATTAGTGATAAAAATGACCAAATCGCTACACAGGATACCATTATTGGGCAGAAAGATATCCGCATTGCTGAATTGGAAGAGAAACTTAAAGAGCAAAGCGATAAGAGCAAGGAACATATTGCCTCATTGCAAACAGCACTTGATAATAGTAGGATTACAGGCGCTGCTCAGGAAATAAAGGAGATTGAACACCACAAATCACGCCCAGAATCTGAGGCTAAGACTAATACCGAAAGAGTGAGGAATAGTCGAGATCTGGTAAGGAATTTGGTACTCAGTCAAAGTGTACCTTGTAAAGATTTCGGAAAAATCGAGCATCAAAATTATCGCATGCTAGACTTCAAGCTCAAGGAACTGCAAAAGAGTCTCGACGCTGAAGGCACAACTGAGATTAAAGTAATATCCCTGCATCTGATCGGTCCATGCAAAATGGTTTTCACGAACGGCACTGATGGATATGGTTGGATGGTTATTCAGCGTCGAGTTTCTAATAGCGTGGACTTTAACCAAGGTTGGTTTTCCTATGTTTATGGTTTTGGTGATATGAACGACGATTTTTGGATTGGCTTGGACAAGATACACGCAATGACAAAGACTCATCAGCATGAGCTTTACATACATCTAGTATTTTCGAATAAAGAAACTTGTTACGCGCATTACGATAATTTTGCAATTGGCGGTAAGAATGAAAATTATAAGCTACAGTCCCTTGGAAACTATTTTGGAAACGCTGGTGATGCATTACGAGCTCATGAGTATCATCAGTTCAGGACAATCAGATACGAAACTAAAACTAACATTAATTACAATCGCTGGTGGCAACACCCGTACGCAAATTGGTAAGTACAAAATATTATATGTATATTTCAAAACAGTATATTTGAGTTGTAATTGATTTTCAGTAATCTGAACGGATCCTTTAATGAGAAAACTCCATTTGGTGTTTGGTGGTGTAGAGGAAAAGGCAATTTAAAATTTTTAGACTCCGTACAAATGTTAACCAGGCCCAAGCAAAATTTAAGAATCATTTTGTAATGCCCAAATTACTTTATATATTTCCAAATTTACATGTTATTATGGTCGACGATTCATATGGAAAAATATCTTATTGCTAACGATATTTATTAATAGTTTGTAATTTAACAATAAATTGATTTATTCACTTTACTTTATTGTTTATTAATTTTGTCATACGGAAAACGGAAAACCGAAAACATGAAACCCTCTAGCTGGGACCAATCATCTTTTCCGGTCGCACCCAGTCATCAAAATCTTTCTCCGAGATGCCAGCCTTGATGGCCTCCTCCTTCAGGGTGGTGCCATTCTTATGAGCAGTCTTGGCTATCTCAGCCGACTTATCGTATCCAATGTGTGGATTAAGTGCCGTCACAAGCATCAGGGACTCGTTCATTATCTTGGCTATATTATCCGTGTTCGCCTTGATGCCATTGACGCAGTTCTTAGCAAAAGTGCTGCAGCCATCAGCTGAGATACATAAGGATTTAGTCTAGACATCTCTTAAAGATCTCCTACTAATGGAACTTACCCAGCAGCTTTATCGAACGTAGCACATTGGAAACGATCAGCGGTTTGAAAACGTTCAGCTCAAAGTGTCCATTGGAGCCACCCACAGAGACAGCCACATGATTGCCCATAACCTGAGCACAAATCATTGTCAGTGCCTCGCACTGTGTGGGATTCACCTTGCCAGGCATTATGGAGCTACCCGGCTCGTTGGCCGGCAAGGTGAGCTCACCGAGGCCACAACGTGGACCCGAGCCCAAGAAACGTATATCGTTGGCAATCTTCATCAGGCTGACAGCGATGGTGTTCAATGCGCCATGCACCTCCACCATGGCATCCCTAGCACCCAAGGCCTCGAAAAAGTTAGGAGCACTCACAAACGGCAACGATGTCAGCTGTGCAATCCGGCTGGCAGACTTCTCGGCAAATCCCTTGCGGGTGTTCAAACCGGTGCCCACGGCAGTGCCGCCCAGTGCCAGCTGATAGACATGCGGCAGGACCGCATTAATCCGCTCCAGACCATTGGTTAACTGCTGGGTGTAGCCACTAAACTCTTGGCCCAATGTCAGCGGCACAGCATCCTGTGTATGGGTGCGTCCAATTTTGATAATGTCCTTCCACTCAATGGACTTGTTGTTGAGTGCATCGCGCAGCTGGGTAATCGCTGGCTTCAGGCTCTTCACCAGCTCAATGCCCACCGAAACGTGTATGGCCGTTGGAAAAGTGTCATTGGAGCTCTGTGACTTGTTCACATGATCATTGGGATGCACCGGACTCTTGGAGCCCAGCTCGCCACCCAGCATTTCAATGGCACGATTGCTGATCACCTCGTTGCAATTCATATTTGTCTGTGTGCCCGACCCCGTTTGCCATATGGGCAACGGGAAATGACCCTCATCATACAGTTTGCCACTGATCACTTCATCACAGGCACTCGAAATGGCTGTGACAACCTTGCTGTCCAGTCCAAACTCCTGGTTAACCTCAGCGGCGGCTTTCTTCAATATGCCCATAGCCTGTATAACGGGCTTCTGTGGAGGATCATATTTTAAACCTATTTACATATAATACTGCTTTTCGGTTACCGGCATGCGTTCATCCTTACCGCCAATGGGAAAATTGATGACACAACGCATAGTCTGAGCTCCATAGTAACGATCCGCTGGCACCTCCATTTGTCCAAGCGTATCGCTCTCTATGCGATGAGGTGGCGTAGTTGCTGGCTGGCTACTCATCTTGCTTAGCACTTGTGTATATCTTTTTCTTTTCTTTTCTTATATATTTGTGTGTATATAAAACACAGACTTCAAATGAGACTATGAAATTTTGGGGCACTGCCTGGACTTGGGCTCCAATGTTTGCTTTGTTAGAGTCTAAAGCAGAAAATCACATAGATACATATAAATTATTACTTTAGTAATACTTATAAAATATATATAAATAATTTATCTGTTTACAAAATAATTTGTGTATATATAAATTAATAGTTAATTTATTTATTCATAGAACCCCATTGTCTAAGTACACTTTTTATATCGATTGTAGTATGAGAAATGATCATACAAATATTCCCCATCTAAGGAAATTATCTATGATCGGAGAAAGTATTTACTCAGTTCATAGAACTATTGAGAATCCAAAAAAATGTAGACGATATAAGTTTTTACATAAATCTCATTTTATTGGTTTAAACTACTTAATAATTTATTAGGTGGGTCCCAGCATTTCCGACGGCTTCACCCACGAGTCAAAGTCTTCCTGTGAAATTCCTCTTTTGAGTGCCTCTTGCTTTAGAGTGGTTCCATTATGGTGTGCCGCCTTGGCAATTTCCGCTGATTTATCATAGCCAATGTGAGGATTGAGTGCCGTTACCAGCATAAGCGATTCGTTCATAATCTTCTCAATTTTGCTGGAGTTTGCCTGGATACCTTCAATGCAGTTGGTGGCAAAACACTTCAGGCCATCGCTCAACAGGTTAATGGAGCGCAGGACATTCGAGGCGATCATTGGCATGAAGGCATTCATCTGAAAGTGTCCATTTAAAGCACCCATGGTGACTGCCACCTGGTTGCCCATGACCTGGGCACAAATCATTGTGATAGACTCGCATTGTGTGGGATTCACTTTACCCGGCATTATCGAGCTGCCCGGCTCGTTCTCCGGCAGATGAAGTTCGCCCAGGCCGCAGCGTGGACCGGAGCCCAAGAACCTAATGTCATTGGCTATCTTAATGGTGCTGACGGCAATGGAGTTGAGCTCACCATGCACCTCGACCAAGGCATCCCGTGAGGCGAGAGCCTCGAATAGGTTGGGTGCACTAACGAAGGGCAGACCAGTGAGGTCCGAAACATGCTTGGCACAATGAGCACCGAAGTTCTTGTGGCCAAAAAGACCTGTACCCACTAAGGTGCCACCCACCGACAGCTGGTAAAGATGCTCCGTCGAGGAGTACAGTCTGGTGCGACAGTTGATCATCATTTGCTTGTAGCCACTAAACTCTTGGCCCAGTGTCAAGGGTACTGCATCCATCAGATGGGTGCGACCGATCTTAACGATATCCTTCCACAGAATCTCCTTCTTCTCCAGTGCCTCAATAACGAATCGGAGTGATGGGAATAGCTTCTCCCTCAGCTGCATAGCCACAGCTATATGAATAGCCGAGGAGAAGCTATCATTGGAGAACATTGACATGTTGACATGCTTGAGCGGATGAACCGGATCCTTGCTGCCCAGCTGACCGCCCATAATTTCAATGGCACGATTACTAATCACCTCGTTGACATTCATATTGGTATGTTTGCCCGATCCCCCCTGCCAGATAACCAACGGAAAGTGATGCTCATCGTACAGCTTGCCGGAGATGACATCATCAGCAGCCTTACAAATAGCAAAACAGATGTCGGCTTCCAAGCCGATCTGCCTATTCACCAGAGCACAGGCTTTCTTCAATATGCCCAGGGCAATAATAATAGGACGCTGTTGGAATAACTGTCAGCTTAACTGGTATAGCGTTATCAAGCAGCGAGGACTACCTACCGGTATGCGCTCCTCCATGCCACCAATGGTAAAATTCATAACCGAACGCATTGTGCTTGGTCCAAACATGCGATCCAAGGGAACGTTCACTGGACCCATTTCATCGTACTCAACACGTGTGTCCGGCACCGTTAGACGCGCCAGCTTGTACATCAGATTAAACATTTCCTTCTGGTCGAACGACATCCTGGAATATATGAAATAAAAGAGCCTAGCACGGGGAGTAAGTAATATGGGAATAGAGAAGCAATTGTGTACAAGGGCTACTATGAATTATTTTAATTATTAACTATTTATTTTGTTAAACACTATTAAACACTTCGGATTTGTTGTCATACCTCCAAAACTATGTATTTTTCGATTTCTGGTGGATCGGGGGGTGGTATCAAAAAAGTCACACATTTTGTACTTCTGTATGCTCTACGAGAATATACATAGTGAATTTGGTAACTTTAGCTCTTATAACTTTCAAGTTGTACCAAAAAAAAACATGGTCTGGAATAGAAGGTTATCGATAACTTTAGAACAGGTCGAGATATCGAAAAAATATGATACACTTGTATTGACCCGGCACTACGAGAACTTATATTTCAAATATGATGTATCTAGCTTTTGTAGTCTTTGAGATCAGCGCGTTCATACAGACGTAAGGACAGACGGACGAACGGACAGACGGACATGGCTATATCGACTCGGTGTTGATAGAGAATATATAAGAATATATACATTACGGGGTCAAAGATGCTTCCTTATGCCTGTTACATACTGTTACTAAGTGAGGTGTTTAAGTTTTCTGTCAAAAATCATGCCAAAATGACAAAAAAAACGCTCTGATTGGTCCACAAATGCCCTTCCTAGATTTCAAGCTCCCATAACTTGGTCAAAATTGAGCCGATTGTCAAGCTTGATGTCATTTTGTTCATGGTTCGTCATATATATCAAATCTACATTTCAAATTTATGCATTATTGAAAGTTAAAATTTTTCAAATATTTTTGCGAAAAAAGCATAAGGGGGGACCCTTACCAAAATTTATTTTTCAAAAAATAGATTCTTGAAATTCTTTTTTTAATCGATTGCGGGTGTCAAAATTAGTATAAAAAACTATTGGAAAAATGATTCTGAGGTGTTTCATTTTTCTGTCAAAAATCATGCCAAAATGACAAAAAAAAATGACTTGTAAACGCCTTAAGTCCATACAAATGCCCTTCCTAGACTTCAAACTCCCATAACTTGGTCAAAATTGAGCCGATTGTCAAGCCTGTGGCCATTTTGTTCATGGTTTGTCCTAAATATTAATCCTACATTTCAAGTTTATGCATTATTGAAAGTTACATTTTTTCAAATATTTTTGCGAAAAAAGCATAAGGGGGGACCCTTACCAAAATTGATTTTTCAAAAAATAGATTCTTGAAATTCTTTTTTTAATCGATTGCGGGTGTCAAAATTAGTATAAAAAACTATTGGAAAAATTATTCTGAGGTGTTTCATTTTTCTGTCAAAAATCATGCCAAAATGACAAAAAAAATTGACTTGTAAACGCCTTAAGTCCATACAAATGCCCTTCCTAGACTTCAAACTCCCATAACTTGGTCAAAACTGAGCCGATTGTCAAGCCTGAGGCCATTTTGTTCATGGTTTGTCCTAAATATTAATCCTACATTTCAAGTTTATGCATTATTGAAAGTTAAATTTTTTCAAATATTTTTGCGAAAAAAGCATAAGGGGGACCCTTACCAAAATTGATTTTTCAAAAAATAGATTCTTGAAATTCTTTTTTTAATCGATTGCGGGTGTCAAAATTAGTATAAAAAACTATTGGAAAAATGATTCTGAGGTGTTTCATTTTTCTGTCAAAAATCATGCCAAAATGACAAAAAAAATTGACTTGTAAACGCCTTAAGTCCATACAAATGCCCTTCCTAGACTTCAAACTCCCATAACTTGGTCAAAATTGAGCCGATTGTCAAGCCTGAGGCCATTTTGTTCATGGTTTGTCCTAAATATTAATCCTACATTTCAAGTTTATGCATTATTGAAAGTTAAATTTTTTCAAATATTTTTGCGAAAAAAGCATAAGGGGGGACCCTTACCAAAATTGATTTTTCAAAAAATAGATTCTTGAAATTCTTTTTTTAATCGATTGCGGGTGTCAAAATTAGAATAAAAAACTATTGGAAAAGTGATTCTGAGGTGTTTCATTTTTCTGTCAAAAATCATGCCAAAATGACAAAAAAAATTGACTTGTAAACGCCTTAAGTCCATACAAATGCCCTTCCTAGACTTCAAACTCCCATAACTTGGTCAAAACTGAGCCGATTGTCAAGCCTGACGCCATTTTGTTCATGGTTTATCCTAAATATTAATCCTACATTTCAAGTTTATGCATTATTGAAAGTTAAATTTTTTCATATATTTTTGAGAAAAACATAAGATACCCTTACCAAAATTGATTTACAATAATATTTCTTTAACTGAACTCATACATAGAAAGACACACACACCCATACATAAATAACTGCTTTGTTTATTGTCCGATCGTAATGAAATTTGTAGGACATAAAGATGGCATATAATTGTGTGAGAATGTCAAATCCGATATTCTTTATTCTGTATGATATACGAAAATATACATACAAAATTTGGTGCCTTTACCTCTTATAGTATATAAGCTATACCTAGAAAAAAATATTCTGGACTCTTAATTTATTAATAACTTTAGAACAGGTCGAGATATAGAAAAAAAAAAATTATGAGCCTATATTGAGCCGGCAATACGAGAACTTAAATTACAAAAATATAAAGTCTCTAGCTCTTATGACTTTCAAGCTATGCCCAAAAAGCACTGGTCTGGAATCAAAATTTATCGATAACTTTTGAACTGGAGTAGATAGCGAAAACTTGTTTTCATACAGACGGACAGACGGACATTGATAGTGATCAAGAATATATATACTTTATTGGGTCAGAGATGCTTCCTTATACCTGTTACATACTTTTGCACAAAACCGTTATACCCATTTTCGCATTTTTAATGGGTTCATGATATAAAAATATATGTAATTTATAGTACCTATAAAATAGCCAGCTTTATTTGATTATTTGTTATTACAACAGCATTTCCAGGACTCTTCTACATTAAACTGGTAAATGACCTCATGTAAGTATTTTTCGCCTGGACTGAGGAAGATCGATGGGAATTCGGGATGGTTCATGGAATTAGGAAACTTCTCAGTTTCCACACAGAACGAGCCATGCTTGCGATAATGGGTGCATTCCTTTCCAATCATTGGTGTATCCCCCTTCTCCTCGTCGGGCATATTGTTGGCCGTGTAAAATTGCAGACCCGGCTGATTGGAATAGATTTCCAGGGCACGACCGCTGGGAGGATGCACTAGCTTGGCAATCAGATTAGTGCCAGTGTCTTTGCCTTCGTTGACCACAAAGCAATTGTCGTAGCCCTTGATCAGATGATTGTCGAACTGCTTGAGGCGATCCCCCAGCAGCACTGGTATGCGCATATCGAAGACTGTATCGTCCACATTTAAAAAGTGGCCCGTGGGTATTTGCTGATCATCTGTGTCGACAACCTTTAAGGACGCTATCTCCACTGTATGCTCAGCCAGACCCTTGGGTCCAGAGCCATGGCCAGCCAAATTGAAGTACGCATGATTCGATAGATTAACCGGAGTCGTCTTATCCGTAACCGCCTCATAGCGTATACCGAGTCGGTTTTTATTGTCCAGCCAGTAGGTTATCATCGTGGTCAGCTGGCCCGGGTAACCCTCGTGGCCGTCGGGTGACACATGTCTGAAGGTAATGCCCAAATCTGACTTTCGCACCACCTCCCAAATGACACTATCGAAGCCAACAAAGCCACCATGCAGCTGATACGTGTCCTTAAAGTTCTTGGTCAGCTCGTGTTTCGTGTCACCCACAACGTACTCGCCATTGGCCACACGGTTCGCCACACGGCCCAAGGTGCCGCCGATGTAGGCCGCCTTTGTGCTGATATAGCTGGCAATGTCATCAAAACCGAGGCAGACGTCCTCAATCTTCTGATAGGCATCCGGCATACGTACGCTCTGGATTATGGCGCCCAATTGAATGACTGAAACTGACATCTGATTCTCATTGGTCATTGTGAAGCGGCGCACCATTTCGGGTACCTTGGTAAATGGATTCTTGGCCAGACCAAAGATTTCCTCCTCCAATTTGATGGACATCTTGCTGCTGTTTTTGTTTCTTAAGTTTTGCTTAAGCTGGAATATTTTATAAGTTTTTATTTCCAAACATAATAATATAACAATTACTGCTAGGCACACCTCTTCCTATTGTACTTGAAAATCGTAAAGGTCGCGAGCAGTTGCCACAAAGTCAAAAAAGGGCAAAAGATTATAGAAGGTGCGACTTCTACGGCGTAAACTAAACTGATGTATTTTGTAATGCGAGCGGTTTATATTATTGAAGAGCGACGTTGAGCTGATAGCACATATGTGCATAATATATGTACTATATATGTGCATACGAACTGTGTTAGGTAACACAGGTAGTAATCAATTGCATACTCTCTAAAAAGCTAGATCAACTGAGAGAGAGATTCATAAGATATAGAAACAAATACTTGTACATTTCACATCTCTCTGATACATATTCATACATTCTTATATTGCTTAGGCCCCTGTAGTCAATGTCTGGGTATATAATTTATTTAGATTTATTTGTACAATTTTTAACGAGATATTGAGTGCTTAGATTGAAATGAGTTAAACAGCGTCGTATACATATGTATGTAAGTGTATTTAAACAAATCCAAGAACAACAATTAAAAAGCCAGCAATCTGCTCAGTCTATTATCTTTAAATAGTATATATACAATAGGCTTATTTAACGATAAGCCGCCCTGTGTCTGACCAATAGTCTCTACATCCATCCGCCGCGCCTTCTAGTACTTGTTTATATTAAACAATCGAACGCCATGGAACTGAGGCAACTTTGGCAGGGTAACCACAACCAACGAAATAAAATTGGCAATGAAATGTTCTGTGTTGTTGCGAGTATACAGACAGGTTAACAGAAAGCTGCAAGGAAACAAGAGTTTTAATATGTACTATATACTATATATTATATACATATAACACCCAACTCACAGTACGATTGGAACGGCCGTTAGAAACTTGCGGGTTGGCGTCATTTGAACGCCGTCATCAATTTGCTCCCAGTGTGTCCATTGCCGGCTGCCATCATTCGTAATGCTCATCCAAGGAGCACCTTTGATGATGTGTAGAAAATAAAGATGGGCCTGGAAAAATATGTTTATTAATCACAATACAAAAATGAAATTAACTTTTATAAATTGATATTATTTTTAAATAATTATACTATTAACGTTTTGTAATATTTTAGGTCGACATAAAATAAATAAAAACATATATAGTATATATATTTAAATACTCACTGCGTTATGCAGCAAATTGGTTGTCGTCCAGGCAGCCGAAATTGTCACAAAGGGCACTGATAACAGCAGCAAATGCACAAAGAGCAGTCCAAGGAAATAAGCTAACCAAAAACCACGGGCACTTAGCCAAGAGCTATTGGGATTTATTTCCCCATGTCCGCCAGCAATAGATGTCATTTTTAATGTGCAGATTCCACAGTTGACAATGTGAATGTCTCAAAGTTGTTGTAAACAATAGAGATGAGCAAAATAGACTGTCATAAGGCAAATGTCTTGCTAATGTATTCTTTTGAATGCGAAGTAGTCACGTTAAATATGAAATCGCAACATCACTAATCGATAACATTAATAAATCAACGAACATAATCTGGTTCAACTCACACGAACTAGCTGCAGTAATATCGAATTTTGTAAAATAGCGTTGCTTGTTTTCAGGAAAAAATAATAAGTGGCTTATAAATGCAATTGTTTACATTGATGCAGTATTAATCGTGTTTAAATACAATATGCGATTCTAAAAGTATACAAGAAATACAGCAACAGGCATTAAAATGAGTGGATCCCATATTAAAACAATTTCTAGTGAAGGTAAACTTGATTTATTGGAAAAAAAAAATAAATGTTAAGATTTAATTTATTATACCATTCAAAGGCGGGTATGGAAGTAACACAGCTGTTGTGAAGCCCATACCTAGTATTGAGGAGAAGAACAAGCAAATACAGCAGGAGACGATGATGGAGAAGCTACGTTCGAAATACCGCAACAAGCCGAGGAGCTACGAGGAAATCAAGAAATCACTGAGGATGTACTTTATAGAGAAGAATTATCCTTTGGATCCGCTGTGTAAGGCAGCGCTGCAGTCAGCACTGGACAAACTACAGCACTACATTAAAGTCAGTTCCAGACACGGGCTCGTGGAGCGCCTGGAGAGTCTGTCCCGGCAACTGGGCCTAAAATTCATGGAGGATCAGCAGCTCCTATTCATTTCGACGGATATGTTTTATGTAGAGATACTGCTGGATGCAAGTGGAAACCTCAATGATGTCAAGGTCCACCACGAATGCAAAATTGAGCAGCAACCCAATTCCAGCGCCAGTTCTCAGGAGCTGCTCAACTGCCTCAAAGGGGGCGACTTTGCTGACTTCACGGTGCAGTTGGAGGGCCTGTCCTCCATTTACCAGCTGAACGCTGAGCCCAAGGTCAAGAAAAAGGCCTTTGTAGCCCTGCAGGCCATGGAAACGGATATTTCAAATCTCTACCAGCAGCAGCTGCAACTGCAGCAGATCAGTGGGAATAGCGATAGTTACCACATCATGAATAGGTCCTCGGTTGGCTTAGTGTTGCAGCGACGCGGTGGACATCCCATGAAGCTGACTTACTTCTGCCCGCCCCTTCACCTTATCGAGACTAAGGTAATGGGGGAGAAGCTGGCCACTGGAACTGCAAGTGGAACTGGGAGCAGGGAATTTAGCATTGAGCAGGTAATGAAGAGCCCCAACGGACTCAATGCCACTCTTAATCTGGAGGGCTCCTCTGCGAATAAGCTGCAAATACAGCCAATAGCTAGCTTCACTAGCGACTCTGGTCTCCAACTGGACCATCCCAACTATGCTCCGCTCAACCAGAACAATTCAATGCTGATGCCGGCCACCTATGTTCTTCGCCTCAATAAACCCATGCCCGTTTGCATTGAATCCTTGCGAGCGTTGGGTCTGTCGGGCCTTGGGAATCTTGTAAACGAAGGCACGTCGACTGTGATGAAGCTGATTGTGCAGACGGCCTCGAGGGAGATGGTTAGGAACACCCAAAAGGGCTTGTATGTGAATCTGCCCAAGGAGACGCACTGCTACTTCTTCACGGACAACCGCAGGCTGCAGGGCACGCTGATATCATCGCTGCCTTTCACGGAGCCGGCGCAGGTGCCCAGGATAATCGCGTTCCTCAAGAAGCAGGCGCTCTTCTATACGCTCCTCTCCAGCTGCGTCAGGGAGCATCAGAAACAATACAACGGTATGTTGAATATATCTTGATGATAATCTGATTAATATCCATTTAAATTGCATTCCAGACATGGACAGCACTGTTATTTTGGAGGTAACTGCTGTGTCGCTGAGTCAGATCACTGTGGAGCTGCAGCATCCGTACGAGGAGTCGCTGGCCACTGTCGATTTTCTGCTGGAGGACGGCCAGACAACCTGCACCATTTACTGCCTAAGCAACGATTACGAAGCGCTCTCCCATAAGCTCACCAGGACGGTGCGCCAGGTGCTCTCGATTCCTATGGTTATATACAAGTTGCTCAAGTGCTGGGATGATGAGCATCAGCAAAAGCTACATGGTGCTATCGCGCCCGGACCAGGATCAGGTGGATCAGGTGGTTTCAGCAGCACTGGAGGAGGTGGTGGAGGTGCGAGAAGAGGAGGTGGAAGTGGAGGGATGCATGGACCAAGCAACTTTGGAAAGTTTGCCATGGAAACTGGAGCTGGTGAGGGCCGCAGTGGAGTCGGTGGCGGCTTCAATAGCGTCGGCAATCTCAAAATGGACTCCAAGGTTCGCTCCCTGGCAGATGCCTTCTCTGCCTCCACTTCTGCTGCTGCAGCAATTGCAGGACTCATGAATCTGAAGCGTGAAACAGATCCACAAATGGGCGAAGGCAGCAGCCTCAGCTCCATCAGTGCTTCCCTAGCCACATCATCAGTATCTAAGACCACCGATGAGATCGCCGACAAGTATAAGAACATTTGGAAGGGCAAGACGCCCAACTTGAAGCACTGCGTCAGCATCACGCCCATTGCCGCCGATGGGAAGGCGCCTCCACAGCATCAAGTAGATGTGCAGCGCACGGGCGGCATTGAGATTATACCACTGAATGCATCAGCCAGCGTGGGAGCCCCACCAAGTGCAGGCACCCCAGCCACCACGATTACCATAACGCCCATCACCGGAGCTGGCAAAGAGGCGACCAAGGATATGAAAAAGTCCATAACGAGTGGAAGTGCCACTAAGAGACCCCATGAGAGTAGCTCCTCCTCCTCGTCATCCTCCTCGAACTCCAACTCGAGCAGCAGTAGCAGCAGCAGCTCCTCCAGCGACACGCAGAAAGAAAAGAAGCGCAAGAAGAAGCGAGATGACTCACCCATGGGTCCTCCCGAGAAAATTTACTCACGACAAAACTCCCCAGCAGGTGGCGGCATGGCAGATGCTTCTACAGGGAGCGGCGTGGTGCGCAAGTTCTCGTCGTCGTCAGCTTCATCCTCGCCGAAGGCAGGTGGAGGAGGAGCGGGAAGTGGAGCTGGAGCTGCTCTGGGCCTTATGGCTGGGCAACCATCTGCGCGTCCCAGTCCGAAGCACTCGCCTGTGTACAGCAGTCCCAAGCACAACAGCAACAGTAACACCGCCTCGAACAGTCCAAAGTCGCCTTTCGGAACCCTCTCGCCCAAGCACGGATCCTCCGGCAAGCCGAGCATGTCCACTCTCAAAAGTGCGACGGCGGCCACCAGCCTCAGTCCTAAGGGTGAAAAGTGCGTCGCTAACTCTGGAGGAGGAGTAGGACCCAATGCAGCACATCCTCTTCCTATGGCATCAACTGTCTCCGGCTCCAGCTCTGGCGCTATTCCTTCCATGATGCGGCCCGTGCCGCCATTGACCAGCAGTATCAGCAGCAGCCAGTTGCCGGTTGCCATGAAGAAAGACAAGTCCATGGCCAGCAGCTCCGCTTCCGGAGCCCAATCGGGAATAGCTGCTGCAGTAGCCGCCCTCAAGAGCTCCCAGCAGCAGCAATTGAAATCATCTGTGGCTAGTTTATCTCATCTGGCAGCAGGTGGCAGTCTGAGCAGCTATGCGGCTCCAGCCGTGGCCGCCTTGGAACTGAATGCCCTGCGCAAGGGAATGACGGGAGCGGGAGTGGGACCGGGAATGGGCGCAGCTGCGGGAGCGGTAGGTGCGGTAAGTCCGTTTTCAATTTATGAGTAGCTCTCGTTGTGTGCCCACCTCCGCCTCCAACTCCAACTGCATCTCTAACCCTCAGTTGAAATCCTGTTTACTGTTTCTAATTTTGCATATAACTAAAACTTTAATTTGATTACAAATTGTAATTAGTTGAACTCAATTAAATAATTGTAATTACTTATCTACATATGTAATTAATTATCGCTGCTGTAGCTTTTGATTTAATTTACTATTTGTTCTGTTTGTAAATATATTTACTATTATCTATTTTCTAATTGCATCCGTTTTATTTATTTCTTATTTTATTATTTCCTGTGATGGGTTCTATCGCTAGTGTGGATTCCCAGGATTCCTCCACATATGCACTTTTCAAATTTGGTTTTTATATTCAAGATATTTAAGTCTCTTAACTCAGATGCTGTAGAAATTGAAGAGGCTAAAGATATAAAGCTTGGTATCTGGTATCGCTGGAATCTCTGATTATTCTTAACAAGGATAGTAATTCAAGTGATTGATTGATCTCTTTATCTGCATACAATTAATGATTTTATTACTAACTCCTGCAAATTTAAGTTAATTATACTGTTCTATTGTATTCAGTTGATTCTTCTGTTTGCTTATCAGAATTATAAAGTATAGTATAATATTTTGGGACCACTGATAAACTTGATACTAACGGGTATTCTCTCTCTATCTCTCTCGCTCTGGCTCTCGATCTTGTTCTCTCTTTCGAACACTCGCTGATCTCTTTGCATGGAATGGGAAATGATTAACCCACAATCAACACTTGTGCTCCTTTCTGACACATTCCTTGTTTGATTGATTTAATTTGCTCCTCGCATCGATTTTCATTTGTTTGTCTCCACACACACACATACACACACACGCACGCACAACACAACCACGCGCTTCCTTTGTCAGGTTAGTTTGATGACGTCGACGGCAGCTTCGACGGCAACCATTCCCACCACAATAACCACCCAAACCACAACAGCAGCAGCAGCAGCAGCAGCGGCTTCATCAGTCTCAGCAGCAGCAGCAACAGTAGCAGTGGAAACGGGAGTGGGATTGGGAGCACCACTTGCACCACCAATATCAACATCAACAACACAGCAGCAGCAGGCAGCGGGGCAACATAGTAGCGACAACTGCAGCTCCAGCTCCAGCTCCACCAGCAGCAGCAGTATCCTTACAGGAGCAGTCTCTGGCCTTTCTACGGGGTACATGGTGAAGCCGAGCAGCCAGGAGGGCCTTAAGATGACCATCAATAAAACAGGCAGTGGAAAGAGAGAGAGCAAGGGTGGAACAACTGGTTCCTCCTCCTCCTCCTCCACGTCGTCATCCTCAGCTAGCAACAAGAAGCAGCACACGGGCTTGAAGCCGGGCGTCAATAGTGGACCAGCGTCAAGGAAGGCACCTTCAGGAGGAAGCAGCTCCAGCAAACACCTCTTCCAAAAGGCCAACTCTTCTGGCAATCTGAGCAGCAAACTAAGCGGCTCCTCCACTTCAGGCGGAGGCTTGCCGCTGACCAAGAGCAACAGCACCAACTCCTTCCAGGAACAAGGTGTGCCCAGGCGCAGGCCCAGCATGGGTAACAGCAGTGGAGGCGGAGTCCAGCGCAAGGTACCATCTGGATCGGGAATAGGAACAGCAGTGGGGGCAGGTAGAATGTCGCCAGCAGCGATGAGTGGGTCGATGTCACAGCCTCCGCCTCGCTTTGATCACCACACGGACATGATGACCATTCTGCAGTACGCCTCGCCCACGATGGCAGCCAGCATGGAGGGCTTCATCAAAGGACTGCACAACAAGTTTCAGATACCAAAATTGTCTCAGCGCTTAAGTGGCATAAGTGGGCACACCACTTCCAGCACAGATCAGACGCTATCGACGGCCTCTGCCTCCTCCTCCTCTTCCTCGCAGGAGCAGCAGCAGCAGCAGCAGATGAGCTCATTGGCATCCAGTCTAACAGGAACGTCCAGTGGCAGTAGTGGATCGCAGAAGCCATCGACAAGTGCTGCTTCCGATTTGCTGCTCAACCTGAGCAGCAGTGGAGGAATAGGCCCAGGTGATGGCATCGACGAGGAGCTGCTCGCCAGATTGGCAGGCGAATGACATCTCGAAATGAATCTTAACTTCTCTGCAATCCTTACTTAGTTGATTGAATGTATTCAATGCCTTTAAGTGCACTCTGCCGATGAGCTGTGGTTTGTAACATGTCGTAAATAGGATTATGATTGATTATAGTAGATTTAAGTATATATAGCTATATATGTAACTGGTACATAGTGAGAAATATGATTATAAAGTTGCTGCCTTAAATTACAAAAAATTCCTTTCTGGAAACTTCTATAAATACTTGTTCTTATTTTATCTCTAGTTTTCTCTTCCCTAACTCGAACCTCCATCTGCCAAAATCCTAAGAAAAATGTTCATAACTGAATAAGCCGACAAAGTTACATCAGTGGAAAATGTTCTCTCGTCGATTTCGAGATGTTTGACTGTATGTATATAGAAATTGATGTCTTATCTGATGCGGTTTATTAATGAAGGCAATGTAAACTGCTGGAGGCTTGTGGTTTACAGCTCGCAGCCACATATGTAACTACGTCAGAGGCAGGCGAAACAAACAGCAATTGCATTGGGGGTCAGGAAACTCGACCTCAGTCGAATTGGATGCAGTGATAGGCAGTAGGAGATCAATTGAGTACAAATTAGAATAAAAATCATGGCAAAATATGCGAATGTATTTAAACGCTTTAAGCTTAAGGGATAGTAAACTGTGAAATGCTGATTAGATACTGAGCTGCACACTCTGGACGCTCTGGAGGACGTTGCTATAACGGGCCAACACTGGTTGCACCTCCTCGGCAATGAACTCGTCCACCTGCTCGCTGGCGCGGCCAGTGAAGGTGCGTGCATCCAGTATGTCCTCCAGCTGATCCAAGATGGGTGCAAAGTAGGAATCGTTGCGTACACGCTCTACCAGATCATTGTCCTTGCCATGCTGCTTGACCTGAGCGCCTGCCTCTTGGGAGAGGACGCGAATCTTCTCGTGGCACACCTGGCGATCGCCACCGGCCTTAACCATCGCCATGATGATGTTCTCAGTGGACATGAACGGCAGCTCCTGGGCAATGTGCCGCTCAATGACTCTCGGATAGACGACCAATCCTTGCGAGATATTCAGCAGCGTGAGCAGCGCCGCATCCGCAGAGAGGAAGCCCTCGGACAGCGTCAGACGCCTGTTGGCCGAGTCATCCAGAGTGCGCTCCAGCCACTGGGTGGCATGAGTATTCGCCGCATTGCTGAACAGCGTGATGAGATGGCGAGAGAGGGCGCAGCAGCGTTCCGAGCGCATCGGATTGCGTTTGTACGGCATTGCCGAGGAGCCAATCTGGGTGCTCTCGAAGGGCTCCTCCAGCTCCTTGCGCGAGGCGAGTATGCGCAGGTCCGAGCACATCTTGTGTATACTGCTGCCCAGGCTGGCCAATGCCCCCATCACCTCTACGTCCACCTTGCGCGTATATGTCTGTCCGGTGACAGCGTAGGGTTTGCTGAATCCTGCCAGCTGCGTGACCAGCTTGTCCAGCTGCTTTACCTTTTGCCCATCGCCATTGAAGAGCTGCAGGAAGGATGCCTGTGTCCCGGTGGTGCCCTTGACACCACGGAAGCGCAGATCCTCTAGACAGCGGCGCAGCGCACGCTCGTCCATCAACAGATCCTGCATCCACAGGCAAGCCCGCTTACCCACAGTGGTCAGCTGCGCCGGCTGCAGATGTGTGAAACCCAGCGTCGGAAGATCCTTGTACGTCTCGGCAAACTGCCTCAGCCTGTCCACAACGGTTGCCACGCGCGGCAGCAGCAGCTGCAGTGCATCCCGTAGTACTATGAGATCAGTGTTGTCGCCCACATAGCACGAGGTGGCGCCCAGATGGATAACCGGAGCCGCCGCCGGACACTGCTTGGCAAAGACGTGAACATGGGCCATGACATCGTGCCGGGTGAGACGCTCCTCGGCAGCAGCCGCCTGGAAATCGATGTCCTTTATGTGCTGCTCCATTTGGGTAATCTGCTCCTCGGTTATTTCCAATCCCAGCGTCTGCTCCGCTTTGGCCAGGAAGACCCATAGTTGGCGCCAAGTGGAGAACTTGTTCTGGTCACTGAACAAAAACTGCATCTCCTTGCTGGCATAGCGGGTGCTCAGCGGCGACTGGTAACCCTCGTAATTGCTAGACATTTCTATTATGTTCCTCTTCCCAGATTAAACACGAACCACCTGCACCAATTAACACTTTTCGACTGATGAGAAAAAAAATACCACATGTTGCTCTCTTGCGTTTCAGTGTTACCAGAGTAGAGCATGCAAAAATACTGAAATTATATGTACATGCTCATATCGATATTGATGTGAAGCGGTATCGATAAATCAAACACTTAAAAACGCATAATTCAAATGGTTAATAAGCACATAATCTATGCCTGGCTTATATGTATATTTAAGAAAACAACTGATCCGAATAAATCTAAATACAGAACATATAAAAATTAATTTAATTTAAGGCAGTTTCTTGACATAAATATTCATGAAATTAGCTTATGTTTATTCTTATAATAGACTACCTTAACGTATTTTTATTTTGTGTAACAAACCACAGCTCATCGTCAGAGTGCACTTAAAGGCATTGAATACATTCAATCAACTTAGTAAGGATTGCAGAGAAGTTAAGATTCATTTCGAGATGTCATTCGCCTGCCAATCTGGCGAGCAGCTCCTCGTCGATGCCATCACCTGGGCCTATTCCTCCACTGCTGCTCAGGTTGAGCAGCAAATCGGTAGCAGCACTTGTCGATGGCTTCTGTGATCCACTACTGCCACTGGACGTCCCTGATAGGCTGGATGGCAATGAGCTCATCTGCTGCTGCTGCTCCTGCGAGGAAGAGGAGGAGGGGGCAGAGGCCGTCGATAGCGTCTGATCTGTGCTGGAAGTGGTGTGCCCACTTGTGCCACTGTTGCCACTTAAGCGCTGAGACAATTTTGGTATCTGAAACTTGTTGTGCAGTCCTTTGATGAAGCCCTCCATGCTGGCTGCCATCGTGGGCGAGGCGTACTGCAGAATGGTCATCATGTCCGTGTGGTGATCAAAGCGAGGCGGAGGCTGTGACATTGACCCACTCATCGCTGCTGGCGACATTCTACCTGCCCCCACTGCTGTTCCTATTCCCGATCCAGATGGTACCTTGCGCTGGACTCCGCCTCCACTGCTGTTACCCATGCTGGGCCTGCGCCTGGGCACACCGTGTTCCTGGAAGGAGTTGGTGCTGTTGCTCTTGGTCAGCGGCAAGCCCCCGCCTGAAGTGGAGGAGCCGCTTAGTTTGCTGCTCAGATTGCCAGAAGAGTTGGCCTTTTGGAAGAGGTGTTTGCTGGAGCTGCTTCCTCCTGAAGGTGCCTTCCTTGACGCTGGTCCACTATTGACGCCCGGCTTCAAGCCTGTGTGCTGCTTCTTGTTGCTAGCTGAGGATGACGACGTGGAGGAGGAGGAGGAACCAGTTGTTCCACCCTTGCTCTCTCTCTTTCCACTGCCTGTTTTATTGATGGTCATCTTAAGGCCCTCCTGGCTGCTCGGCTTCACCATGTACCCCGTAGAAAGGCCAGAGACTGCTCCTGTAAGGATACTGCTGCTGCTGGTGGAGCTGGAGCTGGAGCTGCAGTTGTCGCTACTATGTTGCCCCGCTGCCTGCTGCTGCTGTGTTGTTGATGTTGATATTGGTGGTGCAAGTGGTGCTCCCAATCCCACTCCCGTTTCCACTGCTACTGTTGCTGCTGCTGCTGAGACTGATGAAGCCGCTGCTGCTGCTGCTGTTGTGGTTTGGGTGGTTATTGTGGTGGGAATGGTTGCCGTCGAAGCTGCCGTCGACGTCATCAAACTAACCTGACAAAGGAAGCGCGTGGTTGTGTTGTGTGTGTGTGTATGTGTGTGTGTGGAGACAAACAAATGAAAATCGATGCGAGGAGCAAATTAAATCAATCAAACAAGGAATGTGTCAGAAAGGAGCACAAGTGTTGATTGTGGGTTAATCATTTCCCATTCCATGCAAAGAGATCAGCGAGTGTTCGAAAGAGAGAACAAGATCGAGAGCGAGAGCGAGAGAGATAGAGAGAGAATACCCGTTAGTATCAAGTTTATCAGTGGTTCCAAAATATTATACTATACTTTATAATTCTGATAAGCAAACAGAAGAATCAACTGAATACAATAGAATAGTATGATTAACTTAAATTTGCAGGAGTTAGTAATAAAATCATTAATTGTTTGCAGATAAAGAGATCAATCAATCAATTGAATTAATATCCTTGCTAAGAATAATCAGAGATTCCAGCGATACCAGATACCAAGCTTTATATCTTTAGCCTCTTCAATTTCTACAGCATCTGAGTTAAGAGAGTTAAATATCTTGAATATAAAAATCAAATTTGAAAAGTGCATATGTGGAGGAATCCTGGGAATCCACACTAGCGATAGAACCCATCACAGGAAATAATAAAATAAGAAATAAATAAAACGGATGCAATTAGAAAATAGATAATAGTAAATATATTTACAAACAGAACAAATAGTAAATTAAATCAAAAGCTACAGCAGCGATAATTAATTACATATGTAGATAAGTAATTACAATTATTTAATTGAGTTCAACTAATTACAATTTGTAATCAAATTAAAGTTTTAGTTATATGCAAAATTAGAAACAGTAAACAGGATTTCAACTGAGGGTTAGAGATGCAGTTGGAGTTGGAGGCGGAGGTGGGCACACAACGAGAGCTACTCATAAATTGAAAACGGACTTACCGCACCTACCGCTCCCGCAGCTGCGCCCATTCCCGGTCCCACTCCCGCTCCCGTCATTCCCTTGCGCAGGGCATTCAGTTCCAAGGCGGCCACGGCTGGAGCCGCATAGCTGCTCAGACTGCCACCTGCTGCCAGATGAGATAAACTAGCCACAGACGATTTCAATTGCTGCTGCTGGGAGCTCTTGAGGGCGGCTACTGCAGCAGCTATTCCCGATTGGGCTCCGGAAGCGGAGCTGCTGGCCATGGACTTGTCTTTCTTCATGGCAACCGGCAACTGGCTGCTGCTGATACTGCTGGTCAATGGCGGCACGGGCCGCATCATGGAAGGAATAGCGCCAGAGCCGGAGACAGTTGATGCCATAGGAAGAGGATGAGCTGCATTGGGTCCTACTCCTCCTCCAGAGTTAGCGACGGACTTTTCACCCTTAGGACTGAGGCTGGTGGCCGCCGTCGCACTTTTGAGAGTGGACATGCTCGGCTTGCCGGAGGATCCGTGCTTGGGCGAGAGGGTTCCGAAAGGCGACTTTGGACTGTTCGAGGCGGTGTTACTGTTGCTGTTGTGCTTGGGACTGCTGTACACAGGCGAGTGCTTCGGACTGGGACGCGCAGATGGTTGCCCAGCCATAAGGCCCAGAGCAGCTCCAGCTCCACTTCCCGCTCCTCCTCCACCTGCCTTCGGCGAGGATGAAGCTGACGACGACGAGAACTTGCGCACCACGCCGCTCCCTGCAGAAGCATCTGCCATGCCGCCACCTGCTGGGGAGTTTTGTCGTGAGTAAATTTTCTCGGGAGGACCCATGGGTGAGTCATCTCGCTTCTTCTTGCGCTTCTTTTCTTTCTGCGTGTCGCTGGAGGAGCTGCTGCTGCTACTGCTGCTCGAGTTGGAGTTCGAGGAGGATGACGAGGAGGAGGAGCTACTCTCATGGGGTCTCTTAGTGGCACTTCCACTCGTTATGGACTTTTTCATATCCTTGGTCGCCTCTTTGCCAGCTCCGGTGATGGGCGTTATGGTAATCGTGGTGGCTGGGGTGCCTGCACTTGGTGGGGCTCCCACGCTGGCTGATGCATTCAGTGGTATAATCTCAATGCCGCCCGTGCGCTGCACATCTACTTGATGCTGTGGAGGCGCCTTCCCATCGGCGGCAATGGGCGTGATGCTGACGCAGTGCTTCAAGTTGGGCGTCTTGTCCTTCCAAATGTTCTTATACTTGTCGGCGATCTCATCGGTGGTCTTAGATACTGATGATGTGGCTAGGGAAGCACTGATGGAGCTGAGGCTGCTGCCTTCGCCCATTTGTGGATCTGTTTCACGCTTCAGATTCATGAGTCCTGCAATTGCTGCAGCAGCAGAAGTGGAGGCAGAGAAGGCATCTGCCAGGGAGCGAACCTTGGAGTCCATTTTGAGATTGCCGACGCTATTGAAGCCGCCACCGACTCCACTGCGGCCCTCACCAGCTCCAGTTTCCATGGCAAACTTTCCAAAGTTGCTTGGTCCATGCATCCCTCCACTTCCACCTCCTCTTCTCGCACCTCCACCACCTCCTCCAGTGCTGCTGAAACCACCTGATCCACCTGATCCTGGTCCGGGCGCGATAGCACCATGTAGCTTTTGCTGATGCTCATCATCCCAGCACTTGAGCAACTTGTATATAACCATAGGAATCGAGAGCACCTGGCGCACCGTCCTGGTGAGCTTATGGGAGAGCGCTTCGTAATCGTTGCTTAGGCAGTAAATGGTGCAGGTTGTCTGGCCGTCCTCCAGCAGAAAATCGACAGTGGCCAGCGACTCCTCGTACGGATGCTGCAGCTCCACAGTGATCTGACTCAGCGACACAGCAGTTACCTCCAAAATAACAGTGCTGTCCATGTCTGGAATGCAATTTAAATGGATATTAATCAGATTATCATCAAGATATATTCAACATACCGTTGTATTGTTTCTGATGCTCCCTGACGCAGCTGGAGAGGAGCGTATAGAAGAGCGCCTGCTTCTTGAGGAACGCGATTATCCTGGGCACCTGCGCCGGCTCCGTGAAAGGCAGCGATGATATCAGCGTGCCCTGCAGTCTGCGGTTGTCCGTGAAGAAGTAGCAGTGCGTCTCCTTGGGCAGATTCACATACAAGCCCTTTTGGGTGTTCCTAACCATCTCCCTCGAGGCCGTCTGCACAATCAGCTTCATCACAGTCGACGTGCCTTCGTTTACAAGATTCCCAAGGCCCGACAGACCCAACGCTCGCAAGGATTCAATGCAAACGGGCATGGGTTTATTGAGGCGAAGAACATAGGTGGCCGGCATCAGCATTGAATTGTTCTGGGTGAGCGGAGCATAGTTGGGATGGTCCAGTTGGAGACCAGAGTCGCTAGTGAAGCTAGCTATTGGCTGTATTTGCAGCTTATTCGCAGAGGAGCCTTCCAGATTAAGAGTGGCATTGAGTCCGTTGGGGCTCTTCATTACCTGCTCAATGCTGAATTCCCTGCTCCCAGTTCCACTTGCAGTTCCAGTGGCCAGCTTCTCCCCCATTACCTTAGTCTCGATAAGGTGAAGGGGCGGGCAGAAGTAAGTCAGCTTCATTGGATGTCCACCGCGTCGCTGCAACACTAAGCCAACCGAGGACCTATTCATGATGTGGTAACTATCGCTATTCCCACTGATCTGCTGCAGTTGCAGCTGCTGCTGGTAGAGATTTGAAATATCCGTTTCCATGGCCTGCAGGGCTACAAAGGCCTTTTTCTTGACCTTGGGCTCAGCGTTCAGCTGGTAAATGGAGGACAGGCCCTCCAACTGCACCGTGAAGTCAGCAAAGTCGCCCCCTTTGAGGCAGTTGAGCAGCTCCTGAGAACTGGCGCTGGAATTGGGTTGCTGCTCAATTTTGCATTCGTGGTGGACCTTGACATCATTGAGGTTTCCACTTGCATCCAGCAGTATCTCTACATAAAACATATCCGTCGAAATGAATAGGAGCTGCTGATCCTCCATGAATTTTAGGCCCAGTTGCCGGGACAGACTCTCCAGACGCTCCACGAGCCCGTGTCGGGAACTGACTTTAATGTAGTGCTGTAGCTTGTCCAGTGCTGACTGCAGCGCTGCCTTACACAGCGGATCCAAAGGATAATTCTTCTCTATAAAGTACATCCTCAGTGATTTCTTGATTTCCTCGTAGCTCCTCGGCTTGTTGCGGTATTTCGAACGTAGCTTCTCCATCATCGTCTCCTGCTGTATTTGCTTGTTCTTCTCCTCAATACTAGGTATGGGCTTCACTACAGCTGTGTTACTTCCATACCCGCCTATGATAAACAATACAAAATTAGTTTTAAAATGTTTCCCTTTTTAGCAATTAAATAAAATTACCTCCACTTGTAATAGTTTTTATATGAGATCCGCTCATTTTAATGCCTTTTTCTTTCTATATTTAATACTTTTAAAATTGCATATTGTATTTAATTGATATGAATGTTGCTAGTTGTAAGCAATCGCGTATTAAACATTAATTTTTCAGCTAATTGTATTTTTTCTGCAAAGGAAGCAACGCTATGTGCTAAAACGTCGTTCACTTCAATTAATTCGTATGAACTGAACCAGTTCATGCTGGCATCTGCTTTGTTATCGATTGTCTCTTTCGATTGTTGTTGATTTAAATGTAGGTAACGCTCAATATAATTTAAATTTTTTACTGCTATTATTTATGATAATTAATATTTCTTGCATTGAATATTTTTAGTTTACAATAGCTTATGCAGTCTTAATCACTTTATGAACAATGGCAAGCAAAGTAAATCACAACATACTTTAAGCTAATTCTAGTGTAATTTGTTTGTTATATGTCAACAACGAATTTTTTGTATTTTTGAACTGTTATCATTTTAATATCTGTATACACTCATGTACTTGGCTACATGACATAAACTAAAATCAAAAAGCACGTAACGGCTAACCACTCAGGCGGAATAATAGGCTATAGTATATTGCCTCCTGCACCACCTTAGACGAGTTCACACACGAGGCAACAATTTTAACTTCATTAGGCTTCGACAAAAGTTACCTGCTAGCTGGTTGCCTGTAAGTCTTCTGTTTCCGCTCGGTTACCGGAAGCTGCGTCAAATATCATAACTGCCAAAACAGGCAGCTTCGCGTATAATTCAATTGCCCGTTGGCTCCCAGAATCGTTGAAGCACTCACATCTTTACACACATCATACATGGCGTATGTTCAGTGTCATTCGTCTGATTTCTTAGATTTTCTTTATTGCATTTTCAATTTCAATTTCAATTTTCAGGCTCAGTTGCGCGACAGGCTGTCTGTCAGGACACAAGGGAACGAGCAAATCCCACAAAGCCCAAAAGCCAACCACATTAACAATTTAATGAGCGCCCATGGAGCTGGTTGCCACTTGGCTAGTCAATCAATGACTATACATTTTTGATGTGCCCTTTACTCCGCTGAATATGTATAATTATCTAAGTCGGTTTATTATTTATTTTCCAATCGCTAATTCGTTTCAAGTATATAAATAGTAATCAAATTTTCTAAAGTAATATATATTTTTCTCAATAGAGACTGGTTCAGCTGTTTATACTCTTTAAATGTACAATATAGAGTATAAAAGAGTGATGTTTCTATTTATTTACACTTCAATTAGCTTACGAAAAAAGTCCTTGGATGGATCCCCGTCACAAATCACGAATGAAATGCTTCAACAGCTCCCCTACTGACAGCATCTAATTTAACTTGATTAACGCAATCATGTGCATAATTTGGCCGGGGCTGGAGCCCAGCTGTGATTGAGTCTTGCCGTGGCCAAATGTTTTCTTAAAGTTGTAACCTTATCGGTTTCACATTAGGGCAACGCCACGCCCACTTTGCCATTTGTTGGCCCACACACAAAGCCAACAAACAAAACCTAATTTACATAGAATAACCAGCGATTATCGCATCAAGTCGCCTTGTGGCTGCCGCAAAGTGAGCCTGCAGCCTTTTTAATATGCACCAACGTTGCATCTTTAACTAAAGTCTCTGCACTTCCGACTAGAGATGTGCGCGTGACACGATAAGAACACAAACTACACAAGTGACATGAACGGTTCAAACTTTACACGACATCAAATACTTTTGTTAACTATTTTTGGTTTAAATATGTGAATTCTCAGATAATGTGACTACATTTTATATACATAATTATTTTCATGTTATATTTTTAATACCTTGCCATAAAATAAAACTTTAGTTCCGGCTTACTTCCTCCACGCAAAAACATGGATGCTGCATGCTGTCCACACAAGCTGAACAAAAAGTTGTATGCACTTGCAAAATATTGACGATGTGGACGCTTAAAATTTGATGCTCTGCTTGGCTGGTTACGATGTGCACTTCAACCTCCCAGCTGGCTCTCTGATTCCAGTAAGGTTACTAGTTACTGGTTACTGGTTACAGGCGTTAACTAAGTTGACTTTGTCCTCGGTGCTAGTTGGCTTACATCAGCTTTAAAAACTCTTTTATTTTAAGAAAGCTAAAGTTTGTTGGGTTTTTTTCTGCGACAAGTTAAATACATACAATGCAAATGAGTTGTTGTTTTTATTGCTATGCTGCTTTTATATACAATTATTAAGTGTTGGCTTATGTATGCATAGTTATATAAATGTATATAGAAGGAAAAGGACATCGGCTTTCAAATGTCTAATTGTTTTTAACAGTCAGCAAATACAAAAGACTATACTATTATTAAAATTAATTTTTAAGATTTTTTTCTTATTAAATTTGGTGCTTTTCTTTTGGTTATATTAAATAGTAAAATCATCAACTACTTGATAAGCACGTAGTTTTTGCTTGAATGCTTTGTGGCCTCGTCTATCACTAAATGTTAATCACATTAAACACACTATAAGCCATTTGAATTATCTTGGCGAGAGTTTAAGTTTACCTCTTACAAATTCTCTCAAAGCTGTTATAAATTCTCGATATGTATGTCCCCCAACACACGTTGCATCACCTTTAAGCGCAACGTAAGCGCCAAATGTATTTCGAAAGCAATTCAATTTCCTTTTGCTGGCATCGTCCTTGGTCCTGTAGCCAGCTGGTACAACTTCACGTCGCGTCGCTTGGATACTTTGGTTATTGATTGTCAGCCTTAATTTACCAAACAGTTCCTGAACATCCACAGCGGAGCCAACTTGGCGCACTCTTCTGGCGCTGCAATTTGCCATTCTGTTAATTTACCATTGTCACGAGCTGTGTTTAGATAGTCTAAAGAAGTTTTGTCTGCTTTTCAGATCTGCTTATAAATGTGGGGCTTTGCAATTTAAACGAATTTTAATTGCAAACTCGTGACTATTGTCATGTAATTAACTAAGCTTTTAAAGACTTTTTAATTGTGTGAAACTTATACATAGAAATATCTGAATGCTATTTTTTTCTTTCATTTGGCTTGTATAAACCAAAAATTGTATTTCTCAAAATTGATTGCTGTTCCTATTGACGCAGATGAAAGGTAATCAAAACGGGCTTCGGTTTGAAAATATGTTCATTTTTGGCAAAGTTATGGCAGTTTAAAGTCAAAAAAGGATATTTCTAGTAACTTGATTACTTCACACGTCAATAATATAGTCGAGAAAATTGATGAAAAATCCGAAAAAAACTTCTGTCTGTGATTTGATGCGCATCTCTGAAGACAATCACCTTTAAGGATTTTCAATCAGCTGTGACCACATTGCTGTTTACATTGCCCTCACATTTATGAGCTGGGGTCGTTTGCTTACCTGGTGATTAGTACTATCAACGCTGGCGGCCTTGAAGGCAAGTTCAATAAGGCCAGGATCAAATCGAGTATGTGTTTCTTTGTGTTTGTGTGCGTGTGCGTGGGTGTTGCTGTTGCTGTAACTGTTCGTTATGCCTTTGGCATTGTAATCAACAAAAATTAAACACCCTGGCCAGGCATAATCCACGACTGGCATGTCGTTGCCCGGGCCAAGCAAGCGTGTAAATGCAATTTCCGTTTGGTGCAACCGGAATTTCGTGCACGCCAGTGGATCGCCGAGTGACGGTTTGACTGACGGCAGACAGCAAACAGCAAGAACAATAACAACAACAACAACAACAACAACAAACATCAGCAGGCAATGTGCCAACATTGAGCGACGTCATACTGATGCAGCTGCCCCAGGACGCAGATCTGTCAAGCAACACAGGTAAAAAACCATACAATTGTATTTATTTTGTTTTTATTTAAATGGAAACACACACTGAAATTAAAATACAATTCTTTTAAAAATACCGGTTTGACTGAATTGGATCTTCACACTGCCACAATTTTGTAATATATAAAAGAAAATCTCTGCATTTACATATTTATTTATTTATAATAAACCGAAATTGATGTAAACTCGTCCAGGGTATTAAGTTTCAGTGAAAATTATTTTGGCTGTCATATCTAGTTACAAAATGGTTAAGCAGAATGTAAGTACATATATTAAGTTTCTGAAAAGATATATATATATATATACTTATATACTGTCTTGTGATTCAAAGCTCTTTAGGTTCAATATTTTGAGCTAGAGTGCTGATTAAGTGTTTATTTGGAAATATTATAATTATGTTATTGGTATTGGTTATAGGTAGTTAAGGAAATGTGAAACGAAGAAATGAAATAATTAGTATATATATAAAAAGGGCACAGGATAAGTCGCGTAAGCTTAAATGAAGCATGCTTATTCGGTTTTAATATATTGTCCACTGATTTTCAGCGTATTCATTTTTGCATTATATTGAGCTCATTTATGGTCATGGACCGAATGCGAATGCAGCATTATTCACAGCATCCTTTGCTTTGGTTGTCCTTGTTGTTGCTGTTGCTGCTGCTCGTAATCGCGTTCTTCTCTGGATAATATGCTCTGGGTTATTGCTTTTTGCATGTATGTATGTGAGCATGTTTTTATGTATGTATGTACTTACATATTGTTGCTTCTCGTTGGTGCTTTCAATTTTATTGCTGTTTGACCACAACGTATTTTATGCGCATTTTATGCTCAACATTTTTTTTTATGGTTCGAAAAAGTGCACGATAAACTTTTGATTTTGTAGTCCTTTGTAATAACTTTAAGTGCAAGCACGTTTATTATTTCAATATTACAATGGTTATTTATATATTTTTTTTGGTAGAAAATGCTTCAACGAACTCTGTTCGCTTATGATTTGGATATGTGCTGGGTTAAATGAATTGAAATAACTTTCAATTGATTGCACCTCAGTTCTTCATAATGTTTAAGTTTTTCAGTCTTTAGTTGGACGTTATCAAATGAAAACACGTCCTTACAGCTTGTTGCAAGAAGATAACTCGTGAAAATAACCCCAAGAGTCGTCTTTAGTGCTCCTAAACAAAGTTGATGTCTGAAATGCCTTTTTTCCGGTTTTTTTTTATATTATTTTGCTCAACTGGCGCTTAATGGTGCAATTTGTATGCTGAATATCTTATGCAACAAACTGTGGCAAGCTATGGACCGGGGCCAAAGCACTTTGAGGCTTACATCCTTAAATATAAAAATATATAAAAGAAATTTCGTTGCAAGTATAAAATGTAATTATTATGACTTATGAAAAGAGCAGACTTCAAGGGCGAATACTTATTGTTCAGTTGCCTTAATTGCTAATTAACACTGACTATAAGATATATAACAAGATTATATTTCTTTGAACAAATATATATATATATATATATTTACTGTGTGGCTTTCGTCATTAAAATCTGTTACTTCGCATTGTTGCTAAATGTTTTGTAATAATGTAATAATGTAATAACAATATAAGCAATTTCCAAACACAATAAGCAAAAACCACTTGGTTAAAAGTAATTTGTGCGGCAATTAGTGTACGTAAAGGAAGCAAATACTTGAGGCAGACCTATGTGGCACATTCTCAAGCCCTATGTGCAGCCAGCCGCCATGCGAAAGATTTTCACAATTCTGATTGTGCCTCAGAGCAAGACATACGCATACCAGAGACAGTCACGTGACATGAAGAACTGTCACGATTCCTAGCTCATGTTGGGTTGTTTTATTACAAATTCTCTCTCTAAGTTCGCAATCGTGATGCCAAAGTGGATGACTTCTGAGAGTGCGCTTTACATAGTTAAAATACAACTTATATATTCTTTTAGATGATAGAAGATGACAGCAAGATAGAAAAATATACTGTGCTCAAAATGAAAGACACATTTTGAACTTTAAAAATCACTAGATAATTTTTTGCAACGGCTATACATTACAGCATCCACATTCTAGCCTGGGATTGGACCTATTTGCTCTAATTAAAAACCGATGTTGAGGTTGCCGATGATTTAATGCTCACGCGCTCATATCTAGAGAGCACCGTACAAATATTCCTACATACACACGCACACACATACATATACACCTTTTTATATTATCCCCAGGGACACTTGAGACGCCATCGTCGTCGCCATCGCCATCGTCAAAGCCAAAGCCAAAGCCGCTTGACACTCGTGTGATAAGCAACGATGGCGACAAAGCGACATGTTGAAAGCAAACAGCAGTGCTACAAAACAATGCATGCAACAACATGTACAACAACAATAGAAACACCAGCAGCAGCTGTAACAATAACAACATGAAGAGCACACAGATTCAATGAAATGTTAAGGCAAAGCACTTACAATAAAAAGTGTCGACCAAGTCATAGAAGTCGTCACATGGACGCACTTAAATGGTTCGTCCATGGTTCGTCTACCACTTGCTGCTCGGCCATTGCCAGTGGCAGCCGTCAATGCCCCCAAGGAGTGCTGCGCGGAAGAGCTGCTTCCTGTTCCCTGATGGCATTTTAGCTGCTTGTGCTTCTTCTTGATAATGTCGGAATGCCTTTATTGTTGGCTTCCTGCAGTTTGCTGTCCACTTGGCGGCTGCTTCCGTTGCCGCTGCCGCTGTCTCAATTGCAATCATATTACAAGCAACATTTAATTTAATTTGTTGTGGAAATCAAAAAGATACTCCTCTAATGTCATTACCCACACACGGACACATATGTAGCCCAATTGTTTGTTCTACTCACGATTTGGGCATCCTTTTGCAGTCCAGCAACTGCAGCAGCAGCAGCAGCAGCAGCAGCAGACGCACTTTGCGGTCAACTTATGGTTTCAGTTTTGTACTTTAATGGGCCGGAAAAAACATATACAGCATTCGTAACGGTTAACTCGACGGTCGTTGCTCTGAACATCAAAAAATCACGCCAGCCAAATGAAAAGAAAAACTCACTCATTTTACATTTAACTCAGCAATCGAGCAGTTTCTTAGAGCGCATGTGCTGCTTTTGACTCCAAAAGTTGCAAGGCCGCATTATTCCATGTTTACCTGTTGATTGACCACAAAATGGACTTATGTCAAAAACTGTTTGCTACTTTTGATAATATTAAATTACTGTAACTGTAGTACAAATATTATTAAGAATATTGTAATTTAATCAAATTTAATCAACTCATTTCCAATTGTTTAGGATATACATATGTATGTAAGTACCTTCAAAAGACAATCTTTGTAAAAGTAGCAGCTAAAATGCATCCTTATATGAGAACTTGGGGTAGAGAGTTTCGCTGACTGCTGACATCTTCTTGGACTGCAGAATCTTCAAGAATGTTTACGATGTGCAAATACTCTTGTTTCGCAAGCAGGCAGCTGATTTTGCCTTTTATCCTTGCCCTTGCTTTTGCCTTTGCCTTTGCCTTGCCATTTCCTTTGCACGTGCTAAGAGCCTGCAGTGAGCCTTTTTGATCCGCTCCCAATTACGTGGTCAACAGACAGCTTACAAAATGTTCGCCGAGGGCTACAAAGGCGAATTTGTAGACGCCACTATGAGCTTTGTGGCATGCGCAGCATTTTCTGAAGAGAAGTGAATTGAAATGACTGAAATCCTTTGGTGACCAGACCGCAGGGATTCCAGAAACAACTTGTTGCCTGTCCACTTGACGTTGGCCTTGTCCTTGTACTTTCAATTGATGGACGCGACTCGGAAATCTTCGCTTGACAGCAGGCTGCAGACAATATGGAGCTCGATGCCTTGTATTAGATAATTGACTGTATCTTTGTTGCACACCGTGATGCAAATTTTAGTCATAAATTATTCAGATGCCACTCAATGCAAATGCAAATAAATTTACATACTGCAATATAGTATATAAACCAGTCAAACTGCAGGCAGTTGTATTCGAGAGAATCTGAAAACAGTTGAATTTTACATTTTCTATATGCAATTGCTGTTATGGTTTGACCTTCGACCCAATTTAACTTGTCTATAAGCCATCAATTTGGTAGCATTTGCAGCGTACCGAACTGCATCCGAATAAATGCCAATCAACAGTGGCAAATACTAATTTTAATTTAGCATGCCATAATTGCAAAATCGATCAATAGAATTTTCTGAACTTTGTTTGCCAATCATTACATGTATGTATTATCTAATATTTAAAATAAACACATTGGCTAATATGATTTTTAAACAACAACAAAAATCGAAAAAAAACAATTATTTTCTTATTTTATAAGGCCATTTATAGGGATTTTGGCACTTTACAAGCCAATTCTTTGTTCAGCGTTACAATATTAATATATTAAGCGACTAAAGCTATATATTATAAAAATTGTTTTAAATTGATCGGTTTTATATGGCGCAGTTGAAATGCCTCTGGCAAATGCTCGCAACGCCTTTATTTGTGTTCTCAATTCAATTTACAATGATTGACGCCATTTTGTTCATGTAATGAAGTGTAAAATGCAAACAAGTGAACCAGCCATATGAAAATGAAGTGCAAATACAATACAGTGCAGTGAACAAAATTGGTTAAAATGAATAAAACATTAATTAAATTTGTTGTCCTCATTTATATATGCGTAATTGTGTTTCTGTGTTGAGCTAACACGTTTCAACAGACATTGACCTGCAGCTGCACCCGAATGTTGCAGATGTGTGACCTGTCTTGAAACTTAAACCATTGTTCATTTTCCATAGTTCCAAACATAATGAACTGCTGATTGAATTCATTAGCCACATTAGCATGCAAGTGTACAAAGTGAGAGAGGAAAACACTCAGGTGAAAATGTGGAATTTTCTGCTTTGACTACCTTTATTTAATATGCATTAACAAAGTTGCAGAGTTCTTATGTGCTTGTTAAGGGTATTTTAATTTGTATAGGAAAAATGTAACATTATTTAATATGTTTATATTTTTCTTGAGTTTTGACTTGACTTATTATCTATTAATATATTTATATTGTTGTCTGGAATTCAGTGAACCTAGGTGGCTCTTAGAGTTGCCTATTGGACCTCTCAACGTATTTGCTGTCAAAAGTCAGCACCCTGTCTAGTTTCAGAGCTCGGACGTGAGCTGTCCACACAAAAGCGCAGTGTAATGGCAAAGGCATCGGTAGAAACTGCTGCCTTTAAGCTTATTTTGCTTGCCATTTTTCCATTATTTTTTTTTTGCTTCTTTTATTTTTTCAACGAGCTTTCACTTGCAGGCACTTTTTTGGCTCAACCGGCTTTTGTTGTTGTTGTGGCTGTTGTGGTTGATTGTTATGTGCAAGCTGCAATAAAGCTATACGCATACAATCACACAGAAACACATACACTATCAGAGAATGGTGCTGTCAGTCGCGCATTGAACAACATCAATCATACGCACCGTAGTGCGTCGCATGTTGCCTCAAGACAGACAACTTCTGGAGCCGACTTCTTTTTGTGCTTGGTCATGTTGCAGCTAGCGCTCTGACTTGACAGCTGGCACCTTTGACACCCTGCAGCAATGGAAAAGGGGTATGTGGGGTGTGTCTGCTGTCCATTTTGCTGGCTTCGCTGGCTGCCACTCAGCGGCTCCCACGTTGCTGCGGTGCACTGTGATTAATGAAGCGAAAATTGGCCTTGATTTCAGTTTGCTGGCACACCCTGGTCTACACTCGCACGCTCATTACATTTATATCATTTGAATACGCAAATTTAATTAATAATTAATTATGATTATGCCACACCCGCAAGCGGCCACACAAATAACAGAAACTTACTTTCCACTTAACGAGCTTGCAACTTAACTTGAACAAGCTTAATGTATGTATGAAATATTTAATAACTTTATTATAGTTGAATATATTGAAATAAAATGAATATACATTTATATGCATAAGCTGTAAGAGATTAGATTTATTTAATTAAAATAAAAGACGAAACAAAATACAATAATATTAAAGTTGTAATAAACTCTTTTCTTTAAGAGTGTACAATATTCATTTAATCCAATAAAAGTATTCATCGTTGCTTTGTTATTTCTTATTATTTACTGAGGCGTAGTTACATTTTCTTTGGGTCGAATGCCTGGCAATCAAGTTCATCAAGCTAATAAGTCGTAATAAGTCGTATTTGTGACGAGGGTAGTTTGGTTGGGCAGTAAAATGATAGCCATCAGCTGAGCGCAGGCTGGTTTTATAGTTTATCAAGCTGGGTTTGAGTACATTCCGTTCGCATTTCTAATAATAACTGAGTGCAATTTCTAATTGTTTACGGCAAACAAACAGCAACAAGGCCAGAGGCAGCAAAACAAATAGCCACATTGTCACAATTTGGACACGTATTACTGTATGGGTCAGCCGGAGAAAGACCAGGGCAGGCTGCTTTTGTGGGGCTACTTGAACAACGGCGGCGTGGGCCGTTGTTTGTGCAAAGCAAACAAATTATGCTGAAAATTATCAACAAGAAAATTGCCGGTTTCAATGGAACGAAACCTGTACACACTAAAGCAAAATCGACTAATTGCAGATAGCGCATATCAAAATGATTTACAATTACTATTTTTGATTCATTGCCATGCTTATATTTATGATCCACTGCTCTGATAATTTGTTTGCGAATTTCAAAAATACCAGATATATTTATATTTATATTGCTAAATGCTTAACGAAACTAGCATACTCTCACCTACCTCTAGCTATTTTTAGAGCAATGAAATTGCGTTACTCACGCACACGCAGCAAACTCCGATTGTTTTCTACTTCTACATTTTGTGTAGCATACTTTTTGGGGCGCCCTGCGCCATTCATGAATTCCACTTTCTGTAATATGCTTTATTTTCGGGCACTGTTTACTTTTGGCCTTTGTGATTGTGAGGCTGGCAGCCGGAACATGTGCAGGACATTGTTGTTGGCATCCATTGCCTTGGGTTGCTGTAGGGATCAGACTATTTAGATGTAATTAGAAAATCTCAACGGCTTCATT
This sequence comes from Drosophila maculinotata, assembly GCA_035045305.1. Lineage (NCBI taxonomy): Eukaryota > Metazoa > Arthropoda > Insecta > Diptera > Drosophilidae > Drosophila > Drosophila maculinotata. The sequence goes on along the minus strand of JAWNPD010000319.1, from coordinate 6,145,533 downwards.
AATAATGTGTCAGTTTTGAGGAGCAATCGGCCACGCGCATCGTTTGATTTATGTGTGCTGCTAGAAGTCAGGATAGCCGCAAGGCGCATTTAATGTCCTGACATTTGATTACTCAATATGGGGAAATGGCGGCGGCTTTGCCACTTCCCGTCGGACTGTTCTTGCCTCGTATCTGGACTACTAATTGAGTAATTTATGCGTGTTTGTCGCTGCGTTTCCGTTATCAAGGACCATGTCTCGGTTCAACCTTCTCCACAGCCCACTTGTGCGCCTGTCTGGCTTTGGTTTTGTGCCCAAAAGCCATTTGAGCCTCGCGGCGTTATCTAAGCAGACGCCATTGACAATTTCAGCAGTCAGCTTGTTTTCTGGCTGCCCTGTCATTCTGGGTTCCTGGCAAGCGCAGCACATTCATAAAACGTGACAAGCAACGCCAAGCATTCAGCTCAACTTAGTCTCGGCTCTCAGTGCCTCGCTGTTTCTACCTTGATTGCAAAGCCAAAAGGCGCACGCGGCTTTTTCCGGTTGCTTCCAGCGTGCTAAATTAATTTGACATTTCTGGTATTGTTGTGGTGAGCATCCTGTACTACCGTTATCCTAGTCGTGATTTATGTAAAGGAGTTGACACTCAGGCATGCCAGAAAGCCCCCTCCAATTGTTACCTGTCTTGGCTGATGAGCCTCATACAACAATTTGACACAATTTGTGGCACTGCTAATAATATGGTTTTCCGTTTGGTGGCAATGAGCCTTGCAGCTGTTTCTTGGTTTTTGACTCTGCTCCCTACGGGAAAAGTGAGTTTCTATTGAATTAATTCAATAAACTTTTGAATTAAAACAATGATGAAAATGATTTCGGGATTGAAAATTGGTTTAATTTTTGGCAAAGTTATGGCAGTTTGAAGTTTTGGAAAGGTTATTTTCGAGATCATTCATGAGGCATTTCACTTATTCCACTTTGGCTCAGTTATGGGAGTTTTATTTGTAAGAAGAGTACTTAGAGAGCCAACCAGCTAACATGTTTAGGAATATAAATAATTAACAATGAATGAATGTGAGGGCTGGGTTCAGTGTATGGCCTAGTCGGGCACTCTTGACTAGAGCACTCTTATTTGTTTTGGTCCTATTTTGTAAAACAAAACACGGACAATATCGGGTTGAGCACAGCATTCGGACTTTACGCAGATTTGCTGATGCGTGGCTCGGCTTTATGCTCTGTTATGCATTCGAGTGATTGTTGGTTGATGCTGGGGACAGAAACAAAAAAAAGATTTATAAAAGTCCACAGTAACGAAAAAATACACTAAAAACTTTGTGGATGGAATCGTCCATCAGACAGGTCAGTTTTATTGCCTAGCAGCCTTTCAAAGCTTCTGAGAAACGATAAAAAGTTTTAGATATCGCTTTTTTGTATACGTAAGTTTAAATTGCAAACTATGCCAAAATGATGTTGCCACACTCTGCATTTCTGACAAATTTCATTTGTACATTATATTTTATATACGTAAATAATTTCCTGTCATCGCCATTGTACACGTTACTATTTTGCAACAACAGCGTTTTGTAAAGTTTCTTAGTAACCACAACATTGTGCGCCATTGCATTTATATTGTTTGTAAATGTTTATTCGGGGATGGTCAGAATAGTTTCTTGATAATTGAATGGCTTTTGGTGTAACCATAACAATATTCTAATTCAAATTGACCATGTGCTTCCTTCTATATGTATATACAGTATATACCTACTATGTAGTAGCGAATCTGAAGGATACATTAAAGTATTTGTCACAAACATGTCTGTATAAAAAATAACAAAAATATCGGATCTTGGAACAGGATATTTGCCAGTCAAGCACGCTCGACTAGAACAGTTGTTTTTATTTTTATTTACAAGCCGGATTTTTCAGCAGCCCCGCGTGTTGTTTATGGTTTTGTTATTCGGCTAATGAGTTGTGTATTTGGCTGTGCCCTCTGTGTGTGTGTGTGTGTGTGTGTGTGTGGGCTGATGGCATTTGCTAATGCGTGGATGCGTGGATGGCTTTTGGCTGTGGTTAAGGCTAGAGAAATTATTGTGGTCGATTTGGTGCAGATCGTTACTGCTTCGCGGGTTTGCCATTTAGGCATACCAAATGGTTTTATAAGAAAATTCATTTTCGAAATTGGCATTTCCAACATATGCGATGATTCAAAACTTGTTTGAATTTCGGCAGATGGCAAGAGAGCACTCCAGGGGCACCAGTGGTCACTGAAAACCAATTTACAATGTGCATCAAAACGCCATCAATCATTCAATATGCAAAAATAAAAAACAAAAACAACCACACACAAGAAAATATTGTTAGTGGAGCAAAACAAATTTAAAAGCAGACAGAGCTCCGCCTTGGCTTTGTGAGAGGCATGGCCCATTACGGCATAGGTTCGACAGTTGGCTGGCAGTTGACAGGTAAACCGACGGGCCAATAATGAACTCCGGGATGTGGCAGACAGTCAGGAACTGCTGTGAAGCTTGCATTTTATAAAGGCATTTTCCATTTAGCCATCGACTTGAAGCCAACCTTTGGCCTTTTGCTTGATAAAGTAAATGTTTGGCCTCGAATGGTTGTTTTGTTCGCATAAAAAGCAAGGTAAAAGCAGAAAGCTTTAATTAAATGAGATTAAAAATTGGCCACAATGATAAAATTTACTGAAAAATTAGTAGAAGAAGCTTAAAGCAAATATGAAAAATTCAAGTAGTTACGAACAGAGCAGTAGAATCTCAAATTAAAACATAATCTATTGCCAATTAAAATCCAGCCAATTGTCTTGTGATAATGAAATACGGACATTTTTTTTTCAACTTATAAAAATGTTGATAGCACTTTAGAGGCTTTGGCCATGGCAACAAAATATTTGTCCAATATTTGTTGCAAATTTGAATTCTTTTTAAGCTGCTTAGATAACACGCTTCTCGCCCTTCTTCGGCTTTACATAGCTTATGAACGTACCCAGCATACCTTCCCCTTCCCATTTAAGCCACAAATCTGCAACACATGCCGAGCTTGCGTCAACAAACGACAAACAAATCCAAAAACTACTTCTCGGAACTTGATGCGCTTCGTGTGCAGACCCTCCACAAATTTACATAACAACTGGGCCCCCCACAGCTAGGAGCAAAGTGTGATGAGACTTCGTGGTTTGTACGTTTGCCCTAAAATCTGGCTAATTTTCTATGGCCTGGAATGCCTAATGAAGCCCTCAAATTGTCACTGGCAGCTGTTTAGTGTCACTGTCCAAGTTGCGGCTAGAACTTGAATAGCTTGGGCAGATAACTTGCAGATTGTAAGGGTCTTTCGAATTATTGTCATTTCTTGCTGGGCTCATATTGAATATACAATTGAAAATTGAATTGATTGCTGAAATTCCGGAATATTTTATGCTTGTAACAAAATAAATCGATAAAGAAATTTCAAGTTTATGAATTATTGAAAGTTAAATTTTTTGAAATATTTTGCGACAAAAGCATAAGGGGGGACCCTTACAAAAATCGATTTTTCAAAAAATAGATTCTTGAAATTTTTTTTTAAATCGATTGCGGGTGTCAAAATTATTACAAAAAACTATAAGAAAAATGTTTCTGAGGTGTTTCATTTTTCTGTCAAAAATCATGCCAAAATGACAAAAAAAATTGACTTGTAAACGTCCTGATTGGTCAACAAATGCCCTTCCTAGACTTCAAACTCCCATAACTTGGTCAAAACTGAACCGATTGTCAAGCTTGAGGCCATTATGTTCATGGTTTGTTGTATATATCAATTCTACATTTCAAGTTTATGCATTATTGAAAGTTAAATTTTTTCAAATATTTTTGCGAAAAAAGCATAAGGGGGGACCCTTACAAAAATCGATTTTTCAAAAAATAGATTCTTGAAATTTTTTTTTTAATCGATTGCGGGTGTCAAAATTAGTACAAAAAACTATAAGAAAAATGTTTCTGAGGTGTTTCATTTTTCTGTCAAAAATCATGCCAAAATGACAAAAAAAATTGACTTGTAAACGTCCTGATTGGTCAACAAATGCCCTTCCTAGACTTCAAACTCCCATAACTTGGTCAAAACTGTACCGATTGTCAAGCTTGAGGCCATTATGTTCATGGTTTGTTCTATATATCAATTCTACATTTCAAGTTTATGCATTATTGAAAGTTAAATTTTTTCAAATATTTTTGCGAAAAAAGCATAAGGGGGGACCCTTACAAAAATCGATTTTTCAAAAAATAGATTCTTGAAATTTTTTTTTTAATCGATTGCGGGTGTCAAAATTAGTACAAAAAACTATAAGAAAAATGTTTCTGAGGTATTTCATTTTTCTGTCAAAAATCATGCCAAAATGACAAAAAAAATTGACTTGTAAACGTCCTGATTGGTCAACAAATGTCCTTCCTAGACTTCAAACTCCCATAACTTGGTCAAAACTGAACCGATTATCAAGCTTGAGGCCATTATGTTCATGGTTTGTTCTATATATCAATTCTACATTTCAAGTTTATGCATTATTGAAAGTTAAATTTTTTCAAATATTTTTGCGAAAAAAGCATAAGGGGGGACCCTTACAAAAAACGATTTTTCAAAAAATAGATTCTTGAAATTTTTTTTTTAATCGATTGCGGGTGTCAAAATTAGTACAAAAAACTATAAGAAAAATGTTTCTGAGGTGTTTAATTTTTCTGTCAAAAATCATGCCAAAATGACAAAAAAAATTGACTTGTAAACGTCCTGATTGGTCAACAAATGCCCTTCCTAGACTTCAAACTCCCATAACTTGGTCAAAACTGAACCGATTGTCAAGCTTGAGGCCATTATGTTCATGGTTTGTTGTATATATCAATTCTACATTTCAAGTTTACGCATTATTGAAAGTTAAATTTTTTCAAATATTTTTGCGAAAAAAAGCATAAAGGGGGACCCTTACAAAAAACGATTTTTCAAAAAATAGATTCTTGAAATTTTTTTTTAATCGATTGCGGGTGTCAAAATTAGTACAAAAAACTATAAGAAAAATGTTTCTGAGGTGTTTCATTTTTCTGTCAAAAATCATGCCAAAATGACAAAAAAAATTGACTTGTAAACGTCCTGATTGGTCAACAAATGCCCTTCCTAGACTTCAAACTCCCATAACTTGGTCAAAACTGAACCGATTGTCAAGCTTGAGGCCATTATGTTCATGGTTTGTTCTATATATCAATTCTACATTTCAAGTTTATGCATTATTGAAAGTTTAATTTTTTGAAATATTTTTGCGAAAAAAGCATAAGGGGGGACCCTTACAAAAATCGATTTTTCAAAAAATAGATTCTTGAAATTTTTTTTTTAATCGATTGCGGGTGTCAAAATTAGTACAAAAAACTATAAGAAAAATGTTTCTGAGGTGTTTCATTTTTCTGTCAAAAATCATGCCAAAATGACAAAAAAAATTGACTTGTAAACGTCCTGATTGGTCAACAAATGCCCTTCCTAGACTTCAAACTCCCATAACTTGGTCAAAACTGAACCGATTGTCAAGCTTGAGGCCATTATGTTCATGGTTTGTTCTATATATCAATTCTACATTTCAAGTTTATGCATTATTGAAAGTTAAATTTTTTCAAATATTTTTGCGAAAAAAGCATAAGGGGGGACCCTTACAAAAATCGATTTTTCAAAAAATAGATTCTTGAAATTTTTTTTTTAATCGATTGCGGGTGTCAAAATTAGTACAAAAAACTATAAGAAAAATGTTTCTGAGGTGTTTCATTTTTCTGTCAAAAATCATGCCAAAATGACAAAAAAAATTGACTTGTAAACGTCCTGATTGGTCAACAAATGCCCTTCCTAGACTTCAAACTCCCATAACTTGGTCAAAACTGAACCGATTGTCAAGCTTGAGGCCATTATGTTCATGGTTTGTTCTATATATCAATTCTACATTTCAAGTTTATGCATTATTGAAAGTTTAATTTTTTGAAATATTTTTGCGAAAAAAGCATAAGGGGGGACCCTTACAAAAATCGATTTTTCAAAAAATAGATTCTTGAAATTTTTTTTTTAATCGATTGCGGGTGTCGAAATTAGTACAAAAAACTATAAGAAAAATGTTTCTGAGGTGTTTCATTTTTCTGTCAAAAATCATGCCAAAATGACAAAAAAAATTGACTTGTAAACGTCCTGATTGGTCAACAAATGCCCTTCCTAGACTTCAAACTCCCATAACTTGGTCAAAACTGAACCGATTGTCAAGCTTGAGGCCATTATGTTCATGGTTTGTTCTATATATCAATTCTACATTTCAAGTTTATGCATTATTGAAAGTTAAATTTTTTGCAATATTTTTGCGAAAAAAGCATAAGGGGGGACCCTTACAAAAATCGATTTTTTAAAAAATAGATTTTAGAAATTTATTTTTTAATCGATTGCGGTTGTCGAAATTAGTACAAAAAACTATAAGAAAAATGTTTCTGAGGTGTTTCATTTTTCTGTCAAAAATCATGCCAAAATGACAACAAAAATTGACTTGTAAACGTCCTGATTGGTCAACAAATGCCCTTCCTAGACTTCAAACTCCCATAACTTGGTCAAAACTGAACCGATTGTCAAGCTTGAGGCCATTATGTTCATGGTTTGTTCTATATATCAATTCTACATTTCAAGTTTATGCATTATTGGAAGTTAAATTTTTTGAAATATTTTTCCGAAAAAAGATTTTTCTCATTTTTAATGGGTTCAGGGTATAAAAAAAATGCAAAAATAAATTAAAATAGTCTGAAAATGTTAGTTTTCTAGCTTTTATAGTTTTGACCCTGCGTTTATTGCCAATCTCTAATAGCAATTGCCAATCTTTTATAGCTAACACAATAAATAAACAAATAATGAAAGCTAATTTGATTAGTCAAATTATATTATAGCAAGCCTTAATTAACTGATACTACCCCCAAATATCCTGTGAAAAACATTTCAATAGATTTGTCCAGTAGCAGAGGGCAAGTGCTGGAATGAGGCCACTTAATACGAGTAAATTTCCAGCGTTGCTATCGATATTAAATTAAAGCGATAACAAATTGTAATTACAAGGCATGGCTGAGGCAGAGGCTGAAGCTAATGGAGTTTCGACCATAGCTGCACTGCGGCACATAAATAACCAAATTGACATAAATTAGTGAAGATTGAAAAAATTGCGAGAGGCAGCGTGGATGACCAGTCCAGTTGGTCCAGTTGGCCAGGGAACTTTGTCTGTGTTGCTGTGGTTATAAATGTGGCTTTTATGGCTGGTCAGGTGTAAGTCGCGTAAAGCTGTCTGTCTGCATTAAATACACATATAGTTGGCCATTCAGCAGTGTGCGTGTGTGGCATAAATTCAAAGCTAAATAAGGTCAAGAAATAAATTTCAATTTGATTGCATGCGAGACATAAACAGGCGGTAGACTATCAACAAGTTTGCCGGCAATCAATGCTCTCAGAAATGCTTAGAAAAATGTTAGAAAAATCCAACATGACAAATTGAAGGCATCTACCAAATTCGAGTACAATGAGTCATTTATTTATCATACCAAACCCGCAAAACAAAAGTAGGCTTAAAAAACAGCGCATTTTAATGAGACATTAAGTTGCCTCAAGTCTACTCTCGTGACTGCCAAGCAATAGAAATACACTCACAAACGATTAAAATGCATATAATTAGCTAAAGATACGAATTTCATTCATCGCCTTAATTTTCCACTGTTAAGTCAAGAGTATGCCGCTGCTCGTTGCAGTCGTCAATGGAAACCGTAATGCGCTTTTCGGATTAACACCAATTAGGCAAATGCTGAACTAATTGTGCTACGCTGATGCCACTTCATTTGCACAATTCAAAGTCTATATATATATATATATATATATATATGTTATTGGTATTCGCGCAATAACATTGCGATGTCTTATCAGATATTGAAAATTGTGCTCTTGCCTGGCAATTAAATTCAAGCTGCCAGTCTGCGTTGGCATTTGACATTTCACAACAAACACGCACCACCCATAACCACACATATACACATATACACATACCCTCTAGAAAGGAACACACACAATAGCTAAGCCCAAGCCACCGGCTTGCCAATATTGGCGGTAATATGACAAACAGCAGAGTCGAAACCATCGCAAAGCAAACACAAAGTTTTGCAAGTCAAGAGAAACACCCACTCAGCACCCTTTCATTACCCAGTGGCAGGCGAGACTCGAAACTACCCTTTAAAAGTATTAACAAATTTAAATTTAAAAAAAATAACAGCTGCTATATTTTGGCTGTTCTGCATAAAATCTAAAATTTAAAATATTTTTTATAAGCACATAAGACTTCAAACGTCTCGATGTTATTTACAGGACATAAGATGACACCAACTACAGACCATAATCCTTGCTGCGATGGTGGCACCATACGTGTCCCCACCAATGAACATTATGCGCTCTTGTGGGTTTTTAAGTTTAATTAGTGAACGTTGCTGGAGTGTTTGGGGGTCACGTCAGTTGGCTTTATGTCGTTGAAATTGCGTTGTCAATACGGTTTTGAGGTTTGCTAACGACTGAATATGATGATGGGATACGTATAAGGAGGTGTATTAGGCGTTGTTATGGTTAGAAGATGCTTGCCACTTCAAGGGTTGCCATCACACTTGGGTAGTACAAGTCATAATGAGGCTTTTCAAAATAAGGTACATATGAGTACGCATAAATGTATTTGAACATTTCAGTGGTAATTTCTTTTGAAGAAATAAAATAAATTGCAACATTAATTAATGTTAATTCTCGACGGAGAAATTGATCTTACTGGAAATCCATTTATATCCACACACAACGGGGTTCAACTTAAAGCGGAGTGACGAGACCAAAAATGTTTATCACCATCCACCAAAATGGCGTCACTCATGCTGGAATCCATCCAGGATGCACATCCGGCATTCACTGCAATCAAAATACAGACAGCATTTTACCTTAACGGTATTTCTCTCGATTTATTCACAACATCGTATGTGCATAAAAATGTTTAAATTTGTTTGCTGTGGCATGCAAATTGTACACATTTTACACAAGAAAAAATAGCTCATACGTATTTCTATTTCGTCAGAAAAACGCTAATCGTTTAAATAAATTAGCAAGTGTATGCGTAGGTGGGCGTGAAGCACAAAATCATTCATGTGTGAGTGAAATGCTTTCATGTTAACTTTTTTTTCTTCAAAATTTATGAGTGTGTTTCTTTATGCCGCCAGTCAAATTTAAAAAAGTATCTATTGGTGCCGCAATTTAAGCTTTTTTTAAGTGCGTATAAAAGTATATATTTTTTGCAGCAGGATATGTAGTATAAAAACAACAAAATTATCATGTTGTAAATTAATACCTTTAAATTAAAACTATTTCATTTGAAAATGATTAATGCTACATTTTCAGTATAACCTGCAATTATTGTAAATGATATTCAATATTCAACAATTTAGTTATAAGTTGTAACATAACTTTTTAATGAAATAATTGAAACATTTTCGACTTTTTTCCGATTGGTTGTAATTTTATTTATTAAAAGTAATTCACTTTAGTGTTGCAGATTTGAGTTTAATTTGATACACTTTTTGTGTTCATTAATATTGCGTTGCAAAGCCGTTAATAAAATTGTACGAGTAATTAATAAAATGGCCAGCATGTGGGCCAAGGGGCTGGCTTCTAGCCAGAGTTAAGCGGTTGAGTTATTTGCATTCAAGTTGGCTTAAAGTTGTACGGAGCAAACAGCGGAAAACTTCAAACAGGCGCAACAGGATGCGTACTTCAGTATTGCGGAATTTCTTTGGTTTCTGAGTTGGGTCGATGAAAACTTTGGCATTGACAATACTTTTCAAGCGCCAAAAGGTTTTTTGGGGACTGCCTTGCAAATACATTTTTCTTTTTACTTGCTTGGCTTAATTAGCACAAAAAGGCTGCCGCCAGCTTTGGACAAAAAAAAATAACTCAAACAAATTGGTTTTAAATTTCAACATGAAATAAGTTCATCTCCGTGCCCGCGTCCCTCACTCTCAAGCCGTTCGACTTTCCAAAAATGAAGGCAGCAAAAGTAATTATGCGCATAAAAGTAGGAAACGCTTTTAAAATGTCCATGGCAGCATCGCCTGTGAATTTATATACCCTGTAAAAACCAAGACAGAATAAATAGATTATAATCCAAACAGAATATATTCTATACTATGAAAAACTCCAAGCTTGGTCAGCTGTTGTTGCTATAAGCCCGCATATTGAAAGGGATATTTGCAATATATGTTTAAAGGATATCTATTAGCTGTGTATTAAATACTTGAACTGACTTGTTCTTTTTTGACCATTTTCCATTGAAAAGTCAATTTTGAAAATTGAAATATAAATTATTGAAGCGTTAAGTGATGCAGAAGTGGTGGAAGGTGGAAGACCACAAATTCTGGACAGCAGTCACGGCTTTTTTTGTCCATTGCCAGACTAAAGCTTGGAATATTATTAAACATGGCAATACATGTATAAAAATGTTAAATTTAAACTTTAAATTCTGATTGTGGTTGGCCATGAGTTAAATAATCCAATGTGGTTATATTGTTAATGATTGTAACTTTAATGACATTCAATTTTAAATTAAAGCGTTGTTAAGAAATAATAGTAATTGTAAATAGTATAAGCCCAATATGGTGCTCTGTAGTTATCAATATTAAATCTATGTATATTCAGCTTGCTCTTCTCTCACTTAATTTAATTGAAATGATTTTATGGACTTAAAGTCCAAAAGTATTAATAATATTCATGCTGTGCGAGCAACAACAAGCCGTCCTAAATTAAGGTCGTCAAATATTTGCACAAATTTCTTGCCTCTCTGTGATTGCTTGTTTGCGTATATATTATGTACACACACACACACACACACATAAAAATACCCCTGGCTGACTTCAGTTAATCAATACCTGGCAATCTTTCAATCTTGTTTGGCGTCTCACCTGTCTCTTTGTTTATGCAACACCAAAAGTTATGATAAGACGTCGACGGGGCAGAGCTACTCAAGTGTACTCAATCAGGCATTCATCTAATTTCGATTTATAATCAGTAAAGTTATTTTCAACTAATGCATTTTAACGAGCAATTGATTTAATTAAATGATCGTTACTTTAATCTTTTTATATAATTAATTTGAAAAGGCATTAATCGCTTGTTAAATAATTTGCACTATTTATTTAAGAGTACTACATTCCTGTAAAATATGTTGCATACAAAATGCCCTGTGCGAAATTTAATTTTCATTTCAATGGCAAAAACAAGAGGCAGCTCAAAGCGACAATTATTAAGACTGGGAAATGTGGAGCCATGGCGACAGCTCCAGTCCCAACACATTTCACACAAATATAAATATTTGCGTTTTCCACATGGGGGCGTAACCGAACACACACACACACACACACACACACACACACACACAAGGAGCGTGGGGGCCAACCAGATACGCTTATGAATTTGGCCCATACTGGGAAAAAGGGGAGAGGAGAATGCGAGAGGAAAGTGTGATGATAGTTGAGAAATATTCTGGCCGCATTGCTAACGCTTTTTCCATGGACAAAAGTTGTGAATACATTTTTTTGATTTATTGAATGTTCTCCGCAGAGAATACACATCGTATGTATAACGATTCTTTTAAATTTGTTCGGCGTAGAAATTATTGAAATTGATTCGATGCTCGAGATTCATGAAACGACCGGTGACTTCATCTTCGGCCAGTTCCTTAACTTGTTTGAGGAACGATATGAGCTTTTTAGTGAATTCCACATCCAACTCCTTCACATGCTTTTCAAACTCATCCTGCTCGATGTCACACTGTATGAAATCGCAGAACTTTAAACAGATCTGACACAACTGAATAACATCTCGATTCAGAGGCGACGATTCGGTCAGCATGCTGTTTTGGAGGCAAGTGTCGAGGAAATCGGTATGCAGAGCGAGCAGCATGTCCACGCTCTCCACGTTCTTCATCTTCTCAATGAAGGTGTGCCAGTTGGGCTCGATAATCTCGATCATCATGTAGTACTCCAGATTCTGTACGGCGTTCATCATACGCTGACGCAGCGTGAAGGCAAAGCGATAGAGCCGGGCGGCTTGCGGCGACGATTTCTTGACTAGGGGCTTCTCCTTCCAGATGTTGCACAACTGGCGCTCGACGTACTTGCAGTAGAATAGCTGCCGGAAGAGTATCTGATACTTGCCAATAGCAACGTTATTGAGCACCAGCGATATGGGCCACTTCACATCGTAGGTGAAGCCGATGCACTCGAAGGCCTTCAAATCGGGAAGATCCGATTCGTGCTTCTGGTCTTTGACCTTGGACAATTGGGTGACCAGATCGTAGGTGAACAGTACGCAGTGTAGATTATCCTTGTAGGGATCGTGGCTTGCCGAGGACAGGCGCAGCGCGAGGCCCAACAGATTCTCCAGTTTCAGGGGCAGCACCTGAGCCACATTCTTGGCCAGCTCCTCCTCGCAGTCATCCATGAACTGAATGATAAAGTCACCCTGATTGAGCAGCAGATAATGCTTCACCGACTGCAGATGCCCCATCAGATCGTTCTCCTTGATCAGCACATCGAGAAGACTGGTCGAGGCAAACTTATAGGCATCATTGATCACACGCACATGCTGATCGCTGGTGGGATCGAACTTCAGGTCCATCGTAGGCATGGGAATCGCCCGCCTTCCGCACTGACGGATCACATTGATAAACTTGCCAGTGCTCAGTATTATGTCCGATTGCTTCTCCAGGAATGAGGGTATGCATTCGGGGCGCACAATGTAGCGCTTCTTCCAGTACTCGGCGGAGTATTTTTCGGCCAGCTCTGGCTCGTTTATAGACTCGTTGACCTTGACAAAGAACTCCTTCTTCCTGTCCACAATGGTGCCCTTCTGTATCCAGAGCTGCAGCATGCTCATATACGGCACCGACGCTTTAGTTACCAATTCAATGACCACATCCCGGGTGCGCGTATCGCCATCCAGTTGCTTGATGCGTTCGCACAGACTGGACAGCAAAGCAGCGCCATGGTGATTGTTCATCTGCTGATGCACCAAGGCGATGAAGATGTTTTCCATGAGCCACATCGTCGGCTGCAGGCAGTACAGCAGCTTCGGTGCCGTCAATCTGTTGTGCTGGAGCTCCGTCTCTGCTTCCGCAAGCAGCAAGTAGAAATCATGGCTCAGATTAGTCAGCTCCGCATTCAGAGCATTCATGACCTGACCGCGATCATCATTGGCCGCAATAGCCCGCTGCATGCCCATAAAGTGCGAGGCCAGCGGCAGTATCTGATGCACGATGTCCGCCAGCGATTTATCCAGCTCCATACTGATACTGAAGCGTGTCTCATACTTTTCCAAACCCAGCGCATGGGCATCCCGCTCCAGCGGCTCAATAAAGTCACCCCGCATGCCAGTCAGACAGTAGATCAGATCGGCGAGAATCAATTGCTCCTGGTATTCCAACGGCAAGCCGGCCAATTTCGGCTTGGGCTCATTTTCATAACCCTCCACCTTGCAGTAGTCCCACAGCGCATTTGTGCGATACCCGCCTGATATGGCTGGATTGTCCACATCCTCCGTATCGCTCAGCACGGCTGTGGCGCCAGGACCGAGATCGATGCTGGTCGTTTCAGTCGATTGACCGTCACCGCCATCGGTATCAGCGGATCCGTTTAGATTCAAATTCGGCATGCCAAACGTGTCATTCGGATCAATAGACTCACCGGTGGGCTCCGGATGGCGTGCTCTTGGCTTCTCATCTGCCTTGCGGCTTGTCAAGGGCGGCGGGAACTCCCAAGATTCACGCGTACGTGACTCACTGTTGAAGTTGCTGGAACTGGCGCTGCTTGGGCCACCATTATCTTCTTGCTTCTTGGTGTTCGCCATGTTAAGCGATAAACTAGAGCTGCTGTCTTATTTCGTAGGAAAAGCTTATTTACCAGCACTGGTGTTGAGTACCGTGTGAATCAGCAGAAAGCATTAATGACAAGTCACTTGTAAGAGTGTAGTGTGGAGTGGAGTCTCTTCTTCATCTTCTTCTTGTAGCCGACAGTGTTGTAAAGTCGTATACAATATTGACAGCGACTCCAACTATCGAGTCAAGAGTCACAGTGCGGTAATAATATTGAAAATGAACCAATTTGGTTTCTTAGAAATTTAAACTTTCAATTTAAAGGCAAGAAGTTAAATTAAAATGGTTTTATATGTAGTCACCGACTGATATTAGCCATATCTCATTCATCACTCATCTCTAATGTTAACTTCGATAAGTATGTTAGCTTTCGATTTTATTGCCCACACAAAATGCTGGTTACATGGGTTGTGAAATTCACTAAATTTCATTTAAAGAGAAAAGCCGCTTTTTCTGATAACTATTTAGAATGAATATTAAAATAATATAGTCTATAATATATTTATGAATTCCATTATACTTATTAAATACAAATTAAATATCTTTATATTTTAATTATGTATATTTTAAAGTAAATATCACAAAACTGTTATCTCTTTGTATTTTAGCTATAATAAAATCATTTTGATACTCTGTGAATGACAGACAGGCAAAACGAATCAAAGAGATCAGCTGTAATAATATATGAGATGACAGAGGAATTGATTTCCCAAATATCTTTGCTGGCTGGAGAGTTCATGAAAAGCAGTTAAAGTGCTGCTGCGTACATTTCCGGCATTCCGGCTTACAAACTCCATCAGCTCTGTTATGCCTCTGTAGTGAAAAACAAATGGACCAAAAAGAAACAGTAAGTCAGAAAACATGAGGAAAAACTAACAACAAAGCCCACAAATATGCCGAAACGTTTGCGCTTTCGACATGGCAGCCGGCCACAGACGACAGTTGACAATCAGACAGCCTGGAATTGGAAAGGGATTTGTTTAAGTCCCACTCTGCCCCAACCCACTTGACAGGCGCTTCATTGTCGCTATCATTGTTGTCAAGCAGCTCTGCAAATCCATTTGGGGTACAGGCAAAAGGCAAAAATTTCTACGCACGTTTCTCGCTCATATGTCAAATCTGGTACTTTTTTTTTGGGGCATTCGATTTGACATTTGCTTGGTCCCCGAAAATGTTTTCACATGATGAAGGGTTTCATTTGATTTGTTGGTTGGTTTGCCATTTTTCTGGTTTCACCGCCTGTTACACTTGTTTTACTTGTTCCAACTGTTGTTTCAATTGTTGTGTGTGTGTGTGTGTGTCAAACACTTGGGCGCAAAGGACAAAGGACTACATTTAGTCACATGCAGTCACAACGGCAGTCAGAGCAAATGAAAAATCTAAATTAAACGTATGCTTGTGCTGAACAAATCGCTTAAGTTTCCATATGGCCATGGGAAATGGGATATGTAGCTGCTTGCATAAGACAAATGTGGGGCAACAACCGACGAGATAGCCAACTAACTAAATGAATGGCATATGCAAATAATAGGACGAGAAGCCACTGACCAGGGCATAGGCAAAGTTTAGAGATTTATACACACATGTACTGTGTTTAAACTTTGTTAGAAGTTTTAGTTTGCTTTCTGTAGCTGACCAAATATTATGCTAATCGGATGCTCAATTGGCATCATTTAATCTTCGACACTTGCTTTTTTTTCTTGAAAACATTTTGTGTTTTTGCTGCTTCACTTGCTTCAATCCAATTTGACTTTAAACCCACTGAAAATTTCATGGCTCAAATGTGCAAAGCTGGCTTGACAACAAAAGTAGCGTGAAATGTGCAACATCCTGATGATTTGCATATTTCAGTTGCTGCTGCTGTTGCAAACCTCTAGCTGTTGTTTGGCTGCCTTTGGTTTTAGCTGCGTATGCAAATATCCTGTGCACATTGGAATCAATTTCGCATGAAAGCAAAAAGTGGAATGGCGCCATGTGAGGCACCACACGCGGCGCAGCTCCATGTGCAGCTCCGGTTAAATGAACCGGAAGTGTTTTATGCAGCAAAAGATGCAATTACTTATGTGTATGTTGTGTGTGTGTATTTGTGTTTGTGTTTGTGTTTGCGTTTGTGTGCCTGGGCAAATGTGTTGACATTTGCCAAGCTTTTGGCATTTGCATACAAACGCGCAAATATGAGAAGCCAAGTCCAATCCTCCGTTTAGTGGACAGCTGCCACTTTAATACCCTGCGTACAGATCCTTTAACGGCTATACACTTATTCTGTGTGTAAATGTTTTTATTTGTTTGGGTCTTTGCGCTCTCATAACCTGATTTGATCTCTAGATTTCATTTGTTCTCTAGATAAGGTTATGTAGACGAACTTAGTGGCAATACTCTGCAGCTTTGTACAGGGTATCTTAAAGTTAAGCACACTCAGCAAACTGAGTTGTTAAATCTACAATTTTGTTTTATATGCGCGTCATGCTCATCCCCTGCCACCCGCTCCTATCCTCTGGGTAGAGATGGTCTACATTGCACTTAAGTGCTTCAACGCTTTGTGTGGAATTGTGTTTGGTTGACAGAGCAGCTCTGCTCAATGGCTGCCGGACAGACGTGTCAGCCTGCAGCGAAAAGTCATTAGTTGCAGTTAACGTAAACAGGACGCTAGGCAACGGTCCCTGCGAGTGGGAGGCTAACAGTTCTCCGAAGGCTGCCACAATTGCAGCTGACGATGATTTCCGCTGTGACATAACTTTTTTTTTATATGTATTAAAGAAGTTTGTGGGCTGCGTCCTTGCAATTTCATTTACTAATGTGCAACAAACACAAACGCACACACTCACATATCGTGGCTATGAAAAGGACAACATAAATTCAGTAAATTGATTTAGGAAGCTTGAGAAACTAAAACTATTCCCAACATAGTTGCATCAATATATCTGATTGCAGACTGTTGCAGTTGCACAGTTGAAAACATAACAATATTTCGGAAATTTAAAGAGAAAAAACGAATTTATAAATATATATAAGTATTGTATTCTCAATATAGACAGTCAGGCCAGCTACTTTTGATGAGCACACCCACTTTTTATCAAAAGCATAAAAAGAAAATTTGGTTTCACACTTTGTATATTCCTAGCTTCTAAAATGTGACAACAACAAAATTGGCAAAGTATGAGAGCCATAAAGGGAACCACACCTCAAAAGATACGATGCAAGGGAAAGTGGAAAGCACCAAACCATAAAAATTGCAAAAAAAATATTGTTGCATACTTTTTTGCGCAATTTCTGCAACATGTTGCTGACATTTTTTGTTTGGTGTTTGGCTTACCACAATCGATTACAATCGATACTTTTTGGTGCTGCTTTTTGCAATTCAAAATACATTTAAAGTTTGCAACTACATAAAACAGATTTTTAAGTGAATTTAGATAATGTTTGAGTAACTTACAGTTCTTATACCTAAAAGAAGATTGGATTTTGTAATGAAAGCTGGCACTTGCAGTAAAAGTTGTAATTGCAACATGGCATTCCGCCCATCTGCCCAGTTGAACTACTGCTAAGCCAACTGAATTCCATAGCACATCGTCACTTGAAAGTTTATAGTACTTTTTGCTCTGGCTTGTTAGATAGATTTAACCCATAGACTATGTCACTTCACTTGCCACAACTTTTCTTATTCTGTTCTCTGCTGTTTTTGAATGGCATTTTTAGCACAAAAAAAAATTTGCGATGCTGCGAAAGTTTAACAATGTTGTTCCCCTTTTGTTGTTTTTGTTGTCGGTCGTTTTGGTAAGGCAGTTTTACGCGCTTTTCGCACTTCTGAAATAGTTCAGCAAAGTTCAGTGGTTGACATGCTGTTTACATGTGCGCCTTTCTCGTTGAATACAATTGAAATGAACTTCATTTCGACTTTTGTATTTAAGATCTTTTATTGCGTAACTTTAAGCTTTTTAGCTGACAAATTAGCTTGAATATTATATATACCATATGATATACCAGGCCACTAAATTAAAATGATTCATATATTTAATTTGGTTTTTACTCTCTAACATTTATAGCCATACTTAACGTAAAGCTGAACATCATTTTAAAACTACTTTTTAAGCTTTAAATAATTCATGTCATTTTGCTTTAAAAAAGAACATGCGCAAACAGAAAACACTATGCTACACAATTCATTTTACACATTGATATACCCTTTACTGCAGGTACTTAGTAGCTCTATCAGAATAAAATGACATATAAAAGAAGAAATTATTCGAGTTACATTACAATTTGTGTAGACTTTAACATACAATGACTATTCATTTGTTGTTTAGTGTTACGCTTCTGAACATTACATTTTGTGACCACACATAGAACCCCTGCTGAGCATGACGCTTGTGGCCAGATGCCTGAAGCGCCACCAAACAAGTCAAAAGCAAATAGAGACACATGTTTTAAAACTTGATTCATACAAACCAAACTCACAATGGCAATCTGTTTGTAGTTGTGGTTAAGTGCGTGGGTTTGTGTGTGGTTTGGAATGCTTTGACAGTATCAACTACTGAGTTGGCAATTTTCGGACCTGGCAACAAAATCCCATCTTGGTATTGGGCAACCAAATAATGTAACCCCAAACCAGTCGTGCAGAAGGAAATTCATCGAGCCACAGCTACAGCTCCCTGCAGGCTCCTCCCTCATCCTCTCCTACTCCACACTACGTTGTCTAACTTATGATGCCGTTATGGTTTCCGCTCCAAAGAAAAATTGTAATGTACTCAGTTGGGCAGACGGCTCCAACTCGCAGCTGTGGCTCGGTGGCACGGTACAGTGGTTTGTCCCACATGAGTTACGGCCGCACATTCGTAATGATTATATTGCAGTAGCTGGCAGACAGGTGGTCGTCTCCTGCCTGGGCACGCATGTGGCAATCTAGTGTGGCACACACATTTACTCCGCCAGCAAGCAGCTTTTCAATTAGCAGCTGACTCTTCCTATCAACGTGGCCTAGGCAAGCCTGTTTATTAATTTGTACCTAAAATTGCAAATGTGCCGGTTGCCATGGAAATTTGAGAAGCTCGTTGAAACGTTCAGCTCACAATAAGATCCCCACAATCGAACTACTGGTTGTGGCAAAAATCGCACAAGGCCAACAGAATGTCCTTGTGGGCAATGGTAAATTGTTGCCAAACATTTTTGTTGATCAACTTGCTGCATTTTTGGATTTGTAATTTGATTTGCATGGTTATTTGCGAACTGAATATTGCAAATGTACATTTGTTTTCAGCCGAAATTTTCAGGTACTAAATTCCAGTTTCAGCAACAAAAGCTAGCTGACTTTAAAGAATTAAGCTAAAAGTTTTACTGGAAAGTGCATTTTCTTATTTCTCTAGTGAAAACGTTTGTAAAGTAGTTTACCTCCTGCTGGGAAAATGTATTTCGTTCCTTTATAGCATGCATCAGCCCATTCTGTGGCAACTTTCATTTTTTTATCAGACCAGATTGCATAATTGGCAGAACGAAATGGCGGCTGCGGTTGCGGTTGCATTGTGGTTAAACAAAATGTTAAATATAAAAGCCAAACCGTATTCAGCACAACCATGAGGCCCATCAGCAAACAATAATGCAATAATCTGCGTAATCAATTGGTCCATCAACGAATAATTAAATAATAAATGCATTACACTTTCCATTTAAAAATCAACGACTTAGACAAGTTTTGGTAAAGTTATGCATATGGAAAGAATTCTTCGAACTCTGTTAACTGTTATATGAGTAATTTATAAAATGCTTCGTTGAATTGTAGATTATTCAAAATTAAATATATTTTTTTGTATTAACGCTTTTTGCCCTATAATTTGTTATAGTGTGTAATCATGACGCCATTTGTCAGAAAACAAGTAATTGCAAATTTGCGTAACTTATTTTGCAGCAATAAATTAAAATGAATTGTATACATGTGGCTTATCGTCGGAGAAATTTTTCAAAAATTATACGCTTTAAGTGCATACTTTAAGCAGTCTAAATAGTTAAAGTTTGGTGCATTTATCATCAGTTCTCAGAAAAAACATTCCCAAGATAAATGCTGGACTCTATGGGCATTGCACTGTCAATTTGTCAAATTGCATCAATAATTGATTGACCTGTGCCTGCAGCCGTTTTCATGGTGGACAAGACAGACAAGAAGTCTGTCTCCCCGGTGAGTGCTGGTATTCGTCAGACAATTGTCCCTCAACACAATCCAATTACAAATACAATAAGACTGTCCTTTCATTGCAATCAACTGAGCCACAACGAACGGTAGCCATGCACCATTCATCCGATTGCCAATGCCAGACGCCACTTGGTTATTCTAAGAAAATTCCAGCTCCTTTACATGGTTACAAGTGCCATTTGGTCCTCAGCTATCTTAAATAATATACTTTCAATTGAATGGTTCAATCGTCTACCCATTCAATGTCAGGTGCGCTTGTTAAAGGATATTAGGAATTTTAAATCGTACAATAATAAATTCTGTAGCAGAAACTTAAGTATTGCAAAAGGATATAACATAAAAATTAGGAATTATAATTTTTAAATCATTGATTGTAGATTAAGAATATATTTAAACACAATGCCCCAAGGAACAAAACTGAGACATGAGCTCAACTTAATAGAGTGAATTTTATTTATGACTCATAGACGCTTATGCAACTCATTGGTCAAATGATCGAAAGGTTAAGTACAAGCAAAAAAGCAATAAATTAAATCCCAACTTAAAATTACAATAAAAAGCTAGAATAGTATCCTACAAGAATGTACCCTTTACTCTGGTTTGAGGTTTGTATAAATATGTAGATAAAATCATTTTCCCTGCTGTCAACGAAGGAACACCACATAATAAAGATGCGCTAACCTTAGAAAGTGTGTAACCCTCCTCAAAACCACCTTCAACCACATAAATCGCAAGTAAGTGGCTCTTGTGGTTTCCTTGACTGGCGGCTCGTAAAAAACAAGTCATTAGCATGGCATGAATACCAACAAAAAAAACCAACAAGCTAAAGGACCAGCAAGCAAAGCAAGGACTCAAATGCGGGGACTCTTATGGTTGGTAAAATTTGAGTAATCTTACATTAAACTTGTCGTTGACATATTAAATCTAAAGTGCTTTACCTCAACTTTAACTTATGACAAATCTGAGATATCTTCTGCTTACATCTTGACATCTTCAAACGAATTTTTTATCAACAAACTTTCCGGCCGTAGAAATTCAAACAAAAAAGCAATAAATAGAAAACGAATCAAATAATTGGAAGAGCTAAGATTAAGTAGAAATGGTTTGTTTGTTTGCTTCCTCTCCCACGTCCTTGGTTATTTCTTGTATCTTAAATGTCTGTTCGCATCCTTAAACAATGGAATTTGCTGTATCTCTTGTTTACACCCAGATAATGCAATTTATTGTATTTGTTTTCAGAATGTGCCGCATTCACTTGTCTCTCAAGGAACGGTAGTATCTAAAGTACATGTAAAGTCTTTACATTGTGGCAGCATTGTGAATTAATTCCTAATTATTTAATATGCGTTGACAAAGTTTTTTCACTTATCTGGCATATAATTCCAAACTTTGTTTCTTGTTCACTTCTCGCACGGCACCGACGCCAAAAACTTTGCCCATTTCGAGCGTTGCGCATACGCCTCGTGTTCAGCCCTGTCAAAACTTCTTACATGCTAACATTTTAATTGAAGAAAAAAATAGATGGCACACCTCGAACACAAGCTAAGTAACTTGTTGCTTGTTGTTGTTGTTGTTCTTGGGGCTCTTCAAGCTGCCACGTGGATGCATCCAACCCAGTTTATTTGGCCGTAAATTATCAAGTGACAAATCGCTTGTCTGCACATTTGTCCTATGCGATGCCACTTGCTTGTTTGCTCTTCAAAGTGGCAACATGACAAGGTTGCCATGTACGAACAACAAGTCACACACACACACAAACACACACACTTCGAGAGGCAACAATTAACACGCGTGGCCACCTCAAGCCACAAAGGCGACACAGTGCATCAAGCATATGGAATAGCTTTGGGAATGTGCGTGCATGGTTAATGATGAATATGAAAGACAATTACTTAATTGGAACAGCTAAATAATCAGCTTTCTAACGGCTTGCGACAGTAAATGAAGAGTTATCAGCTATTCCTTGTTTCTGGTAAGCTTGAAAATAAAATTAAATTTCTATATATGTGCACTTTTTAAATATACCAGAGTAGACAAAATACTTCAAATAACCAACCATCAGGCCTGATAAAAAAGAATAACATTTTGAGTTGTTTAACATTCATATTTATTTCATACTTCTTTAATTTTAAAACGCATTCTTTATTTTGCATTTCAATTAATATATGTATGTATTTTAATTGGATTTTTTATAGTTGAATGAAATTTTAATACTCGCTGCGACGGAAATTTTTGCGCGCCATTAACTTAAAACTTTACATTTATCATTTTTATAAATAATTCCAATTGATTTATGATTTCACATGTATTTGACTTTTAGTTATGCTTGCTGCTTACGACTTCAATTTTAAGCATTTTAATATGTGAAATATTCTGCACATTTATTTATATATTCTTTTGTAATCATGCATTCAATTTTTTGTAGATATTCATAACGGTTTCTTTAAAATTTTACATTGTATTTGCCTAAAATATGTTTCACATACAACAAACATTTCTTAAAAATATTTGAATAGGTTTCTTTTGACTTTAATTAATATGCAATAGCTAACGGTTATTTTTCTACACTTTTAAATATTTATTTGAATATTTCTTCATATTTTCTGAGACTTATTACTTCTGAGTCTTTCACAAAGAATTTACTATAGATGTACACATAAGAATTAGACATATGTATATTGTATATCTTATTTTGACATAAAATTAGTTGCATATTTAAATATTCGTTTTCTGTATTTCAAAGTTTGTCTTAAATTGAGTTTGACTGGATTCAAACTTTAATTTAACCAAAAACCATATGAAATATATTTTTAGCTACACATAATATTCTATTCAACGTTCAGTGCGTCTTAATTTTTTTAATAGTTTTTGCATATTATAATTATAGATCTCATTCTCATTTGGCTGTTTGCTTTAATATTTTTTTAAATTTCGATTAACACTTTTCATTTCTCTTTTTATTTTTCTCGAAACCCCTGCTTAAGTGATAAATAAGAGTGCAATTTCTAATTGCGTTTCATGTTTCCACCTGGGTAACCACACAGTGTTTGCTTATGAGTATTATTATATTTATATTCTTATTCATATTCATGTAAACCACAATAGACATTTAATATGTCAACGTATGTCATGTTTTTTCTATTTTTCAAGCGACCAACTAACAGATATTACGTATACGCAGATAAACTTTTTACACATAGCAAACCAAAAGTACACAAAAGTCGCTGACATTTTTCGAAAGCTTAATTTACAGGACTGCACATGCTTGACATTCAGCCAAATAGTAAGAGAGAATAATGGTATGTCATTTGTTGCAACATCGCCTGACATAAACTTTCAAAAGAGGGGCTCATGGTCAACAGAAGTTTGCATACTTTTGGTTCTCTTCTTTATTTTGCACGTCACAAACACGTAAGCGGCATTTGATGCACTTACATAAAACTTTTTGTAACTCTAGATATTCATTTAAGTTTCAACTGTCAAAACACTTTACAAGCGCGTCGAGTTTAGTGCTTAAAAGTAGCTTAAATATCTATTGTAATTACGTTTTCTTACAACTATGGGATATTTAAATAGCATTTAATCCACATACTTTAACAATGAAATACACATCAAAAATACAACTAGCAAAATATTAAATCTACGCATTTTCACTTGCATTGCTTTTGCCCATACCGAATTGTGAGTCTGACCATATATTCAAAACATTTATGCTTTTTTCTTGAAGTCTAAATATCTTGAAATATTTAATAACTATTTGGGAGTACAGCGCCTTAGTTTTGTGATTATATTATAATTATGTGAGGCTTTTAGAGACAGAGCCAGGAAAGTTTTAAATAAGTAAAAATACCGTCAAAAAGAATTACTACAAACTCTATCTTTCAGACGGCTCAATCAAACCAGCAAATTGAGCAATTATATCCTTATCAGCTATTAGCTAAAGGAAGAAAGATTTACCCTGCATATAACTTGTCACTTTTGATCCTCCCAAAGTCGAGTTCATTGCCATAAAAGCATCAGCTAAATTTCAATTAAATGTCTGTGCTAACAACGTCAATCCAGGAAAATTGGACTCGTTCCTTGAAATTCTTCTCGATTCTACCAGCTGTCAGTAGGTCGATACATATTTTTCCTGACTTGCTGCGGCCTTTACAAATCCCATCAATGTCAGCTTAGGCTTACTTGGTTTGGCTCACCATTGTTCATTTTTGTTTTTTTTGAAGTTGGGTAAATTATTTTCTTTAGGCTTTCAGCTTTGTGCTGCTGCTTTGCTGCTATTTACCTTTTGTTGTGGTTTAGGTTTTCCCCAGCAAGCGAAATGTCTGCGTTGACACATTTCCGCGCAATTGAACCAAAAACTGGCACATGAAATTTAATTCCAGCGACAACAGAGTGTAAAAACTGTGTGACAGATATACGCAAATTTGAAATGAAAGTGACGCATAGAGACGAGAGAGTGCTCCAGCGTTTTAATGGATTCACTTGACTCCCTGCAAGGCTGCGTAAATATGCGAAATGGCGCAGCAATTGCTGCAAATGTAAAGCGCTAAAAAAATATGTATAGAACTGGTTGTCAACGCCTTTAGGGCCGTATGCGGGCGGCCTTGCTAGATGCGGCCCAGTCACACCCACTTAGAAATACACACACATACGCACACTTACAATTTTGATATCAACGATTTGAGAAGCTGCTACAGCCAATTGCTTGGGGGCTCAGTTGCCTTCTACAGCTGTCTGTCCTTCCAACTCTCTGACGATCCCAGCGCAGCAATTTTCGCATCGTTGTCACTTTATTTGGCATTTATCAGCACTTTTCGTGCTATACAGTACGGCTTAACGACTTACAGCCACTCCCACACGCCCACACGACCACACGCCCACGCTCTATAAGCTTGCATTTCCAGCATTGTAGTTTATGTCACATTCCCTGACACTTTGTCATCTGGGTGGTCGTCCTCTTCGTCCTCCTCGACGACCAGCATTAGTGCCTAGAAATGCGTTTCAAAAACCTGCAAAAAAATAAAAAAAAATTTGTTAACTACTTTAGAATATGCAAATGTAAAATCTATATAGTATAAATCTATGTTAAGTTGAATAAATTTCAGAATTTATGTATATGCAAATATGTAAATAAATATATTTGTGTATGAGTACTATTTAAGCAGATCATGGTAATTTTTCTGCAACGAGCAAGGCTCTTTAGAGGCAAATTTGTTGCTACTAGAAATTCTTGCGGCAGTCAGACAAATGTTGAAATATTATTCTGGTCAAGTAACAGATCCACAGCCAGTGCATAATTTTTAAAGTCACTTGACGCGTCTGGCTCCGACTTGATGACCATGTCATGGCGTGTTTATCGCCACAGTCAAGGCAAAAGGCAAATGAACAACACAGAAAAGAAGAAGGCACGAATAATAAATACTAGAAGACACGCCCACAGCACCAGCGCCCTCTGGTTGCAATTAGCATTAGCCACTTGTTGGAGCTTATTCACTTTTCACGGTCACGCGAGAGGACGCTCCTCTTATTTATTATCTCGCATTCATAATAAAATTGCATTACGTATACGCGACGTTGGCATTCAGCAGCTTTGTTTATTACATTTTTAATTACATTTATTATTTCATCAATTAACGCTATTTGTCCCTTTGCACTACTGAAATAGAAAAATCGATTCGACAATATAAAACCACATTCATTGCTGACAAGCCTAATTTGTATATGCAGCTGTGTGCAGACATCTGACACAGCTGCAGAAGCATTAGATAATAAAAGAAAATATTTAAACGAAATTGAATTTCCCGAAAGTGTGAAAGTACTAGAGATTTAGTGCACGACACCTTCTATGCTCAAATATCACAAAAACTCTGCTCTAAATGAATTCAATTTACTTTTACCTTAGACCCTTCAATGAATGAATTAAATTTGTTGGTTTGACACCTTTTTTAACAAAAACAAACCATTTTTATTATTGCAAAGAAAATCATTTTCATTCTACAGAGCTCCCAGTCTTAGTCCATACAAAACAAACATTCAGCTTCGTTTTGATTGCTTTCCTTTGTTTTCAATTTCATCTGAACTGAAGTATGACAGGTACTTACAAATTCTATGCCTAATTTGTTTTTATTCATATTACGTTTTTCTTATTACTCACTTTGATTATGCTGTTTTTCAGCCCTCTTGTAATTAATTTCCTGCATATTTGCTACGTGCCATCAGCCGACTGTACATTTTTGCAACCATTTAATTAAAATTGATGCAAATTGTAAAATGTGATGAGCAAATTTCAGCGCAACATGTATACAAACATACAAATATAAATAAATACACATATCTATATATATGTAAATGCAAATTCGTGTATTTTTAGATATAGGCTTAAGTTGATGTGATCAATTTGCAATTTGCCTAAATGGGAAGCGATCAGAAGTTTTAAAAGTGGTATTTGTTGAAAAGTTGTGCCATAAAATTTGCAAATATTAAACAACTTTTGAAAAGTTTAATACCCCAAGCAGGAGCGTAATAATTCCGTTTGCAAATATATAATATAAATTTATAAAAAGCAAAAGCACATATTATCACTTTATTAAAATCTTAGTAAATTCCAAAAACTAAATTTGGGTCAAGAGAAATATTTTGCAATATAATTTTAATTTATTTCTGCGGCCCTGGCGTCACAATTCTTAAGTGTATAATCTTTGGCATTCAAGTAAATATTCATTATAAATAGCAGAGGGCAATATTTTTGCAAAATCTGTAATGAAAGGCCGCAACTCAAATTAAGACGACCTAAAGGCTCTTGCCACATTGGTGTTGGTAATTGAAATGGAATTTTCAGGCCAACAACAACTGCAAATAAGCAAACCAGAGCTGTGACCCTAAACAAAGGTAAAATTTGCCTGGAGCCTTCAATGGTTCTTGGTCTTTTTGTCGTCACACCCAAAGTGCACAGAGCCTGGGAACTAAATCCAGGCAACTACCTTGAATGCCACTTTATTAAGTATTCAT
Source organism: Drosophila maculinotata (assembly GCA_035045305.1). Classification (NCBI taxonomy): domain Eukaryota; kingdom Metazoa; phylum Arthropoda; class Insecta; order Diptera; family Drosophilidae; genus Drosophila; species Drosophila maculinotata. The sequence goes on along the minus strand of JAWNPD010000319.1, from coordinate 6,118,393 downwards.
TATTGTCAACTTGGGCTCAGTATTGAAGTAGGGGGTTGGGGGCTGTGAGTCGAGGATGAGAGTTGATAAAGTTTTGTGTGAGTCAGTGTTAAATTGCTTTATGCTTTGTTGTGGTCTGTCGAGGAAAGCTACATCTGTTAGGTGGAACATTAATTGCCAGCGGCACATTGATGTTTATGTAATTAATTTTAATTGCAGTACTTTCCCCATCTCGTTGTGTGTGCCGAAAGTTTTCTTTTATTGTTTCGTCATTTTCTTTGCTCTTTTACAGTTTTATTATGCGCAACATACATTTGTCCACTTTTTTTTGTGCCAGTAGCTGACAAAGTATTTTGTGGCAACTCAACAAAATCGATAATTACAGCAATAAAATATTTAGCTACTCGCCATATGGGGCGTATGAGCAATAAATAAATCAATGGGAACGGCAAAGGGAAAGTTTGAAGTCATGGCTGCGAAATGTAGCTTGAGAATTCTTAAATAAAACAGCTATAATGCAAGCAAAAGTCATCTAGTGTGAGTGCACAACTAAGTAATACCCTGTAGAACAGTTACTTACTAATAGATTTTAAAAATTAAATCAATTCGTTGTATATAAGTATATTAAATAAAAAATAATTAAAACAGTTGATTATGGAACTTTATAAGTACTCGAAATATAATATCTTGTAATTGAGTCTTATTAGTTTGGATTTCATTACAGATTTCTATGACATGGAACCAGTGTGCGCTACTTCTAACCTGTCTGCTCGGTTGGCTAGCCAAAGTTACTGCCTTAATAGGCAGCTCATCCAATTTTGCTTAACTGCGTCCTTGCCCTGAGTGGGCTTTAAGTTGTCTCAATTAGAGGCCGGCATAAACAAACTGTTCTCTGTGGAGGAGGGTAGCTGGGCGAGGCCCTTAGGCACAGGGCACATGCAGACAGGACATGCACAACCCGAGGACGTGATGGTGAATGTTCCTTTTAATGAATCGCATGTGAGCTAAATATAGTAAACAGACGCACTGCCAAAATAAATGAGTTGGTAATTAGGCAGGCAGAAACAAAGTATAAACGAAAGACACTGAGAATATATAAACATAAGGGTCGACCTGATGGCAATGGAATTTGAGAGGAAGGGATTTGGGTGGAAGACCGGCGACACTCTATTAACTTTGTGACATCATCATCTTTTAATATTATCATCAAACACTGAAATCCTGCAAAAGTCACACTCTGCCATCATTTTTTATTTTTAAATTATGCGCACACAACAAAATAATTATATCAAGTGCCAGCCTGCAAAGGCATTTAAGTATTACAAATGTTAAGTACAGGCGGGCAGGAAAGCATTTAACACACACATTAACACAAAGACAGCGCAATGAAATTTAATGAGTTAAAAAATGTCACTCTAAATGCATGAAACCCGCCAGGAAGTAGACAACGACAAGCGATGCCCCCGCGCACCCCCTGAATCTGATGTATTTTTAATTGTTGCATATATTACAATAGATTTAAATTACATCATGAGACCCATGAGGAATCATAAATATGTATGTGTGTGTGTATATAATACTGCCCACGCAGAGACCAAAGCTAAACAAGATTCTCGAACAGCCTGTCAAGTTATTATGTGCGAATGTAAGCCTACAAATACAATGAATAAAGGAAACTTTGTAACGAATCAAATAATCATGATAGGAAAAACATGTCATAAACCATTTTATCTAGTTTTATTGTATTTAGTTATTTTTAGGGTAATTTTATTTTATATTAAAAAAATATTCTTTAAAACGAACTATCCTTCGGTACACCTTGAGTTCATTATAGGGTATATCAGCTGTACTTTCATACAAGTATGTTTATGTGCGTATGTATTCTGGGCAGCGGACATGCAAATATTTGTTGTGCTTGTCAACAAGGCAGACAAACAAAAAGGCTTCAACAGGCGCCAGCTTAGAAGGACTCGTGGCGAAACGAGCTCAATTTGGGTCTTTTTTCGTAGTCAACTAGAAAGTATTTAATCTCAAATTTCAACTGGTTGTCAGCACTGTATATAGATAGAATCTGTGGGTAATTATTACATCAGTTGCTGAAAATAATGTCATTCCAACCGTGACTAGCTGAGTTGTTCAATATAATGAGAAAATGTGATGAATCTTCAAATTATTTGACTCAACAAAACTAGATTGCCGAAAAATTCATTATTCTAAATAAGTATCCCTCGTACAGACCTTTAACGTCATATCTCTGGGCATTCCATTACTTATAAAAGCTGCCTCTTCATTTGGCTAGCGTGCCAAGAAATATGATGAGTAATTTGCCCGACGTTCCACAGGATGCTTTGCCAAATGTAGCGAATAACTTGAACGCTTGAAACTACTCGTACAAAATCTCATTTGTGTTGTTGTTGTTGTTTTTGTTGTTATTGTTGTTGTCGTCGCAGTCGCTGAAATATTTGTGCACATAAATTGAAAGTAGCCCAAGTCACAAGTCGCTTATGCGTGCAAATTATGTGGCATTATTCAAAATATTAAGTTGAAATCGCACAAGGATAACAAGGACAAGGCGCTGAGTGTTGACCTCCAGTTTGTGTGCGACATTTGGTCCAATTTCATGTGGCACTCGTCGCTTTTGGCTGTGCCCCTTATATTTCCAACAAAATTAAATTCTCAATCTAATATACGACTCTTTTGTAGTATTTTTTTTTTGCTTCACGGTACTTGCGGGAGTTGTCACATCTCTGCTCCTGTCCCTCGTTGTGTACCCTACTTAGGACCCTGCCTGCGGTTTGTTTGAGAGTTTATAAAATTAATTTGCTTGCGGCATCCGCACAGTGCGCATTAATAGCATGTGGACGGGGCAAGCGACCCGCCTCAGTTGCCGCCGAACTCGTGCCTCAAAATATACAGAGAATTTTAATTTTAATTCACTCACAGCGATTAAATAATGTATAAGTTACACAGCTAGGGATTTTGTGGTGAGATTTGATTGATATGCCACGCACGTAGAAGGGAATGGAGCACAGGAAAGCATAGCGACAAATCGAACAAGGAAACGGAAGTGGACAAGTGGACAAGTGGACAAGCCGATAGGCAGGCAGATAAAATACTAATAATATTAATGTCATCACTTTTGTAAGAGAAGTAAATCGTTTCCTGAAAATACAGGCAAAGTTTTTGGAATTTTTTTAACAAATGATTGAATTGAATTTAAAGCAATTTCCACTGAAATACATTGATTTCTAAAAAAAATTAAAAACTTTAAGGAATGTTATGGTAAGACACAAGCCAAAATGTTGAGCACAAAAATCAAATCTTTAAATGCCATTTTTATCCTCGACCTAATGCTTGTTCTAGTTGCAGTACGAATTTATATACCTATAATCTAACATAAAAACGAGATACATCAAGTACCCGCCCCATTGTCTGAACTGATTGTTCTTTGTTACTTGGCTCAAAAAAGCTCTCTCGCAATGAAAGATTATTTCGCACTCATGTGTGGCTGGATACAAACACACACGCATGCATATCTAAAAACAAAAATCCATACCCAGTCTGACTTGAGCCCTAATGACATGCAGGTCGTCTACATGTTGACGAGCTGTCGCTCGTAAAATAAAATAAAAAAAAATAATGGAAAAAAAAATCGAAAGAAGTGAAATAACAGTAAAGCATAGTTATCAGGGCCATGGCTGGGGGTTGGCGTTCAGGTCCTCGTCTGGCTCTGATATCAATCGCAATCGAGCGCCACGTAGTGCTGCCAATTCTGATTAAAATAATGATAATGTGCAGTTCTGTTTTTGTCATCTTTGTGTTGATTTTCCCTTATTTTCATGACTTTTTTTTCTGCTATCTCCTTTTTGAAATAATGTGATTAACTTTTCGGCCAAGAAGTAGAGCAACTTTAATTACGACTATGACGGAAAAAAACGCGCTAATGACAATTTCTGTGTCATCGATTTTTGTGGGTTGTGAAAGTTTGGTAAAAAAAAACGGAAAGAGGGGATTAAAACGCCAACTTTTTATCCTACAGCAACTTTTCCTCAAAAGCTTGTCTGTGTATACTATATGAGTATAACTTGATCGAAAACTTTCATATGAGGGCTATTGTGACACTTCACACCTTTGTACAGGGTAGTAAACTAGTCGAGCAGTTTCGACTACTGCCTTTTTACATGTTTTTTTTTGCCCATTTTTTTTTCCTGTAATACCTTGAGGCACAGCAGTGTATGTATGTACCTTGGGCCATAAATTATGAGCCGTGCAGCTGCCAGTTTTCTCAGTTTTTTTTGCGGACACGCCCATTCAGCTGGTCTGCCTCAAAGGGAACTCGCACAGCTGCCGTTCGTGGCACATTTATGCTAATATTTTTAACAGCTTTTGTAATGCTCTTTTCTAAGATTTCTTTGCCTTCCACCTGCGTTTTTTTTTTGCCGACTTACATCAAAGTTTTCCACTGGCATTTAGAATCGCAAAAGTTTTTACTACTTTTGCATAGATTTCTCAACTTTCCAGCTGAAGGACTATGGCTGCTTTTATATAATACAAATACTTTTATCAGCAGTTAGTAGGGTATCTCAAAGTCGAGTTTGCTTAAAGCTGTGTACATCACTTTGCGGCGCGTCAAAATTATGGCCACCATGTCGAGATGTCTTTGTTTATTTTTCCCATTCATATTTTGCGCTTTCTTTGCTATTCGCACATAAATTAAGAAATGACGTTGAAAAAAATAAACACTGAAATGCTTGCTGTTGTTGTTGCTGCTGTTGCTGCTGTTGCTGCTGCTGCTAGTCTGACAGCTTCTGAAGAGCGTTGCTTCAGCTAGGCAACTTTGACGTCCTCCAATGTCCCGAACCCGAGCAGTTAGAGCACCACCCGTTGACAGGTGTTTCGTGCTCCTACGCAATTACAACGCCTCGCTTCGTTGCCCTGGAGGAAACTGATGTGGGCTCAAAAAAGTACACTTAGCGAAAAAGTATACAAGGATTCATAGAAAAGACAGCCACAGCTCCCCAATTATTTACAAATTTAATTTTAATATTTTTAAAATTTTTTTTCTAAGTGCTTGTAACTCGTAGCTGAGTTTGTTTACTTTTAGCCTCTATGGGCCAGGCATTTTTCTGATTTTTTATGAGCATTTCAGTTTATACTTGCCACTGCATAATTATTTCAGCAACGCAATGACAAAGTAAAATCGTTGCAGAAGACTGCGTCTCTGCCTTAAAGTGGCAGACGGTCTTAAGTATTCAACAGGCTCGGATGCTGTTTAAAAAAAGATGTACGGATTATGATTGGGTACGCTTACGCTTCGTTTTTCCTGACGACAAGCCAGATATAAAATTACAAGTAGTTAAATTGAATTAAGCAAGGAATCTGGTAAACGTTGCTTGAGAATGGCTTCAAAGTAGGTAGAGTATTTCAAACAGTAGTCACATTTCTTGGGAACAGAGGCGAAAGCTTAAAAGATTTTGTTACTTTCTGGTACTAAAAACACATAAAGCAGATTTTAAATAATTATAAAAGGAAACTGCAAAGTTTCATTATAAGTTAGAAATAAACAAAAGAATTTTAAGCAATCTCGAGAGCTTAAAGAAAATGGAAAGACAAAAGAACTTCACAGCCAATGAAAAGTCGTATTTCGAAATAGCTGAGGCAGAAAATGAGCACGGTTCAAATTGTTAACCACTTGGGTCTATTGCTCAGGCAATTATTAAAGGCGTTTTACGTTTCATTAAACTTGTAATTGTTCATTTGGCCGCTGCCTGGCAGCAGACAATTCATAAAACTAACCACAGCTGGGCAACAGCTAGAATTGGCTTTTTGGCTATTTGGCTATTTGGCTGTTTAACTTTCATAAAAGTCAAGCCGCAAGCATTTTTCTACGCTACTTAGCCATGCTCTTTATATTCACTTCTCCTGCCCATGAAACACAAAATTTAATTAACTGCTAATAAAGTTTCTAATAAACGCCCCCCTGCCCCTGCCATCGACCCAGGGGCCCACAATAAGCGCCTGTCAAGTTGGTCCAATGCCTGTGGCTCATATTAAGAGGCGTTAAGCGCTGCTGTCAACATGGCAGCAGACATTGGAAGATGCCAACTGGAGTACATGCTCCACATACATATGCGTCCGAATCTGGCTACCACTAAGGTCAGCGGTCAGCGGTCAGCGGTGAGTGTCGAAAAACGCTCTTGGCCATAAATTATATATACACACATACATATATACATATGTATGTATATAAGCAGCCACTATTTATGTTGAGCACAGCTAAACTGGTGCTTTCTTTTTGTGACCAGAGTCTGGCAAGTGTTTGGCAAATGTTTGCTGTGCACATCCGTTCAGACACACCTGCCGCTGACACGCTGCTGAGGTGGGCACGTGGTCATCGCTGCCACGTCTCACACATCGACGCCCTTTACAGTATTTAATTAAGCATAAACTACGCAACATTTTCTATCAATAACAAAGGGCGACTGCAATTTTCCATTAAATATTTTAGCATATATTTTTGATAATAAAATATTTTGGTTTATTTAAAGCAAATTCATAAAAATATATACAAATAATTACACTTTTAATTATTAAATTGTTTCAATTGGCTTTCAGTTTCAACAAGGATTAATTGAATGTAGTTAGTTTTACACTAATCCCTTAATGCATTTGCGATTTGAAAGCAAATGAAGAAAGATTCTTGCAGATAATAGTTATTAATAGTTTTTTGCCAGACAGTAAAAAGTTATATAAGCAATACAGCACGTGGGTTACAAAACAGTTTTATTTCTGTATACTTAACTTTAATATTCAGACCTGTGTGTACTGGCAGTCCGATCAAATGAAATTTTCGATGCGCTATGAGCTACGTGCCTGGCATGAACAACACTTTCAATTGCTTTCAGCCATGGTAACAGTCGTCATAAGGAACTTTTGATGAGTGAGTTAAATGCTTGAAATGTTTATTTGCATTGCTTACGACCTATCATAATCGCCAGCCCAAACGGGGAGGCAAGCATTTCACATATTTTATGTATTTTGGCGTTTTTTTTATGATTTATTTATGATACACTTGTGTATCTAGTGGGTTAACTGCAAACAACCCCCGGGCAAGTCAAATAACATTTATGACCATCCATTTTATTTTCAACTGTTTTTTGGGGGCCTGGCATTGTTGTTTACATCTTTTACCTGGAAAAGTTTAAGCTCATAAATTGTAGTGTCTGCCTGATAGGGTTTAATGTGATTTTATTCAATATCGGTATTTGTCCAACTACTTTACTTAATATGGTCAATAAATTGTGGTCATACCAACATTGGGTTAGCAATCAATTGCGAATTGGCCTTGTCATCTTATCTAGACCACTTTAAATCCGCTTCGCCCACATCAACTATCAACTAAATAGATGTTATTTTTTTCTCAATTGCTTCTAATTGTTTGCTCAACACCTGGGCTAACTTCCTGGCCAACGTCATCGGGATTGGCCAGGAACTGCTATTGTTGGTCGCTTCGTTCGTCGGCCATGCAACATAATAAAAGCTTGTTAAAGTAATTGCTTAATTGGCCTGACAGCACAGTGGACTAGGCGATGTCGGTAGGTTGCAGAAGGGGATGGGGGAAGGGGGAAGGGGGAAGGGGGAAGGGGGAAGGGGGAAAGGAGGGATTCGGTATGCTGGAAAAAGCAACAACAGCTTTAATGAAAATGTTGTTTTCTCTGCCCTACACATTAGGCTGATTAGACACGGACAGCGGGAATAAAAATAGAGCCATGTGGATATAAGTACTTTACACACACACGCACCTACACACACACACACACACACTCACACATGTACAGAAAACGAACGTGTTGAGTTTTACATTACTGAGCTAACTTTCAGCCCACTCCCTTTAATAGGGTGTGAAAGTAAAACGCTGTTTGCAATTTTATTTAATTATACCCTTGCAAAAACACAGAGCCTCAACTATTCAATGTGTCTGGAGCAGCTTTTACATACATAAATAATTATAATTAAATCGCTAGTTGGAACACACATAATGACCAGGCAGAGGCCCAACATTAAAAGCATAAATAATACACAGCCAGCTTAAGTAACATATGTAAATCATTTTGGATAATGCTGCATTTGAAATAATTCTTTTAAATGTTTAGCTTGATTGATAGAGTAGCCAAGAATTCAATTTAGATTACATACATTCTTGTTTCCTAGTCACTATACATTGATTTGCTAATCTGTCGACCAAAGAGCGCACCTTCGTAAATCTCCGAGGCAGCTGCTGTGCTATCGATTACAACATCTGTAATGTTGCATGTTCATTCAGCCTCCTGCTGGCACTTGGGGGAGATGAGTCGATTTCAATCGTCAATTAGACACTTGCCATTTGGCGCAAGGAACTTCATTAATCGCTTTTATATGCTCAGCCTGTCGGTTGGACTGTCAGTCACGTTGGCTTATACAGCAGCTGCCGTCAACATAAATCTGGATGGGCTAATACACATATTGAGGCTGATGTTATCAAATAAATGCGTGTCATCAACGAAGCTCAGCATAAACTCCCCCCCCCCTCCCGCACACTTTCCAAGTATGTAGTAAATGAAACACATGTTTCATGACACGTCAAAACCGAATACAACAACTGTAAAGATCAGGCGAAAAAAATAAAATCCAAGCAATAATTTTATATAGCCAAATGCCAAAACATTTTACGTTGAGTGTTTGTAAGTATATATTGAAAAACATGGTACATGTATGAAAAGCAACAGAGGAGCTTGTTATTGTAGCCATTTAATCTACACACAAAGACAACAATAACGACCAATTTGCCTGCCTCGAAAGGGGCGTCGCACATTATATTTGATTTTAATGTTACGATTTAGTAGAGGTTTCAGACTCTTCAGATTTTACAACGCACTCCTGCACTTTTAGTGTGATTGATTGACATTCGAATCGCCATTTTATTTATAAGCCAGTAAGAGTGGTCTAGTCGAGAGTGCCCGATTAGGAGATACCCTGAGCATTAATTTATAATAATTAATCTACATTCATACATAGAAAAACATATGCATACACCCACAAACACACTCTGCAAGCTGCGCGTTTATTGCCTTCTAAATGCACTTCCTAGACTTCAAACTCCCATAACTTGGTCAAAACTGACCCGATTGACAAGCTTGAGGCCATTTTGTTCATGGTTTGTTCTATATATCAATTCTACATTTCAAGTTTATGCATTATTGAAAGTTAAATTTTTTCAAATATTTTTGCGAAAAAAGCATAAGGGGGGACCCTTACAAAAATCGATTTTTCAAAAAATAGATTCTTGAAATTTTTTTTTAATCGATTGCGGGTGTCAAAATTAGTACAAAAAACTTTAAGAAAAATGTTTCTGAGGTGTTTCATTTTTCTGTCAAAAATCGTGTCAAAATAACAAAAAAAATTGACTTGTAAACGTCCTGATTGGTCAACAAATGCCCTTCCTAGACTTCAAACTCCCATAACTTGGTCAAAACTGACCCGATTGACAAGCTTGAGGCCATTTTGTTCATGGTTTGTTCTATATATCAATTCTACATTTCAAGTTTATGCATTATTGAAAGTTAAATTTTTTCAAATATTTTTGCGAAAAAAACATAAGGGGGGACCCTTACAAAAATCGATTTTTCAAAAAATAGATTCTTGAAATTTTTTTTTTAATCGATTGCGGGTGTCAAAATTAGTACAAAAAACTTTAAGAAAAATGTTTCTGAGGTGTTTCATTTTTCTGTCAAAAATCGTGTCAAAATGACAAAAAAAATTGACTTGTAAACGTCCTGATTGGTCAACAAATGCCCTTCCTAGACTTCAAACTCCCATAACTTGGTCAAAACTGAACCGATTGTCAAGCTTGAGGCCATTATGTTCATGGTTTGTTCTATATATCAATTCTACATTTCAAGTTTATGCATTATTGAAAGTTAAATTTTTTCAAATATTTTTGCGAAAAAAGCATAAGGGGGGACCCTTACAAAAATCGATTTTTCAAAAAATAGATTCTTGAAATTTTTTTTTTAATCGATTGTGGGTGTCAAAATTAGTACAAAAAACTATAAGAAAAATGTTTCTGAGGTGTTTCATTTTTCTGTCAAAAATCATGCCAAAATGACAAAAAAAATTGACTTGTAAACGCCTTTAGTCCATACAAATGCCCTTCCTAGACTTCAAACTCCCATAACTTGGTCAAAACTGACCCGATTGACAAGCTTGAGGCCAATTTGTTCATGGTTTGTTCAATATATCAATTCTACATTTCAAGTTTATGCATTATTGAAAGTTAAATTTTTTCAAATATTTTTGCGAAAAAAGCATAAGGGGGGACCCTTACAAAAATCGATTTTTTAAAAAATAGATTCTTGAAATTTTTTTTTTAATCGATTTCGGGTGTCAAAATTAGTACAAAAAACTTTAAGAAAAATGTTTCTGAGGTGTTTCATTTTTCTGTCAAAAATCGTGTCAAAATGACAAAAAAAATTGACTTGTAAACGTCCTGATTGGTCAACAAATGCCCTTCCTAGACTTCAAACTCCCATAACTTGGTCAAAACTGAACCGATTGTCAAGCTTGAGGCCATTATGTTCATGGTTTGTTCTATATATCAATTCTACATTTCAAGTTTATGCATTATTGAAAGTTAAATTTTTTCAAATATTTTTGCGAAAAAAGCATAAGGGGGGACCCTTACAAAAATCGATTTTTCAAAAAATAGATTCTTGAAATTTTTTTTTTAATCGATTGTGGGTGTCAAAATTAGTACAAAAAACTATAAGAAAAATGTTTCTGAGGTGTTTCATTTTTCTGTCAAAAATCATGCCAAAATGACAAAAAAAATTGACTTGTAAACGCCTTTAGTCCATACAAATGCCCTTCCTAGACTTCAAACTCCCATAACTTGGTCAAAACTGAACCGATTGACAAGCTTGAGGCCAATTTGTTCATGGTTTGTTCAATATATCAATTCTACATTTCAAGTTTATGCATTATTGAAAGTTACATTTTTTCAAATATTTTTGCGAAAAAAGCATAAGGGGGGACCCTTACAAAAATCGATTTTTCAAAAAATAGATTCTTGAAATTTTTTTTTTTAATCGATTGCGGGTGTCAAAATTAGTACAAAAAACTTTAAGAAAAATGTTTCTGAGGTGTTTCATTTTTCTGTCAAAAATCATGCCAAAATGACAAAAAAAATTGACTTGTAAACGCCTTTAGTCCATACAAATGCCCTTCCTAGACTTCAAACTCCCATAACTTGGTCAAAACTGACCCGATTGACAAGCTTGAGGCCATTTTGTTCATGGTTTGTTCTATATATCAATTCTACATTTCAAGTTTATGCATAAATCGATTTTTCAAAATATCCCTATAAATGCCCTGTTAATTATAATTATTATATATATTTAAATATTGTATATCACTGATTTGTAGCAGCTGTCGAAATGGTAATTCTCAAAACATTTCGTGTTCAATTATTTATCATATTTACTTCAACATTTGTTGACACTAAAGCTATGAGTTTTGTATATAAAGCTACTGCGGTGGATTCTGGCATTTCGTCTTTGCAGTGGCAAACTTATCGCGGTGAATATTCGAAATTGTTGTGAAATTGATTAAATAAAATGCAGCTGTCACAACTTTTCCAGTGAATGATGGACCTCAGCCCACAGTTTGTGTGGCAAGTTGCCAAGCGACGCTTATCAGAAGCAGCAGAAGCCGCCGCATTGTGAAGCGCAGAAAATGATGGCAGTTGAAAACTAAAAAACTGGCAACAAAACGGGGGGAAAAAAAGATTGCTTGATATGCAATTGTAAAGTTACCGTTTTATAGAGTGAACTTGTTCAATAGCTCCGCCGCCCACTGTCCCAGGAAGATAACTTTTTGCCCATTTGGCATTGGCTGCAGCCCGACAGCAAACAACAAAATACAATTTAGTTGTAAAAAAGTTTCACACTAACTCGCCGGCAAACTTGTTTACAGAGACTGCGGAGAAGAGTACTGTCATTCCTAAATACCGCACCCCCCTCACCACCCACCCGTCTTTTGCAACCCACAACAAGTGCAAACTTTACTGACTTTGTCTGTGAGTCCCGACAATTGCCGTTAGCAATTCCAGTTGCAGTTCTCATACATAATGCATCAAATGTGCTGGCGCCCAAGCAGGGACCATCAACTATATCACTTACCGTTCAGTCAGCACCGTGATTCTATATTCCAAAGCGGTTGCTTAGGGAGCAAAGACACAACTACGAGTATAAATAAGTACAAGTAAGCTTGCTATTTTTCATGCGAACCCAACCAACCCATGTATTCAGCTTATTTACTGGCAGCACAAACCACCCCCTCAAACCACCCATGATGGCGAGCCCACATGCCAGAGGCTAATTAGACTAAATAGCATAGTGTGTGCCAGTAAAGAGAGCGCTGAATAATTCATAAATTTAAGGTCTCTCGGACGTCGCTGTTTAGTTTGGTCTGCCTTCAAAGCCAACCGCAAACATGGCCCGAATGTAAACAGCAACAACAACAACAACACATCTTAATTTATATATGTTTACATACACATGCAGATAATGAATGAGTCTTCAAAGGCTAAAGATGTTAGGGAATATGTTTGCATAGAGAGCGACATAGGGATGCTGAAAACTGTCTGCTTTATTTGTATTTATTCGCCAACTAGTTTTGCCAAAATTATTTTCCTGATTGAATGAACATTTAAATTGCAAATCAGATACTTTATTGGTCTACTTGTGCAATTTGTTTGAAAAGCGTGGCCTAATTGATTGATAAACAGCTAATTTGTTTTTTGTGCGACAAATTAAAATCATTATTGCAAATAGCCTCAAATAAACCCAACACAAATGTGGTTCAATACAAATTCTATTTGAGACAAACTGAATAGAAGCATTGCTATAATATCTTTATTAAAATTAAATTATTCAAATAAAATAATGTCCAGCTGATATAAATAAAACTTTATCGATTTGATGCAATTTTTGAAATGTTGTTTTTTTTACTGAAACGATTAAAGTCTCTTGACACAGTAAAAAACAGTAAATAATCGTTTAATCAAATAGAATTTCAATGCCAGCGATATTTATAAATTTGATGACGGGCCATTTCAGTTTGAGTATGCAGCCTCTAACAGAGGAACAGAGCCAGACAGATAGCCCATAATATGCTGGCCATAAAAATTATAAATAAATAAGCCCAATGTAAATTATTCGGCGTCAAAGCGTTATGTTTATGGCAGAGTTGGCCTTATCGTTGGCCCCGTCTGTTGACCATTTCGCAGGGCATTTATCTGACTGCTGCAGCTGGCAATTTGCGTACATATATTATATTAGGAGTATATATTAACAAAATGTTGCTCTACTTGTTGTTTATGGTAAGCAGCTTGTTGTGCACGACACCTGGCCAAATGGTCGGCACGTTTCTCATATTTCCCTAATCCATTACAAGTATGTGGCATGCTGTCCAAATGGAACACCGTCTCTGACTTTGAAAGACTTTCACAAAAGACTTGGATCTAAGATATGCCATTCAAAAGGAGGAGTATAATTTTTGTTCTTTTAGTATATTAACGTTTTTCTGCGAGCTTATTCAAAACATAAGTGTTTTATATATATGTACATATATTCTGAATGAATGAATTAGGCCAAGTTTTTTAGAATTCATTTAGATAACTTTATACATTACAAATAGAAATTTGTAAGCTTTTAGCTTTTAAGTATTCAAATTACACAAGTAACAATATTAAAATCTACTATTATATGGTATTCACATCATAAAATCTATGGTCATCCAATTCAAGATAAATTAAGTTTACTTTCCTCTTTGCCGTTTCACAAACGTGGCTGGGAATGATATCTGCGATAATGGCTGACTTGTTTAAATATTATCAGTTACTTTCGCACTCACTGTTGATTTAGTACCTCGTTTTGTATGAAGGCACTCGTATCGCATTGCTAGACTGGTTGCCATCGTCGACTGCTTGAGTTGGAGCTCAACAAATGAAATTTGGCCAGCACAAAAAGCATAAGCAATTCAAACCAGATGCTCATCTGTTCTGCTTTGCTCCTCCAATCCAATCTATTCTACTACATGAACATTAGTGCTTCATGGCACTGCACATTTCATAAAAATCATGCAGGTTGCTAACTCGGTTCTAATGCACTGGGCTTTGTCAGAAAATAAATTGCATCATCGAAATATTTCTCTTTTTTTTTATATTTTTGCGGTAAGCAATTCTTTCATGATGTCAAAAGCGATGAGCTGGCACAAAACTTTTGACATTTCTCTATCTCTCTTAAACATTTATACTGCAGCTTTTTGATACCAATAAAATGCGTTTTGACAAGTTCATAAAATATTTCACAAACCTGTGTACATTTAAGTGCATCCTTTGATGCAACTACATAGCATAGAATAAATGCATACGTTTTATTTTTGTATAATATTTTTATCAGTAAATAATAAAAAAAAAACAATCGGTCGTTTATTAAATTCTGCAATGGTAATCTGTGATAAATATTGCGTTTCTTTCTTGTTTCATTTTGAAATCTTGACTGTCATTTTATATAAATATAAAATATAATAATTGAATGTGAATTTTACTTTTCTACTTTTAAATGTTACTCACCCTGCCTCAGTTGGATCGGCCAATGGCATCTCCTTGACCACCTCCAGCGCCAACAACAACCACACCCAACTCAGCCAGTTCGTCTGGTTCCTGGCACTGACTCTCGCTCGTTTCCACCATGCTGATGCCCGTCGTGTTGTCGGAGCTGACGAACTGCGTCTCGCTGAAGCGCACCTCCACCGTCTGCTCGTCGCCAGAGTCGATGTAGTCGGCATCATCGTCCGTTCGCCGCCGGATGCGTTTCGTCAGCTCCACCTGCTGCTGATTCTGCTGCTGTGGCTGCTGTGGCTGCTGCGGCTGGCAGGCATGTAGGAGGGCAGCGTTAATGCCACGCCCACTGAGTATGGGGGAGACGGCACCGGTGCCATTGCCATAGGTGGGCTCACGCGGTATAATCAGCAGCTTCTCCTTGGGCAGACACGTCTCCTGTGTGATGCCATTGTCATCCTGATCATCTGCATCCAAGCTGCCGGCGGTGCCACCCTCCCCATTGCCATTATGGAGACGTGGACCGCAGGTGTTGCGGTCACTGCGATTGTAGCCTCTGGTAATGTTGATGATGTTGTTGTTGGATGGATTGAAGCAGGGCAGCACATGCTTGAACTCCTTGCGAAAGTTCTCATTCAGCCAGGCATACAGAAAAGGATTGTAGCACGTGGAGCTCATGGCGATCGAGTGGGCCACAAAGAAGAACAGCATATAGAGGCGCCACTCGTTGGACTTGTCATCGAAGTCATCAAAGATGTTCACCAAATTGATGGGCAACCAGCTGAGACCAAAGACAGCCACCATGGCGATAAGCATGCGATTTGTTCGCTTCTTCCTATCCCGATCCGCTTCCTCGCGCCGCGATGACTTGGAGCCCGGCTTGGCCCTGGCCCGCTGGTTCAGCTTGACGGAGATCCACACATAGCAAATGGATATGATGAAAAATGGCAGCACAAACTGCAGTGTTGTCGTAATTGCACCAAAGACCTTGCGATAATGCTCCGACGGCCAGTTCTCCTCGCAGACAGTGACGCCTTCGGCCACCACCTGCATATAGGCCTGGGCAGCGGATGTGGCATCGGGCGTGGCATAGCTGCCATTTATAAGGCTGCTCGTGCCATTTGAGCCAACCAGCTGGCTGCTGTCGTCCATCATTTCGTTGGTCATCTTCATGTACATGCCGTAGGGCACCGTGGCCAGCAATGCGATCACCCAGATGCTGACGATGATGCCAATGCATGTGGAGAGTTTCATGCGCGGATGGAACGGATAAATGATCACAAAATACCGATCGATAGCTATCGAGGTCAGCGTCAGCGTCGAGATATATATGCTGCAGCCCTGGGCAAAGGACACCATGTGGCACAGCGTACGCCCAAAGGCCCAGCGGCCCATAAAGGTATACAGCGGAGTGAAGGGCACGGCGAGCACACAAAGTAGAATATCGGAGAGTGCCAGATTTGTGATGAATATATTGGTTACCGTCTGCATGGCACGATTCCTGAGCACCACATAGCAGACCAGCACATTGCCAAAGACGCCCAGCACAAAGACCGTGGTATACAGCACATAGAAAAAGATCTGCACAAGCTGATTGTGTATAATCCCTGATTTATCACCATCGGCAGCATCAGCATCCGCGCTGGCTGTGCTGGTGATGGCCATGGTGCTGCTGCCGGGCGTGGCAATTGTTGTGCTGCTGCCACTCCAATTGACGCCCATATCCATGCCCAGGACATGAGGCAACTGTGTGCTGACCGAGACGAGCCAAGCATTCACTGTCTCGTTGCTTATGTTGGCCATGTTGCAAGACTTTTGTTTGGCTTACTAATGAGTGGTTTCTGAGTTGAAGATTAAGATTGAGATGTTGGCTGCGGCTGTGGTTGAGTCGGATTGCCGGTCTGTTGTTTATTCCTGTCCGGTTTCACCGGAAGTGCGCCACTTAAGCAGCCATTTCCGTCGTCTGTGCCCAATCACTTTTCAAGTGTATCTTTAATGTTTTATCTATTCAGAAAGTTTCCTTTAATATGTGATTCATTGCTAATTGCGTGGACTCTAAGGAGAAAGAAAGAAAATCAGAAGATAACTTGCATTAGATTTGTATGAATGTCAAAGTTTTCAGACCGGAATTATTTCTTAGTTGAAACTAACTTTTCCCTCTACCCCTCAACCCCTAGTTTGTTTCGCCTTCGTCCCAATGGATTAAGTTGTTGCCTTCGCTGGCATTTATTCGAGCTGCTGTCTCGCTCGCACATGCTCTCTCTGTCCCTGTCTGCCATCGCTTGGGGCTACACGGGCTCTTTGCTGTTGGCTTCGAGTCAAGCGCTTTATTAAAAACAATGTGGCAGCAAAATGCACCAAGGCAGAAGTGAAAGTGTTTCATTAGATTCAAGTTTATATTGTCTAAGGGAAGTTTAAACACCAGCAGCTGGAAAGGTCGCCTAGATAACGTCAGAACAAATCAGCAAGTGTTACGCTTTTATTCAAGGATAAACCGTTACTGACACTTTCACTGGTCATCAAGCAAATTAAATGAAAATGTACAAATGTTTTGATATTCAATGTGGCATTTCTGAATAGCTAGAAATTGTGTGGTATTTTTAGAAAATACAAATAAATTATAAAATTAAACAGGAATTCATATAACAACTTATAAATGTTTACTAATTGACATTCATAACTTGTAGATATACAATTTACACAAACATGGCTAACCATTGTCCTGATAGACATTTTAATTAAAATGAAAAGCTTCGAGAATTTCATCAAAGCAACTAGAACAGTAAAATAGAATTTCGTAAGCACAAAACATTTACTTCTTGGTTAAATAATTCCATTGTTTTTTGCACGTTTATTTATAGCTCAGTTGCATTGTAATGCATCACATTTCTCAGAACGAGCCCAAGCAAATCTAAGGCTGCCTTTCGATGTTGAGCCATTTCCAGAAACTTCGCATTGTGTAAGTTTAATATGAACATGGCTCTGTAAGTTAGTCATGTTTGTGCATAGATGAACAGGAAGAATATATGAATATATGAATATTCATTGCGATGAATCGAATGGTTTGCGATGCATGACTTCTACGTCGCAATTCACAAATTCTCCATAATCATGTTCGATAATGTTCTCGAATTCAAGAGTGCTTTTGTTTTGCCTCAAGCGTAGGCCGCAATTAAATGTACATATGCTTACATTGAATACTCGGAGGCCCATTATACTTTATCACATATACTCGGAAATCTAACAAGCATTAGCCACATCCTTAAACAGGACCAGCAGCACTGAAAGTGCTGGAAGCGTGTTGTGCAAGGTAAGGCAATTTTAAATGGATTTGATTAACAAAATGCTCTTAGCTAAAGTTAGCCAAGTGCAGTTTCAGGTGTTCAAGCAAACAACAATAACAACATTAAAATACATTGCAGTATCTTCAGCTGCAAGCAATGCCCAGAAACAAGTGGATTATACTGTTTCATCATCAAATCCAAATGGGAAAGCTAAGTAATATAATGCATAGCAAACTAAATCCATAGGTATGTAGGTGCATTCTTATTGTTCGTTGTATGATTATATTACACTGGCAGACATATTAAAACAAGCATAAAAGTAAACATGATCATAAATTATGTAATTAGTTGTTGTTCATATTTGAATAGCTGATTAAATTACAAAAACTGAAGTTTCAATTCCATAATTCTTTAAAAAGGATTTCAGGCATTACAGCAAAAGTTCTCCAAATTCCGCAATATGCGCCAAGCAACAACTAATAACATGAAGGAATGTTAAAAATTGTTTTACGCCGCGAGCCAGGAAAAATATAAGTTTGATAAATTAAAAGACGGAAGTGTGCGAGGCTCAAAGGCAGGAACCGCAGGTTAGCCAGAAACGGCCAGAGGGCAGACGTTAAAGAAAACGAATTGCGACAGCCGGAAATTGTGTAAAAAATGGCAGTTAACAATTTTTTATGAACGGCAAGGGCCACAACAAAGGCGGTAACTACTCAAGCCATAAACATCATCAAAATCATTATCAACCATCAACATAATCATGCCAAGCATCATCATCATCATCATCCTCATCATTTTTGTCCTTATCCCTCGGTTCACGCGCCGCATTATCATTACACACAGCAGCTTGAGTGTGTCATCCTCTCGGATCCAGACCGTCGACTGTCGACTGTCGAATCTTGGCTGTCACGTTGCCACCAAAACTCCCAATTCTCATCTCCTTGCAGCACTTGCTCATCTTAATTTTGATGCATTTGTCACCATTTTTCCAGAACAATTTATCTTTCAACTCAACCGCTCAATTTAATGGAATTTTCTTGGCTGTTTTATAGGTGAAACAAAATGGATGGCAGCTTTTCTTTTCTAAGTACAACATATATTGCCTACTTATTGGCGCACGTGAAACGTTTTATGGGTTTTTTGTACTTTGCTTGTCATGTTAGACCGACTACTTGATGACCCCGGCTTACATGGGATATTGTGGTAAGAGTATCGCTCCGGACTTACAGTTTCATTTACTTTCTCTACTCCTCTATCTCTATCTCTGTCTATACCTATCTCTCACTCATTCACCTCTTTTATGCCTTGTTTAGCACTTTGTATTATTGCTTTTGTTTACGTACTGTCAGAGTGAGTGATGTCTTATCAGCTGCAAACTGTTAGCGCTTGCGAACTAAATTTAGCTATAATTTTTATGCTCTGTACACTGTACAAATTCTTGTATAATTTTGCTTTTGAAAATATTTATATATAGCAATGCATCGATTTTTCTTTTTTCTTGACCTTCACCTTTTTTAAATATTGCTAAATATTAGCTTACAACAAATGGTTTTTCCCTTAAATGCTGACAAAAAATATTTATTCTCAAATTCGGTAACATATTAAATAAATAAAAAATCATACCATACCAAATAGGTTTGAAAATTCTACTAAAATTGTATTCAGCTCTTTAATATATACTATAATATTTGTTAAAGAGCAAGGATTGCGTGTGGGATTCGTGAGAGTTTAGCTGCTTACAACAATGAAATGGAGGCAACAAAAAGTAATCTAACCGCAGCCAACAAAACTTAACAACTTTTGAAGCTATTTCTCACACACAGCCTGTAGAGGCAACTATGCCATTAACTTGGCCATAAATTCCACTAATGATGCCAGTAGCCCAATAGCCAAGTTCTGCATTTCCATTTCCGCTTGTGCTCTTAAGAATGATGATGGCCAACACACGCCTTTTAGCATTTTTACTAATTAACTTGGCTATTTTGATGATAATCAATTACAAAGTTTTCCATAGCGCAACTTTTGCGATAGTTTGCTCCACTGCAAAGTTTTGCCACGCATCAAAAAAAATTACTCAGCGGGTGATAGACATGCAGACAGACAATCCCCGGATAGACAGACAGTTGAGAGACTGAAATGTAAACATGTGTTTAATGTCAGTGTCATGGAAACGAATCGAATCGACTCAAATCGAATTGAAAAATTTAATTAAAATTCGCAACAGCAACAGCAACCACTTAAAATTGTTGCCCATTTCTTGGGAATGACCCAAGAGCCGCGGCCACTTTGCAAATTCTTGAAATTTCGCACATTATTCATATACGAGTATCTATTCATGTGCATTTATATATATATATATATGTGTGTATGTACATGTGTCATCTATAAGCATGGGGCATGGGAACTGTGGCGCACTTATTTATTTGCTGATTTATGTGCTCAACAACTAATTAGTGAATTTATTTCCATTTAAGCGCACAATGCACTCGCAACGAGGCCAAGTCGTTAAACATCTGAGTGACTCAGTATTTGCATTTACTTTTTATGATATGCCACATAAATAGTATACGAAATATAATGTACAACAATAAATCAAAGAAATGCAAATACTCTAAGCAGCATATTTATATAAATTATAGAATGAACATAACATAATGATTATAGCTAAAATATAATATTAATTAAATACTAAAATTTAAATTAAATAATAATCATTGATTTGCAGTAATTCTAATATCATTGCGATACTGTTACAAAATGTATACATAAATGATGATACCCTCAGTTTAGACGCACTGCATGTCAATGTAGAGGCGATTTGAGGGATCTGAGCCCGGGGGCCTCTCGTATTTTGTGATAAATGTCGTGCCCACTGTTGGGGCATTGGGCTAAGCCCATTACCGGCTATATGGACGGACGATAAGCAGCGGCACATAAAGATAACACTGAAATCAAACTAAATGGCTAAAATTGGCAAACAACAGCAGACAGCAACAGGAAATCCAGTCGCTGATATTTTATCAGAAAAGCAACAGCAAAAAAACAAACACAGAAAAAATCAACAAATAGAAAACGCGTATAAAAATCGCAGTCAAACATTATTAACACAATCTGTGTGCGGGCATGCGGGGAGACCCTTATAGCCATTAATAAGATTGTTTTTGCATGAATTTACGGCCAGGGGCATGCCATTGAGTGACCCCAATACTCACACCAGCCTTTACACAGGACTCTGGCAAACCAAACAAAAAGCAAAAAATAGTCGAGCCAAAAGTAAATAAGGCAATTTGTACGCCTTGGTTCTCTATGCTTTATGCTCTATTCTGTTGTTTACAGTATTTATCTTCTTTCTTTCTTCTTTTTTTTGTGTCCATCCCATTTGAAAATTGAAATGTTTGCCATCACCGGAGCACTTAAAGTTGTCGAGTATAAATGCGAATTTCATACAAATTACACGGCCACTTTTTGGCCAACGTGCAACGAGGCATGCAGAGGGGCAAGCCCGACACGCAACACGAGAACTCGAAAACTCGAGAGACAGTTCAAGTAAATATGTAGAGGCACCAGTCCCAAACTCTATATGCAATGTATTTTATTGTTGCTGTAGTCGTTGGGGACTTGTGACTGCGTGTGCTTTGAAATAGCTGAAATCTCTGAAATACAATTTGAATATAGAAAGCAATTAAGAGTACTCCACACTCAAAGTAGCTAGGCAATTATAAGCCATTCAAATTGTTGACTTTGAGCGCGGTCCCAAAGAATTGTGTTCAATATTTGTGGAAAATATTTCTATTGAATTTGCCTTTTATCAAAGCAAACAACATTTTGAATAGCGCCGGCAATGACTACGAGCAACCAAGTTGAATAACAACCGTATATTAATGATGTCACCAAGTAACAAACTTTAGTAAAGCGCAACAGCTATAAAAGTATTTTCGTACAAAGCTAATTGAAATTTAAATCTAAGGTGGTTTGTATTGGGTTCAAATTGTTGCCGGAAGTTAAAATAATTTGTAAAGTTTTATTTTCCATAAAAACATTTCATTTAGTTTTATCAATTAAGCACTAAATTGGATATAAAAGGCTTTACTCCGATTATTATGTGGTATTATGTATAACTGAAAATAAATTTCAAGAACTTAAACTGGTAAGCTCACAAATCCAGTGTGAATGCACTTTATAAATTTAACCAATTTTCGAGTGCATATTTAAGAATAAATTCTGAATTTTGAAAGTAAAATCGACTAGCTGATATTTAGTTTGGCATAAATATTGCATAACTTGGCATACGCTTGCTAACTGCTTGCCTACAGGCAATGCGTTAAGTCGCACGATTAAGCAAAAAAAAAAAACTATTTAGAATTTTTCATATATTCATGTGTGAGTATGCACTGAGAGAGTTGATATGACCGCGTCAAGCAAGTAATAACCAAAACGAAAGGCATGGCTAAAATAAAATGCCAAGGACATGCTGACAGTGTTGAACTTTGAGTGTCATATCCCACATATGCCACACTGTGGGCAAGTGGGGTGAATCTCCGGGGCGTGCGTGCATGAAAATGAGTAATTTTCCAAATGGCAGGTGGTCTGCCTAACAAGCAGAGTTGACAGGTCTGCATGTCTACACATATGTAAGCTTATCAACATCTTTCTGCCTGTCTATAAGTTGTCTGTCTGTCTATCTGTCTGCTTGTCTGTCTGTCTCTTGTGGCCTTTCTCAATTTGAAAGGAAAACAATTGAATTTGCCAGTGTTTAAAAGCTTTCACATATTTCTCTAAACTTCAAATTGAGCTAGCCTTGAAATAATTGAGAAAATGTTGAGCTTGTGCTCAATTAAAAGTTTATAATTGGGGATAATATTTTTTGGCTTTTAGCAACATAAAGTTCAAGTTATGTAAGTGGATATATTGCAAGTATACGACCCGTTGAAATATACTTTTAAAGTGGTATTTTTTAGAATGCTTAAAATTGCCAAAATTTGTTATGTATTCAAACGACTTTTTCGGTTTGAAAAACTAATTAAATGTTAGAAAATACTTGTAAGATAAACAGATTTAAATGCGACTAAATTGACTATATTTAAGTTATTGAATTGCCAAGAGTTAAACCACAAAATGTTTAATATAACAAAAACCATGAAATGAAAAGTGCTCTTGATTTACCACAAGCGTACACGACCCATCGAAGCTCAAAAACTCGAAAGTTTGCCTAATCTAGCAATCTCATATGCTTAACCCGACCATCCAAGTCTTTTATCTGTTTGGATGCGCCTCTCTTCTTATTGTTTATATTGCTCACTTGCTTAGGCGTTTAACCTTTTCAGCTGGCACCAATATGGGCAGCAAAACCAAAGGACCTTCCTGCCCGGCCATTCAAGCAATTTTCCCTTGTCCTTTGACGCTATTTGTTTGCACAACCTTTTGCTGTCGCACGTTCCCCACTTTTTCCCGGTGGTTTGAACAAAACACGGTACGTGGCACATGGCAGCGGATAAAACCAATATTAATACAACTAAAAGTTCCACAGTCTCCTCAACGGCTCGTGCCTACGCAAATGAAAATCAATGAATTTTATTGCAAAAAAAAAAACTTGTCGCAGGCGTTTACTTTTGTGCGCCAGCAAAACTCAACATCGAAGTTTTGTTAAAGCCACTTTCATTGTACATTGGCCAGAACGTGGAGCACTTCAAGGGCTGCGAGTGCACTTTGGCCCAAACGGTGCGGTTCAAGGGCCAGTGACCATTATTAATTGACCATTCGATGCAGGGACCAGCCAATGCAACTATTTTGCGGCTAAGCAGAAGACAATGGCTTCCATAAATATTATTCACATACAGTAGCTCTTTTGCAAAAGTTTGTTGCACTCTGCTGAACCTTTTGCGACAGCCTTTCAACTGGCCATTGTTGCTGGCTTATCAAAGGCAGCGCACTGTGAAAATGTCTTCACATGCCACACAAGGATGGCAAAGGATCTTAACCCCTTTGTACTGCTTCACGATAGTTGGCCATTCAAGCGTTGAATATCAAAATATATGCTTCGAAATGGTTATTTCATAGTGACAAGCTTATTTGGTTTTTTCAAGCAGCTCAAACAATGCTAGCTTTAATTTACTGTAGAAATAACTCTTTACAGATGCTCATTAAAAATGATTAATTAGAGTTCAAGTTGAGGTCTTCTCAGTTACTATTTGTGCTGTCCCGAATGAAACTCATGCATACTATGCATATATATACATATATACAAGTGCATCTTAAACATTAGCTCAGCTGCCTTCCGGGTTAGACTATGTAAATTAATGAGCAGCTAACTGCTTTTTGACTTAATGCCGACAAAATGTTGTAAATGGCGTTTTAATCAACGCGCATCGCAAGCCAACAAGCAAAATTAATTAAATGCTCACTTCAAGCGCCGACCAACCACGGACAAGTTACCAAGCACCATCCCAGCTCACCCCATCACAATAAAAACCGGAGCAGTAACAGCCGCCAAACGTGGCATCTCTCTGTCAGTCGCACTCTGTCTATATGTCTCTCTTTCGCGCTTAACCTGGCTTACAAGCTGGCTGCTCATCAATTTTAGCATTTTAATGATATTTGAGCCGCAATGCGAGCGACCGCGGACCACAAGCGATATCGACGTAGCCAACGCTCCCCATGATTATGCAGTGGCCATTCTCATGACTAAAATCCGTTTATGTTATCTAATATGTTCACAACCGAATTTAACATACACTAAAACAAGTTTTATGGTTTGCTTTTGAAAATAAAAAGCCAAGAAATTCTTCGATATTACAGTCATTTGATTTTGGCTGTAGCTGCATTTATCAAAATGTTTTCACAAAGCCTTTTAGTTTTTAAATATTTTATTTATCTGCGTCATAGCCAAAAATTGTGTATGGCTGAAAACATTTGTCCAATCGATATCGATACCTTGCCAATTGTTAATTAAATTTTGCATGGACGGCTGAAACAATTAATTAAAATTGTTTTGATAGTGTACAGTGTACACCTTCACATGAGGTAATAATCGTTATTATTTTAATTATTTTTGTTTTCACAAAGAGAATAAAAATATGACAAAAATTGTCCTGAAACTCAATAGTTTCTTAAGTTTTCCGTTTTAGATACTCTATTATATATTATTTGTTATTTATTTAAGTAAACTTTTAAACTAATAGTTTCTGCAATTAGAAAGAGTATCAAGATTGTAATATGCTAAACAATTTTATGCAGAATTTTGAGTGCAGCTCGCGGTTTTTGTCTATGTTGGTGTAGTACAACCTTCGACCATGGGGCGTCTGTGAACCTCTCGTTTAATTGAAATATAATTAATTTTCGGTGTACATTGTGGTCTTTGGCTAGGCAGCTCAATTCCCCACGCAGCGCGTTAATTATTAAACAAAGTGAATGCCGAGCAACGGCTACGGCAAAATCATAATCCTCTAGACAGCCTGGCGTATATGTATAGGTTGCTAAGTAATAGATGGATAGTAAATTGAAAACGCATAACCTATCCCAACGCTCATTCCGTATGAGCACGAGCAACTGTGAGTCGCAGTTCCCTAGAGAAATTTTGAAATCCTAGCCCAGACTCGCCTGGGCCGTGGACCAGAAAGTGGGCGTGGGTCAG
Organism: Drosophila maculinotata; assembly: GCA_035045305.1. Classification (NCBI taxonomy): domain Eukaryota; kingdom Metazoa; phylum Arthropoda; class Insecta; order Diptera; family Drosophilidae; genus Drosophila; species Drosophila maculinotata. The sequence continues at coordinate 6,092,841 of JAWNPD010000319.1, read as the reverse complement.
TCTCTGTGGGCGCAATCGTTTGAAAGACTGACTGTTGGTACCACAAGCAAGTAGATTAGATTGTGGCAGCTGTTGACTGCGTTACAGTCTCCGATGTTGTCCTTGAAAAAGGCAATCGTTTTATTGCCAGCGCAGATTGGCCATAAAAATGTCACCTGTGACTTGTGACTGACTGCAAGAAATCAAATAACTTCAGGCAGCTTACACCAGCAACCTCCCCTTTCCCTCGAAATTATTTAGCCAACAAGCTGCCCAAGAAACGCACAGGCACACACACACACACACACACACATACAGACAGTATGTCTTGCATAATTTATGCAAAACTTACAAAGCAATAAAAAAGGCGCAATAAAAACCAAGTAAACAAGAAACGTTATGTGAGATACTTGTGCTCTTCAGGTGCCCCAAAAAGTATGCTATATACAATTTCGCGAGTTTAATATCAAAGTAACCATTGCAAAAGTCGCGTTTTATCCGAGCAAACGCAGCACGAAATGTTTTGCACATATTATCACCGTCCACAACAAGCTAAACACTGACTGTACAACCCTTGCCCACTCCCTACACACACCCCGTTTGATTTAAATGCAAATCTACATCAGGTAACATTTGCAGTGGGAGTAGGTCGGACACTTTAAGCTCATTCCACCCACCCCGTAAGCCTTGAAGACAGCATCAACATCAATGTCAACGTCAACGTCGTCTTCCTCTTTGCAAACGTTTTTCTCACTTTGTGGATTTCTGCGAAATTCGCTGATATCAGCGACAATTTGCCATTTTCTAGTTACGGGCTGATATGCAAATTGAAATTTGTTTTTTGCTCTACTCTTCAATACACTCTTTTTTTGGGTAAGCAGATTTAATATGCTTTATAAATATCCATTAAGAACATACTACGCTTAAACTGTTTTTCATCAAAATCTTCTAAGTTGTTATAAAATAAAAAAATTATAAAAAAATTCATTTAATACGAATTGAAAGTACATTGAAAGTAAAACAAATACAACGCTCAATTTTCAATCTAAGTATTATTTACTTAATTTATTTTACAGATTAATGAGAGTATTATAAATTACTTCAATTTGAGCATATAATATGAAACCACAAGTTTTGCATTGCATTAGATAATTTTCTCACATTACGTATACGTAGACACTTTCTGGTCAGATGATAATTTGCTAAAATAACTAAGCACACATGAGTCCACAGTGTTTGCAGAGATATACGCAACACGTATTCATTAGTATTCAAGCAAAGACAAAGCAATCTAAGCATTGAAGTGTGCGGACGGTATGTGTGTGTATGTGGCCAATGATACATTTTCAAATCTACAATTGATGACAGACAACGCTGTCGGATGAGACCAATTAAAATGAATAGTTGGCTTAGCAATCAAATGTATTGATGGCAGTTCAATTGTCTTTTGACTTGCAAATTTGGCACGGTGTCAGCTGCTGCCTAAACATTTGTTTTGACAGTCCTCAAGAATACCCATTAATATTAGCATTTGCATATTTAATTAAGGCACAGTCACGAAGTTACTTGATGGTCATAAAAACCATGCAAACAGTATAAACATTTTTCTCATTTCTTTCGCATTTCTTTTGTTTGCCTAACCGAAATGCATTTGACTTTTTACAACATGGGAATGTGTTTTCTCTTTATACTTATTTATTTGAAATTCTTTCCTTCTTTGCAACTTGTTTGTTATGTCGCCAAACAAGCAGCCGAAATAAAAGTTGTATTCTTTTTGGGACCGTTTTGAGTACAAAAAAAAAACAACTTTTTTCTTTATGCTTAGCCGAAAAGTTGGCTGGAAATTGAATTTGTTTATATGTAATAAATACACTTTGGGATCCGAGCATCCCAAATATGTCCAACTTATTAGCAAGTACACTTTTCATTTGGGATTGGGTTCACAGTCGGGTTACCTACCTGCTAACAATTGATTTAATTTCAAGTTGAAGCTTAAGTTGTGTCCTGTTTAACTTGCACTTCAATTTGAAGCCAGGCCCAGGCAGTTTAACAAAAGCGAAAGCAAAAGTTTGTGCCAAACGACTCGTCTCCACGATGTCAACAGAAACGCAACCGCAGCCGGACCCGTAGACCGTAGACCGTAACGTTGCGGACGCGCACTCGAGCACGCTCCGGTACTTGCTGGGACTTGGAATTGTTTGTGCCGGTCGCGCTCAGCTGTCACACAGAAAATCACGCGCGAGACACACTCTTGCCTAGGCAAATGCGGCGTATACGCAACGCGGCGTATTTTCTGTTTATTTAGATAAATTTCGAGATGGTTGTATTTTGTATATAGATATTTCACATTTGCCGCTTCGCGTCCAGCGCCAAAGAGGAAACACAAGCAACTGACGACAGCCTCGAACTCGGCCCTCGTTGCTTTCGTGCACGATTTCTGTTTTGTCATACGCCGTGTGTGACGACGCCGACGACAACGTCACGACGCCGTCGCTGCAGCAGCGACGCTTGCGCCAGCGTCGCCGCTAGCCAACAGGTTAGCTGCTGATAAGCGCTCGAGTCTTCCGATCGAATCGTCAAATGTTGTCGGCACACACACGATGCAATTTCCTATCAGTGGCCCGAAGTTCTGTAACGGTTTCTCACTCAATAGCCGCACAGAATCATTGCCGACGAGTGAAAGCTGCTGAGTTGAAATATTGAGTGAGTTTTTTGCCGTGTTGAGTGGCTTTTGCTCTGCATTGTGAGTAGTTAAATTCTCGCCAAACCTTTACATTCAACTGAAGTTATCATTGTGTTGAATTAAATATTTAAATTTTAAGCAGACTGAGAAATATTATGTGTACTTCTAGGAAAACAACGTTACGTTGATACATTGTAATAAAAGCTGATATTCAGTTTTGCTTTTAATTTCAATTAAATAATACATTTCATTTGAAGGCCCCCAGATTAAAATGCATATATTATTTTAATAGTTTCTTCTGCGTAATTTGTAATTCAATAACATTGAATAGTATCTATTGAATAACATCAAACAGCTTTAAGGCTGTACCATTCCATATTTCTACCTAATTTAAGGCCCAATTATTTATTATTCACCTACTTTTGTTCTTATCCTGTGTCACACTGAATATGCTTGACAAATTCCCTTATATTTGCAATCTTTAATATACGAAGCACACTAATTAAGTGAAATTTAAATCTGAATCAAGCTTATTACAGAGAGTAAACATTTTCGTACATACTCAAGAGTAAAACAGAATCCTCTGATTCGAACTGAATTAGCTAATCATATTTAGAGCACAGCATCCGTCCGATTGTATTGTATGTGGTATATTTACATTTTATCCAATCATCGCTATTAGCCTGCTCATTTATTCATCTGCTGCTTAACACATGCCGCATGCCACATGCCGCATGCCGCAAGCGCCTCTCCGCAGTTGCTTACTTAATTTTTGTTATCTTCCTAACGCGTTCCACAGCAAATCACAAGACGTCAGAGGTATTGTCACGAGGCCCAGGGCCTCTTGGCTCTGCTGCCAACTGATGCAGCTGCGATTTATTTATTAAGGTCTGTCGACTTACCGCTTCACATGCCCCAACCACTTAACTCCAGGCTACTCCACACGAGCTCGTTTTCAACTTCTGTGCGTATTCTCACCGGCTCGACTCGCTTATATCACTGGTAAGTGCACACGTTTCCTCACTTCCTTGGCATTATGCTTCATACTTTTTAAGCACATGACATGAAACATTTTATCCGACGTAAAGTGAAGTGACTAGTTTGCAGCATCCCCCCTTTTCGTTGACAGATATGACCATAAACAAAGGCCGTTTGCTACGCATTTTTCCCACTCGTGCACTCATTTTTTAAAGCAGCAAACAAATTCTGTAGAAATTTCAAGCACTGCGTCGCTCCTGTGAATTTTTATTTACTTTGTAGGCATAAGTTGACTTTATGTATTTGTGTGTGTGTGTGTGTGTGGGTGTCTAACATATGAGCAGCCAAACAGACAACCAGGCAACCAGACAGACCTGACTCTGTTGACATTGTAAAGTAAATCCGTGTTACGCATACGCCGCATATGCCTGAAAGGCAGTGAGGCAGGCAGCTGCTTTCGACAAGAACTTAGCCAAAAGTCATTCAGGGTTTTTTAACTCGTGCTAAATCTGAAGGCTAATTTACATGTGTTGCTGTTTATTTTCGACTATTTGCACATTGTTTCAAGTCGTCTACACTGAAAATTTAAATGTTCAGTTTTGTATGTGAATTATTACGCAGAAGTGTCGAAGTATTATTGCCAGATTTTCGCCAGTAAAATAATAATTCTTTATACCATATTTTGGTAACATATATTATAATCCGATGCCTGCATGCTTAATATGCAATATTTAAAATCAAAATCTGTTCATGTTCATAAAATTTACATAATGTTAACGCACAGTTCTGCAAAATCTAAAAATAAGACATCTTTTTTGTATGCCTACAATATTGCCTATACGTATTATCTCAGTTATTCTCAAGAGAGCTGTACATAATTTGTTTCACATTATAATTATATTTTCTTTCTTCGTCACTGACCTTTGGCGCATATTTTTTCGACTGCTGTTTCTTGTATATAAATATATCTATGTGTACACGTACTTTTCAATATATATATCGGGTTGATTTATTTTTAGCACTTAATATAAAAAACTCATTCAAACGTTTAATTTCAGATGTGCTTGTAGACGATTCGTCCACCACTCAGCCCCACCAGACAAGGGAATCTGTCGGATGCTGGCATTCGCATTGACTCAACAAAATAAGCAGATGCAAGTCTTTGATTTGGCGGCTTTCTGGCGATTTTATTTCGTCTGCTTGTATCTGTCATTTTTTACATTTATATAAAATATATGGGGCTGCTACATTTAGGTTATGCTGATTAATTGGAATAAATTTATATGCTGCTTTGGAAATGATTTGCAAAATATATACGTGAATTATATGTGAGTAGAATTTTGTTTTTATGTGCCTTACTTTTCGACTTCGATACTTCACCGTTCGACTTCTTTTATAATTTACGACCAAAAATGTTTTATATCATATTTTATGGCAAATAAATTATGCCAAACAACGACGAATCGACAAAGACAAGCCACCTAAGCAAGCGATAAGAACTTTTGCAAAGATGGCTAAATAATGTTCATATCCTACAATGAAGGACTTTTCCAGCAGCTGGCCAAAACAGAAAACACAAAAGTAAGGCAGCGGATAGCTTTGAATTTATGTGTGCTCATTGATTGCTGGCTGGGCGCGATCCCAACGAATTTATGTAAATATTTGTTGGTGTCTCAATGCGACTTTTATGGAGATAGAATGCAGCTGAGTTCGGAACCGGAAGCCGTCCGGGCGAGAGCTGTTAACCAACAGAGCGCAACAAGACAAAAGCAATGGCAATAAAGAAAATCGTATACGTAAAGCGGATTTGGGACCACAATCTTAAGAGTGACTTTCGTGCAGCCAATGAGCCCAGAAGTCCTAGAGAAAGTGGCTCTTAAAGTGGCCCAACTGCCAGCCAAGGACTTACAAATTGAAATTCGTGTGTGTAGCAAAACGAAAGACAGCCACAACATGTGTGTGATTCTGTTTTCATTGGTGTGTATGAAACAAAAAAAATTTTATATATATGTATATGTATATGTATTGCACATGGATATGTGGGCCAAGGTAGCAACACCCACTCACCATATGTGGGTCATTTAAATGCAAAGCATGGTCCACGCTTACGATATGTTCACTCTAATAAGCCGGGCACGTCGAGTCCTCGCTGCCAGGTAGTCCCTGCAGTATTAACGGCAAATTCGCTTCATTCCCATCATCTGTCGTATGCACTATAACAATTGAAAGCGCTCTGCTTAAAAGTGCTCGCTTAATAAATACCCTGCCACAAATTCTTGATAAGCCTGCTAGAAATTATGGTCTTTTTTATTTTAATTCTGATATTTATTTTATTCACTTTAACTTATTAACAGGTAACTAAAAAAAGATTAACATTGCCACAGAAAAACTATTATTATGGTGCTTCTTCTTCTAAAAGTATCTGATAGTAATTAAATAAACTCGTATGTCACACATTCAATTCCAGGCTGTAGAAAAAATTCAATTGGTATGCAAGAAATCCGCTTTTAAAATTACATAGAATATTTCCTGGGTAATTTTGCCATATTTGTATTTGCACGGGCGGGCTGCTACAAATGGGTTTTTATGCAATTTTATAGTGAAATTGCTGGCCTTAAACTCCAAGTTTTTATGAGCTTAAAGTCAATTTACAGAAATTTGTGACAGCTCACGTATTTTTCAAAAAGTCAGTTTGGGGTAATTTGCTACCCTCGTCTGCTAAACTGTCAACTTGGAAATTCCTAGTACTGTGACCTGTTACACATAACCATATATCATTTTCATCAAATAGTTGCCAAGAACTTGTTCAATATATAATACAAATTCCAAAAGCGTCAGTTCATAGGAACAAGCAGAATAAAATTAATAAATTTCTTTTAAAGTTCATCAATATATATTATTACAAATAAGTTTGCTTCTGGTGCAACAAATAGGTTTCTTCAAAAGTTGCAATAACAATTTTCTGATGACTACTCTTTAGTACAAGAATGTACAGATAACCAAGTACTTAACTTTATAAGCCTTGAGCAGAAATAACTTTTGGCTGCTTTTCGCACTTTGGTTCCTTCTTTCAGTTTTATGTTTATCCAGGCAGACCACAGCTTTATCTTTCTATCCTTTGTATTTTGCAATAAGGAAAGCATTTCCACTTTGCGTCTACTTTCTGGCAGCAAGTGCTGTCTTTATTTTGAGCGCCTGCTCATAAAATCCTCACGTTGAATGAGGTGGCCAACATAAACAATAAAGCTGCTGCTTATCGCATTGGACCAATGAGGCAGCTCTCATAAATGGCTTTATGGCAGCGGCTGTTTACGCCATTTTCTATGATCTCAGGTAGGATATACCACAACTGGGCTAATGACTGCTGCTGCTACTTACAGAATGTCTGTATATTACGTATACAACACGTATGTCCGTGGTTATTGTAAGTGCGTGTGCGTGTATGTGTGCGTGTGCGTGTCTAAACAAGTGTCATATTTGACCAACGACCACAATGGCCAGGAATGAAAATTTAAAGCCACTGTAACTCGAAGCTAACCATTTGGGAGGACTGCGTCTTTGAATGGCAACATTGATGACAATGACAGCCAGCTTTCGCCCGAGTCTGAGTCGCCATTGTGGCCATTGTGGCAGTAGCTGCTCATATTTCTCAGTCTGCTCCCATTGCTTCCCACAGCCTCAATATGGTATTGTGCGCTTGCCGTTACGGCATTATTTATACTCTTATTGGTTCATTTTGTGAGCACTCGGGGCGCTACTCGTTGCTTGGCAAACTCCTCGCTTAATTAAAAGTTCCAGGCCACAAGTTTTTTTTCCCCCATTCATGCCACACACAAGTGTATACCCTTTAACCAATGGTCTTCATATCTGAATTAGTATACTACATTTGACTAACAGTTGAAAATTAACAAAGATTTAAATTTTATATATTTTACAACGTATATTTACTTCTGGTTTAATAAGTTTTCATTTTTAGATCATATATAAGAAAATATCAAATATACTGAAAATAACTATTATGTTGTAAAAGACTTTGATATTTGATCAATTTTAAATATAAATCCTGAGTCACAAGTATGACTTTCATTAGAACCACAATATATGCTACATCATTTGTATTATTTAATCAACTCTGGACTTTCGTAATAACCAACTGTGAAATGAAGAACTCATCATCTTATGGCAGCTAGCTTCATAAGTACATCGATAAACATCAGCTTGAAGTAGGACACTGAGGGTAAATGAAAACCGAGCTACATGTGACTACCGAGCAAGCAACAGGATAATTATACTGCCATATGTTCGTATGTCCGGCCAGACCCAAAACAGCAGCCAAGCGGTGACAGTTGGTGACTTGAGTGCTGGCTGCTGGCTGCTGCCTGCTGCCTGGCTATGTAATTGTAATTTAGACATTGCTGGCAAATACACACACACACACACAAACACTTTCCTGTTTTCCGGCTCTATGTCTATGCTTTTGTTTTGTGCTGCGTAATTTTTTTCGCTGTCATGCGGTTAAATGTGCAAATTACGTGACGTTTTTATTTCAGCCGCCAGCCGCTTGTTGTTTTATATCATTTTCTCACCTAATTTTCACAGCGTTTTATCTCAAGTCTCGTAACAGTATCAAACACACACACACAAACAGCTATAAGGAGGGTTCTTTGTGCCACGTGTGTGCTTAACCTAATTACAGGAGACTGCTTTTTTCTCGTTAGAGGCAGCCTGTTACGTTCCCTTTCTAAGAGTTATTTTTCGAAATTTATGATGCTCTTTCTAATTAAAAGTAAACATCAACTATGAATTCAAAACGTTTTATATTGTATTATTATAATTAATTGTTAAGTGCCTTTTTAAAAATGTAAATAATATATAAATGTATAATGTATGTTATCTAAAAAAATAAAAAATAAATATTTAATCTGGTTGATGGCAAATGTTTAAAATATATAATGTGTAACAAATTGGCAAATAGTATGTTTCCTTAAAAAAATAAATATATATTTAAAAAATATTAAATTATTAGATTTATAAGTATTTAATGTGTAAATGCTTGCTCAGCAGAAGAAAGAATATTAATTTTAGGGTCTTGAAGACTAATTGAGCGCTAAAAAAGATTACAAACTACTAACTAGTATTAATACTTATAACCAAATTAAAAATATATAAAGTTTAATTTATTTTTGGTTTAAAACCTTTAAGCTTATCAGCAGTGCATTAAAAGTTCGCTTATAGTTACCCAAGTTGTTATAATAATGCTAGCAGTTTCATGTCAGAGCATCAGTTATCCTTCTCCTCTGTTGCTGTTACTGATGACTCATTATATTCATTTAGGAATTCAATTAGCGCCATAATTTCAGCAAGTGCTTAATGATCATAATGCGCTTACCTCGCGACCCGCAGAGTTACCCCAGCCTAGGCCCAGGTCCAGGCCCAGTTCCACCCCTTAAACTCAGCTGAAAAAGAAGATGACTCTTAGTACTAAATTGCTTTAGACTTACGAGTATATTGTCTAGATCCAGCATCATTAACATATTAACTAGATAGACTTGCAAGAAACTTGGCCTGAAGCTGTTTGCACCATAAAAAAAAAGTACTTTGATAAATTTAAGCACATATAATACAGCTTACATAAGTAGCCAACGTCCACCTTTTTTTTTATGCAGATTTATGCATTTTATATAATGTATACGCTCATTTTGGCTAACAAGCTAAAAGTTTTGCCACGACACAACTTTTGCCATGGCAACACAAGAAAAATGTGTTTTAAAAAAAGGGAATCAAAAAACTGCTGGAAAATCATTTATGCAAATTTTTAGATGACGCTTGGCAGACATGTCACCTGAAGTATGAGGTTTTCAAAACAATTTTTAGCTAATTAATATTTTTCCATGCTTTATTTACACATCAAAAGATTGAGTATACGCCTTGTGCACTGCATGAATTTTGTTTCACGAAAATAGGAAATTAGCCACAAATTATCTCAAGTACAAAGTTTAATATTTAAATTGGAAAACACGTGTTTTCTACTTTATGATACAGGTGCTGAAGTTGGAGTATTATAATTTTGATTGCTTTGTTTTTGCTTTGCAGCCATTTAGCGACTCATTAAAAATGTTTACGATGCTCAGGACAATGTGTCAATGGAATGGGCTTAACATAAGTATCCGACACGTACTCAAGCGTTTTATTATTAAAGGTATTATGTTTGAAAAATGTTCTTTCACTGCCAATTTTGGTATTAGATGACCTCTTTAATTGGTTGTACCTGGTCTATGGCTTTACGCTTTTTGCTTTAATATATTAATGCTTATAATAAAATGTAACTTTGAGTGTCTTTAGTCAGATGATTTCTAAAGACATGAAAAATTATCATGTGAGAACGTTGCAGCTCCTTAATGCTATTCTATTCCAAGAGTATTAATGGGAAAAAGTCTTCTTTATTTCGAAAGCGTCTTTGCAAAAATGATTTTGGCATTGTGTTTGCACCAAACAAACAGAATAAAAAAAAAATATGGCTAAAAGACTATAATTTCATTGTTGCACATTTTTAGAAATATTATTATGAAATATACTAGGACTTTAAGAAATAGCTAATAATATTAATAATTTCATACATTTTCTTTTTTTTCCAGTAATTTCTTCTTTGATATTGAATATACTTCTCTTGATCAATTGAGACAAATACTACGAAAAAGTATTTCAAGCTATTCATTCTTGCATAAATTAACTCTTTAAAATAATAATAATTATCAAAAGCAATCGCTTTTGAAACGGAAAGGTGCTTTTCTAAGTTCTGCTTCTGAATCTGCAGATCATCGAAATGGCAAAACTTATTCACAACTACAAGTAGTATCTAAAAATCTATTATTCTGTAAATAAATTAACCAAATCAGACACTTGCTTCAAAATAAAACATTAAACGGTTTTTTTGTTTGCTGTTTTTACAATTTTTTTATTTGCATTTATATTTTATATACAATTTTACAATATATTTTGCTGTTTGTCGTTTGCTTTGCTTGTTACATTAACTCGTTTGTCCATATCATTTTCTTCATTCATATGTATATGTAATAATTGTTTCATATTATCTTAAATCTTTCATTGCACAAAAATATAGAGCCAAAACACGTTGCTTGCAAAATGTACAAACGAAATATCAACATAAGAATATTTTAGTGAAACGCAAATATAATATTTTATATAATGATTAAATAATTTCAACATTTTTATACAATTCGATTCGTTAATATATAATTCGAAATAGTCGCATATAGTTATATATTGTATATACGTATACTATATACATTCGTATTATGTATGTAATTAACGCTTTACAAACTTGCTTTTTGCATTTATCAAATCTGATTTACTACAGTGGATATCGCTAATATAAGAAAAAATATATATTAAATTTTGAAGATTAGAGTATTTTAACTTATAGGAGAATATGTACATATGTATATGTTTAATAAGAAATGTTTTCTTTAAAATCCAATAATTTACAGATTTACTTGACTTGGAGCTACAGGATACCAAAAATATCATCAACATAAATACACATAAATCAAATTGATAACTTTTAAATACATAAATTACTTATGTTTATGTACATAATTATATGATATATAAGATCCAGACCTTATACATAAAATACTATAATGTTTTCAATGTATTTCACAATAATAAGCTGATTTTCCGAATTCATATAGTAAAAGGTATTTAAATGTAGATACATGCTCAACCATTTGAACCATGCTATGATCATTTTTATTGCTTTTTGTTGCACATACCCGATACCAACTGTAGTAAGTACTTAGAACTAAGAAGCCTTTTGTTAAACTGCCACAACGATGACAACGTTTATATATTTATTAAATATGTTCACTAAAGTCGATATGTTTACTTAAATTATTATAATTTATGTTGTATACGTATGCATAAGTATATGTATGTATGTATTTTTGTATGTATGTATGTCTACATCTTTATATACACATATATAGTACTCGTATGTAGGTAATTAATATAAGTTTTCAGTATATAGTATTATATGGTGTCCAACTCTTTGGTTCCTTCTAATTTGAGTATAGTACTTAATCAACTAAACTTTTGTTCTAGCGGCCAGTGAAGGGCATCCATGCAATTGCAAATTGCTGGTGTATAATTCACGTCTTTAAAGCTTATGTTCATTTTGTTTTTTTCCCGTTTTTCGGTTTTTCGGTTTTTCTAGGTATACAAGTTCTATGCGATATTGTTTTAAATAGTCATTTGTTAGCAAACTCATTTCGATTATACAATATAAAAAGCCAATTACTAAAGAACAGCAACTACTTAGTAAAGGATCTCACTACACATATATACAAATATTTTCATTTTGGTTTCGTACTTAAATTCAATTATTTGTCAATTGATATTTGGTTAGATCAACCAGATGATCATACAGCATATCCTCCTGCGGTGTCAGACCAATCATAATCCAACCCGATATAGCAGCAATACTTCGCGTCACCGATAAACTGCTCCAAACACTCTGCACACTGTTGCTGAGCTATTAAAGCATAATGATAAGGATTAGAGGTGTGATATTGTTAAATAATCTCATTACTTACCAACTCTTGTTGGGTTAGTGTAATATTTGCATTATTATTGAATAGATAGAGCTTTTCATCGATGGAATCTGAGCATATAGTTAGGATTATTGTGGCAATATATAACATTGTGATGATAAGCCAACGAAACGATATTAATTCGCTGGCATTCGAGAAACTCCAACGGCATATGTCCATGCTACAAGTAAAAAGCATTTGTTAGTTAATATGTAGATTAAAATCAGGATATGCTGCCTAAATATCATCCAGATTCTAACTATGACTAACCGAGTTTACTCTTGACATTTCGAAAATCCCAATTCTGATTGTCATTATGAATAACAATGTAAACAAATTATAAAAACCTCTTCGCAAAGAGCACGTATTAAAAGTTTTGGTGCAAAGGAGCAAGGAAATCCACAATAAAACACAATCAACATTCCTAGTGCCACTTCTCTAACTGCAGGCATTCTGACATTTATATATTAATAATATAAGAATCTCAAGTGAGCTTGCAAATAAAATGATTTCATTTCTGGATATACATTATGCGAGAATGGGAAAGGTCAAAAGCTTCATGTAATGCCCGCGAACAACGGTATACGAAGCAAATGGTATAGCTATAGAGAACTGACATTTAGAAAAGCAGCAGCAGCAGCATCGCATAAATCACGGGGCACAGGATAACGAGGCGAAATGTCACACTGTGTTTAACACTTTCACTGCGGCCGCCAGAGAATTGAGAAGTGTGCAGGCATCAGAGACAGAACGACAAAATGGCAAGCCAAAAACAGTAAGCCCAAAACCGAACAGACAACGCCAGACAATTTCAGTGTTTGGTCGGTCTACCAAAACGTTCCAAAAAGCCACCCACAGACACACACGCGCACACAACTAACAATCACTGGCTTTAAAGGTCAAGAGTGCAGCAAGCTGGCTTGTGTGTGTGTGTGTGTGTGTGTGTGGGAAGCAGGCGCAAAAAGAGCAAAGTTTAAGGGCATTAAAATATATGCATATATATTGTAGATGATGAAATTGGCCACGCAACGAGCATAGTTGAAATTATTTCAACTATAATGACAACAGCCACGAAGCCAAACAAAGTCGAGCTCTTGAAATTTGCAATTCAAAAATAAGTATAGCATACTTTTCAGCGCCCAAGTGGCAATATTGACGCACATGAAGCGCCCACGCGCCACACTTCAGCATTGTGTAGGGTCTATAGCAGAATTTAGTGCTTTTACCTACTATTCATATGGTCTTGACAGGAGGTGCTGGCTTTGTGTGTGTGTGTGTGTTTACGTGTGTTTTTTCTCAATGAAATGTGCGGGTCTCTTCAAGGGTTTCCACCTTGGGCAGTCGGTTTGCATTTGAGGTCAATGTGTTCTTGGGGCCCCAACACCAAACACTTTGTTAGCACGCACACCGCTCCAAGTACTTCAACTAAATGAGTTTGACTTTCATTTTCTATTTTTAACGCCTGCCCACGAAGGACGCTCACACGCATCTAAATTGACTGGTAAGCTTACTAAGCCCCACCCCCACACAGATACGATTCAGCAGATAAAATAAAACTTTCACTTACCGATCGAATACGGAAACCAGACAAATGATAGCCAAGCAGTAAAATGTATTTAGATACATATCCGCAAATCCGGCATAATCACTAATCAGTGCCAATGTTTCGCTACTCGTCGTCCCCGTTGCTGTTGTTGTTGTTGTTGTTGTTGCTGTCCCCGTTCCAGAATCCGCTGCCTTATCGGCATTGGTCAGTTCCATACCCAAATTTGGCATCTGTGTTGCTGTTGCTGCTGTTATGGTTGTGATTGTTGCTGTTGTTGTGCTCGCTACAGTCTTGCCCGCAAGACTCATGCTATTGATGACCTTTGCCCAATCCGTGGGATGGCTGCTCAGCACAAAGAGTAGATGGGCCAAGGCTAGACCAGCTAGCAGCCCATGGCATATGTTCGAAATGAGCAGCCAAATTCGTTGAATAACACAGGCCAGTTGTATGCTACTTGATATGCCATTACTAAAATGTGCATGAAAGTATAATGATTACAAATTATATATATTATTAATTATAATAATTATTATTGGTGTATATTTGGTTAGCATGAAGTTAATATTGATAGCTAGCTGATTATATAAAATACATTAAACTGCAATGTTGCTTACAAACTTTTTACATTATGCTAATCTGTTAAGTTAACAGCTGTTAAGAACACAACTGTTATGAATCAAAACTAATCAAATAGGTAATCTTTAAACTAAAAAATAAAAACCTTTGAAGGCAATTCTTGACCAAGTTTAATATCTCGTACTCGCTGTTATAAAAGCTTCGTATATATATATTATTCGTTCCTAGAAAAAGTCGCCCTCTCCCATAGTACAGAGGTGCTATAAATGTTCTCAACAATTTGCCATAGAAATCCCACAAAATACGAGCACAATAAATCACCGCAGGCATTATTTAACAAGTTGTCAAGTAACCGTTAAGTAAGTTGTTTACCTCTAAAAATAGCACTGTTAGCCATTTACAATGGTATTACAGCCACTGACCTAGGTCGCGGCATACTTGTGTCATTTGGCCACACAAAGGTAAGCTTTTCTTCGATCCCCGCTCTTGGTACAGAAATAGACACGCGATGACAAGATTGGAACGAATACAAATCAAATTTTCAATTGAAAACACAATGGCAAATTTGATGGGTGCTAAAAATAGCAGGCAGCGTCGGGATTATGTGCACGCAATATATATGTATACAAATATCTATGTATATATGTATATAAAAAGAGACGCCTAAACTCACCGATTTAGCTCGGCATCGAGGAGACAGCGTGTATCACCGTAGCTGCCACGACCGCTGGCGGAGCCGCCATTTGAGCGAAAGAGACGTCCGGCGCCACCCAGTTCGGCGGCTGAGATGCCATCGATGCCGGTGCAGCTGCCACCGGCGTTGGCACCACTACCACCACCACCACCGCCACCGCCGCCACCACCACGCGCCGCACCGACAAAGGAACGTTTGTAGTAGCTCTGCTCCACTGGTCGATAGCCCGATGACGTCTGCAGAAACATTTTGTCGATGTGCGCGGGCGTATCGTCCGTGGGCGAGACGACCGGAGTGAATGGATTGTAGATCTCCTCGCCCTCGGCGGGCGCAATGTCATCGGCCAGCTCCTTCAATATGGATGATAGCCCACCAGCTGAGTAAAGTTTGCCTGCAAGCGAACAGAAGGGAGAGAGTCAGCTGGAGTAGGTTATTCCACTGCGCAGAATCTCGGTGCAAAGCTTTTTTTACTCAATGGGATATCCAGTTGCATTCTGGGAGTGGGATTGGGATTGGGATTGGGAGCTGCTGCTGCTGCCGTTACTTACTGATGAGATGTCCCCGCTTGTCCCGCTGCGACTTCGTCTTGCGATGCACGCGTCGCTCCTCTAAGCTCTGATCAATCTCCAGCTCACCCGACAGCGATGCATCATGCATATCGGAGCACTGCTTCAGATAACGCATCAGCGTCTCATTAGCCTGGCGCACCTCCATCTCGCCGGCAGCTATCAGCTTCCGTTCGCGCCGCCTGCGCGACTCCGACTTGCTGCGCTTGCGACGCGGACTCTTGTCAAAGCTGTTCCGCGAGCGCAGCGACCGCTGGGCGGGACTGGCCTGTGGATCCGACAGCGACTGCTGCTTGCGTGAGGCACCGTTGCCGGCAACGGCACCACCACTACCCCCCGCGCCACCGCTGCTCAGCGCCGAAGGCGTCGGTGAGCTCTGCTTCAGCTCGCGATCAATGTAGCCGAGGATGCCGCGATGAAAGGACGAGTCCACCTCCAGCGAACGCAGCGCCGGCGACTGTGGCGAATGTGTGCGCCGCGAGCGATGCCCATGTGTGGCCGGCAGCTGACGCAGTGTCTCGCGCAGACTCATTGCATCGCCGGAGGAGTTGCGACCGCCGTCGCTTTGCTTTCTTGGCTTTGTGGGCGATTCCAGGTGCGTCGTCTCAATCCGCTCGTCGGCGCCCAGCGAGCCGCTCTCCTCCTGCGTATCCTGCGTGGGCGGCGCATGTCCATTGACCAGCACCACCGTCTGCTGCGATGTCTGACTGGGTGAGCCCACCATCTCAATGCTGTCCGCCGAGCTCTGTGCACTGATCCGACCCACTGCACCCGTTGTTGTTGTTGCTGTTGTTGCCGCAGTTGTTGCTACCGATGTTGTGTCGCTATTGAGTGCCGCCGCACAGCTCTCGAGCGTGGCCAGCACAGCCGTCGGCTCCAGGTCGAGATCGGGCGGCGTTGCTGCCGCTGCGGCTGCCTCACGCACCAGTCGACGTTGACGCGCCTCGGTGCGTCGCTGTCGCTGATGCTGGCGATGCACCTTGGGCTGCGTGGCCTCCATTGTGTGACCCCTTGCCCTTCCCCTTTCCCTAACCCCAGCACACAATCCAATTAGTCTAGGCTGCTGCTGCTGTTGTTGTTGTTGCTGTTGTCGTTGCTGCAACGTCTCGTTTGTGGCATAAGCTACTGTGTGTCCTCCTCATAACAGGTGGATTAGTCAGTCAGTCCAGCAGGCTATGTTTTGAACTTTCGAGCAGTCAAGTTTTGATGCTGCAGCTTTTCGCTTTGACCCAAATAATTATGCACCACAGCAGCAGCTCAGAACGTTGCACACACAAATACATGCACAATGGCACACGCGCGCACACACACACACACACACACACACACACACAGACAACACTAGAGCTCAGCTGCTTTTGTGCTGCAAGGAAGGCCTTTGTGCGATTTCAAGGCTTTTGTTTAGTAAATTTCTTCTAGACGCTTCTTGCAATATTTTGTACAATTTTTTTATTTTTTTTGTTTGACTATTTATTTGATTGGGAATTCACTTATAGCACTTCACAAAATTGTTGGTCACCCCATGAAGGTCGCCCGGTTGAGTGCTGGAGACGTGTGTTTTGCTCGCGTTCGCGGCTGCTAAGCGACTGATTTGGCCTGGCCGAGACAGCTATGTAAAATGGCCTAAACCGAACGGAGCTGGCTCGCAGTTGGTGGTTGATTTGCCTGTTGTTGTTTGTGTCCTGCTTCCTGAAACGTAGTAACGAGCACAACGGGCGCAAAAGCTTTTCACAATGACGTCAGTGGCAGTGCGTGGTGTGCAACTGCTAAGCATTAACGCCCACAACTCTGCGGGTATGTGTGTGTGTGTGTGTGTGTGTTTGTGTGTATGTGTGTGTGCTGGCATTATTGACGAAATTCTATTTTTAGTCAGCCGCCAGCATAAGCAAAGGTGGGGGATTTTTGTTTTTAGCAACACCTTGCCCCAAAACTTTGTCAGCTGCTTGCCAGCCTACACTGCGAGAAACTACAAACTCTCTGTTATATTTAGGCTCTTATGAATTTTAGCCAAATATTTCCAGCTAAGCAAAGCTTTAAGGTACTTAATTTATATATTTGTGTATATATTTATTTTTAATTTTAATTATATTGCCTATTAAATATATTGTGCACTAGACAACCCGCATCTAAATGTTGCCCCAACCCCAGTTTTGCTTAAAATTAAGCAGCTGTCGTGCTTTTTGCGACATTTTGCACACCAGCACACCCACACACACGCACTTACCCATACCTCGCTCTCTCCCTCTCTCTCTCTCTCTCTCGCTCTGAAGCTTGCTCACTCTCTTGCGCCATCTCTCCTGAATCGATAAATGCGTGGTTATGTCTCAGCTTGGTGCTAGCTACTGCGCAGCTTTCAGCCTGTACATCATGTTGATGACGTCAATCGAAAAAAGCTCTGCCAAAACCAAAACAACAACGAAGCTGTGCACAAAAGCCGGCAAAAGCTTTCCATGCGCTGCCCTTTCGAAGGCGTCAGGCGAAATTTTATTATCGTAAAGCGTGCAGAGGTGTCGTCTGGCTGCTGGCTTCTGGCGGCTGCTGCTGCTGCTGCTGCTGCTGCTGCTGGATATTGGCTGTTGGCTGCAGCAGACAGCACACGCTAAGCAAAAACAACGTCAAGTTGCGCTAGCTCGCGATGGCTTCAGCTAATGGCCCTTGAAATGCCAAAAGGCGTTGGGCACTTGAACTGTCGCACAGCCCTCTCGCTCTCTCTCTCTCTCTTCCTCTCTCACTCTCTCTATCTACAACTCAACTACGCCCTGTATGTCTCTCTCTCTCTCTTGCTCTTTCTATGACTCGCTCGCGAGTAACGTATACGCGTGTGGCAAGTTAACGACATTGCGCACACGTCACGACCGTGACGTCATGGCTTGACGTCAGTGAAGCACATTTGCTAAAATAATGAGGTACAAAGCAGCAGCAACGGAATGCTAAGTTTACCAAATGCAAAACAACAAACGGAAGCTGCTCTTTTTTTGGGCTTACAGTTAAAGCAAATATCATGTGTCTATATTAAAGCTTGAAAGGGCAAAATTAATCTTAAATTATTATTTAGAAGTTATTCTTAAGGAATATGCCTCGCAAGGAATATAGTTGAAAAAAAATGTTCAAGTAAAAAAAGGAAAACACTGTGAAATAGTTATATATTAGATTTTATTAAACTTAATTTTTTAAAAAACTTTAAAAATTTAAATTACACTGTAACTATTTTATATTGATATATTATATACATATATATATATTTTATATATATTTGACACGAACTCAAGTATAATCTTTTTACTTTTAAACTACAAAGTTTAAAGATCAACAGATCCCAACAAGCAGGGTTGTTAACAACTGATAAAAACACAAAAACGTGTGTTTCAATGAAGAAGAAATTAATAATTGCAGACGTTGGCAACACTGGCATGAAATCGTTGCCCCGGACAACTACTAAGTTGTTATGTCAATACACCAGCTCAAGGCACAACCGGTCGAAGTTAAAAATAATACTGCGCATTAAGGTCTATAAGAGTAGGAGAAAATGCCGTTGCTTGAAGCGCCTGCCGAGTATTTGGAATCCTCGCCAGAGCACTCGCTGCAGCCAGAGATACCGCTGTTGCTGGCACCACCAGGACCTGCTGCACTGGCGCAGTTACGTCTACCACCCGCTGAGGTGCGACTCAATTTTGCACTGCAACAACAGCAACGGCAGCAGCAGCAGAATCGTCGTGTATTGGGACGCAGAAACTCCTACGATAGGGATGTGCCCATTGCCGAGGAGACCGAACACTTTCCAGCGTTTGTGCATCTGCTGCCAGTGGTGCTGCCACCACAGTTGCCGGAGCCAACACTTGATGAGCTGCTGGTAAGTCGGGTGGTGACTAAAAGATCTTATGTAAATCTATAATATTCTTGTAGCGTCGAGTGACACAGCGAACGGATCTGGAGCAGGTGGAAACGGTGCGGCTACGCGTTATTTCATATTCGGTGAGCCTGTCCAGGCTGTCGATTTTTCTGCCACGTCTGCAGCAGCTGGATCTCAGCGGCAGCGTGCTCAGCTCTCTGCGAGATCTGGGCTACGGTCTGATGCAGCTCACCCATCTGAACATCAGCAACTGTGGACTCAATAGCTTCGATGGCACCAGTGGCCTGCCCGCCATCCAAGTGCTCATTGCCGATGGCAATATGATACAGCGTGTGGGTCCCTTGACGGAGCTCAGTCAGCTCCAGGTGCTGCAGGCACGCAACAATCGCATCAGCGAACTGGGCTTGCTCTCGTTTCTGGGTCTGTGCCCGCAGCTCATGCAGGTGGAGCTGAGCGGTAACCCCGTCTGTCGTTTGCCACTCTATCGAGATATGCTGAGACGCAGTGTGGCGACTCTACAGCTGCTGGATGGACAACCAATTGTTGCGGCAAGTGAGCTGTTGGCCACAAGCACGGAGCAGGAGGACAGTTCGCTGTCCAGTGAGTCCGAGTCTGCACCAAGGCCTTCGACGGCGCCACACAACAACAACAACAGCAGCCAAATTCTAACACAGAATGTGCCGCGTCCTGCATCTGCTTTGGTCTCGCTGGATTCAACACGCTATCAGCGACAGTCCTCCACATCGATTACCTCCACACCCGTTGCGGGCTCAGTTTTGGGTTTGGTGCGTCAGCGACGTCGTCGCAGTGGTCATGCCTGGGTAAGCTCCTCGAGCGGCTCATCCGCCAGCTCCTCGGCCGCCTCAACGAGGGCGCCCTCAATCAGCTCGTGCTCCTCGCATAGCAGCCTGGATATGCACGCCTCCTCCTATACCTTCAATGCGCGTGGAACACTCGATTGAATTTGAGGAGAATTGGCATATTAATTGCTCACAAAACAGCTAGAAGTTTATTGTGATTAATCTAATAATAATTTATAATTCATATTTAGAATGCCTATTAATAAAGTTCAAGAAACTTTGATGATTTTCGCAACTGTAGATAATTAATATAGATTTTCTTAGCAGTTTGGATTAAGTATCTTATGGTTTTTGGTATCTTTTACAAAGTGTGATCTTCTATTTTTTTTATAATTTTCTTTATAATGAGAAAATTAATGCCTGTCTAGTTACCATCATCAAAGTTTCAATCCCTTACAAATTGTAAATTTTACGAGGTGTGCTTAAAAGTAACAGGAAATTTTTAGTGATGTCGCTTGAGTTAGTTCAGCAATTTTGAATATTTTTTCAGATTTTAGATGTCAACAAACTTGCAAATATTTTATTATTTTTATTATTTTAGTATAAAATTTCCGTGACATTCTAAGCACACCTCGTATATATACACCACGACTAGAGAAATAATGAAACTTTACTAGATCATTGTCCACGTCTATTAACTATATATCTAGGTGAAAAAAGTGCTTTGTGTTTTTGTGTTTTATATGTATATTAACTTCAAAAATGTAATTAATAACGGTTGCCTACTCCGTATAGGTGTACTGAAACAAGGCAGCCGAGGGCGATCTAACAGGCACCAGTTGACTTTCGCCATTGGCATTGCGAAAGACAATGTAATCCCGACCGTTGATCAAGCGTCGCACTCCAGTTCCGTTTTGGATGCCACCCAGAATGACACCATGCACCTGCCCCTCCGCGGCAGCAATGCCATTGCGCCAGCGCTGCTGCTGCTGCTCACCGCCATGATTGAAGATGCTCTGATATGGTGGCGGTGGCGTCACATTCTGCACATCGGTGGATGTGCCCAGAAGCTGTTTGTCGCCGCTGTGCAAGCGACGCAAGCCGCGCAGCCAGCGCGATGGTTTTATCGACTGACCGTTGGGTGTCCGTCCGACGCCATGTTTGGCCCACTTGTTGGCCTCGTGGCGGCCATTTATGTAGCGGAACAGCAGCTCTGTGGTGAAGACGACCATTGCGGTGGCAAAGCCAGTTAGCATTATGTAATAGGTCATCATGAGGTCACCGTTGCGCAGCTGCCGCTCGGTGCTGCCCAGATCCTGTGGACAAATTTCAGCGCTCGGCAATTCTCTGGCTGACAAATGCTTGATAATGCCAGACTCCACCAGGTTGAGAAGTCTGCCATATAAAAACATAAAACAATAGCTATATATATCAGCTGATTGGCAGGCGACTTACTCGGGATCAAAGAGATCGCTGAGATTGGAGCCAATGGGATAGGCGAAAGTTCTCTTCTTGGTTAGAAACGGTTCCTTGGCCATGGCAAAGGGACAGTGAACCTTCTCATCGCTAAAGCTAACCGACTTGCGGAACAAGTAATCCCTGTACAACATTATATTAATTGCAGGCCGATCTCGCACAAACACATAACCATTGCGCTCAACATAGTTCTGCAGATTGTAAGTATCATTCGAGGCATCCGTGAATACAGCATAATTGTTTTGAATCATGCGATTTAGCATGGACAGCGATTCGTTGGCCTATCAGAAGGAAGGGAATATAATAAACAGTTGGTTTTGACTGATTAACTGGTTATAAACACATAGCCTTAAATGTATAACCCCAAGAGAAGAGTGTGGGAGTCAAAAGTAGTATGAACAAGTTAAGAGTGCTCTAGTCGAGAATGCCCGACTAGGAGATACCCTGAACCCATTTCTTACATTCATAAATCGTTATCTGCATTCATTCATAGAAACACAAACACACACACACATACAAACACAAGCTGCTGTATGTATGCCAGCCCGAGCAACCCTTTCTTAACAGGTCCCGACATACAAATGTAAGTATGTATGTACATATACATATGAATGCAAGTGTGACCGCGCAAGTAACGGCATTCAGACGATCAGGTCCATAAGTTAGTGTGTGTGTGCATGAGAGTGCTTCTGTGGGCAGGCAGAATAGGCAGCACAGTCGCTTCTCTTCCAAATGAAGGGTATTAGGCCTTAAATAATATGTTGGCAAAACTAACTTGTAACTAACATTAAAAATACACATTTTCATTATTGATATTTATTGATTTTAATTATTTTATATTATGAAAGAACTTTCCCAATTAAATTAAAAGTATAGTTATAAGAAAAACGTAATAGCTTACAAGTTATTGGTAGGGTATCTATACGCTGCCATTGAATGATATTGTCCAATGTTGACATGCACAATGTCAAAGATAAATACTATCGATACTATCGAATATGAAAACATCGACAATAACGAGTGTGACCACTGGTTCATGAATTTTTCATGCTACATGCTACCGATAATTGATCGATAATATATTGGCATGTTCGTTAGAAAAACGCTGAGCGCGCTTTGACAGCGCAGTGAGAGAGCAGTAAGAAGAATATCTTTGGTGCGACAGCCGTAACATTTCAGCAACTCGAAATGGAATGCAACATGGATACACAGATGGATGATGTTGTTGTGAACAGTGCTACTACCGTTGCTTCACCCAACATCAGCATCGTCAGCGACAACAACACCAAGCTTGTTAATGTAAGTTACGCTAAATATATAAACACAATTTAGATGCATCATTCAATTCTGAGATTTACAGCCTCCGCCGCAACCGTCTGCTGCGATATGCGAAAGTTGCCCTCTATGCAGCAGTTGCCATAAAAAGCGCCAAGTCGCCACGGAGCTGCATATGTGCTCTGTTTGCATGAAAGTATTTGACTTGAAATGCCAGAAGCCGGGGGCAGAGGAGCACCCGACATTAGTCGAGCCGGAAATGGCTAGAAAATGGAAGTGTCACACATGTGATTCCGCCATCACTTCGATGAACCCAGACGAGGCTCCGCCAAAAGTCAACTCACCCAAGAACTCGAAGATTGTCATTGAAACTGCAGCTAAGGACAAGCTCAAAGAGAACAAAGAAAAAAAGGTGCTCGATAAGCTACTAATGAAACCTGTGCCGACCTGGAGCATTGGCGAGGTGGCCTCATATATTAACAAATTTTATCCGCAACATGCAAAGCGTTCTTGTATCATGAAATTGATGGCCATGAATTGATGCTGCTCACGCGCAATGATGTAATATATTTGTTCGACAAGAAGCTCGGCCCGGCTCTGAATGTTTATGAACTTGTCCTTGGTCTGCAAAAATACGCTCTTTCTGCCTAGTTTCTAGTTTACTTGCATCGATATTGTTGTTTTATTGTTTATTTTTGTAAGGTTGCTTAACATGAAAATTCGGGATCAATGAAGATCAAAAATATAATTTACTTATTATTTCTACAAACATACATAAATATGTGCATTTCACAGCAGATATTAAATTATTAAAAATTCAAAGTTAAGTAACCCAGTTCTCGAACCATTTATTATTTACAGCAAGGTTGGTACTAGAGTTGTGAAAAATATATGGCACTATCGATAGGTTTGGCTCTGGCCGGCACTATCGATCTATTTTGGACTATCATGATAGTATCGAATAACCACTATGTCCCGTGGTTTTTGGTGTTGATGGTGGTTTGCAAGAAATGGAGAAGTCTGCGGAAAGTTGGAAAAGTAAGTACAGTGTAAGCATTTGGAGGAAGACTTGCTACAATCATCGACCCTACGTTCAAAATAGAGAGTTTTAGATCGTCACTTAATTCAATTCCAGTCACCAATACAGCAACAACCACAAAAATCTTAATTTTAGTTCGTCAAAAACATTATTAAAAAAAAAAAAATTGTATTGCTTCGACAATAGTTTGAAAACACGAATATTGATGAGCATTGCGAAAGTATGTCACTACTTGTTATATGTTGTATCTTAAAAATTTTAATTATATTGCTGCATGTGCAAAAATTAAACTCGGCATTCCAGCTACATCGACAGAGTCTGAACGAATGTTTTCAAAGCCCTGATTGGTTCACAAATGCCCTTCCTAGACTTCAAACTCCCATAACTTGGTCAAAACTGAACCGATTGTCAAGCTTGAGGACATTTTGTTCATGGTTTGTCCCATATATCAATTCTACATTTCAAGTTTATGCATTATTGAAAGTTAAATTTTTTCAAATATTTTTGTGAAAAAAGCATAAGGGGGGACCCTTACAAAAATTGATTTTTCAAAAAATAGATTCTTAAAATTCTTTTTTAAATCGATTGTGGATGTCAATATTAGTATAAAAAACTATAGGAAAAGTTTTTCTGAGGTGTTTCATTTTTCTGTCAAAAATCACGCCAAAATTACAAAAAAAATTGACTTGTGAACGCCCTGATTGGTTCACAAATGCCCTTCCTAGACTTCAAACTCCCATAACTTGGTCAAAACTGAACCGATTGTCAAGCTTGAGGACATTTTGTTCATAGTTTGTCCCATATATCAATTCTACATTTCAAGTTTATGCATTATTGAAAGTTAAATTTTTTCAAATATTTTTGTGAAAAAAGCATAAGGGGGGACCCTTACAAAAATTGATTTTTCAAAAATAGATTCTTAAAATTCTTTTTTAAATCGATTGTGGATGTCAATATTAGTATAAAAAACTATAGGAAAAGTTTTTCTGTGGTGTTTCATTTTTCTGTCAAAAATCACGCCAAAATTACAAAAAAAAATTGACTTGTGAACGCCCTGATTGGTTCACAAATGCCCTTCCTAGACTTCAAACTCCCATAACTTGGTCAAAACTGAACCGATTGTCAAGCTTGAGGACATTTTGTTCATGGTTTGTCCCATATATCAATTCTACATTTCAAGTTTATGCATTATTGGAAGTTAAATTTTTTCAAATATTTTTGTGAAAAAAGCATAAGGGGGGACCCTTACAAAAATTGATTTTTCAAAAAATAGATTCTTAAAATTCTTTTTTAAATCGATTGTGGATGTCAATATTAGTATAAAAAACTATAGGAAAAGTTTTTCTGAGGTGTTTCATTTTTCTGTCAAAAATCACGCCAAAATTACAAAAAAAATTGACTTGTGAACGCCCTGATTGGTTCACAAATGCCCTTCCTAGACTTCAAACTCCCATAACTTGGTCAAAACTGAACCGATTGTCAAGCTTGAGGACATTTTGTTCATGGTTTGTCCCATATATCAATTCTACATTTCAAGTTTATGCATTATTGAAAGTTAAATTTTTTCAAATATTTTTGTGAAAAAAGCATAAGGGGGGACCCTTACAAAAATTGATTTTTCAAAAAATAGATTCTTAAAATTCTTTTTTAAATCGATTGTGGATGTCAATATTAGTATAAAAAACTATAGGAAAAGTTTTTCTGAGGTGTTTAATTTTTCTGTCAAAAATCACGCCAAAATTACAAAAAAAATTGACTTGTGAACGCCCTGATTGGTTCACAAATGCCCTTCCTAGACTTCAAACTCCCATAACTTGGTCAAAACTGAACCGATTGTCAAGCTTGAGGACATTTTGTTCATGGTTTGTCCCATATATCAATTCTACATTTCAAGTTTATGCATTATTGAAAGTTAAATTTTTTCAAATATTTTTGTGAAAAAAGCATAAGGGGGGACCCTTACAAAAATTGATTTTTCAAAAAATAGATTCTTAAAATTCTTTTTTAAATCGATTGTGGATGTCAATATTAGTATAAAAAACTATAGGAAAAGTTTTTCTGAGGTGTTTCATTTTTCTGTCAAAAATCACGCCAAAATTACAAAAAAAATTGACTTGTGAACGCCCTGATTGGTTCACAAATGCCCTTCCTAGACTTCAAACTCCCATAACTTGGTCAAAACTGAACCGATTGTCAAGCTTGAGGACATTTTGTTCATGGTTGGTCCCATATATCAATTCTACATTTCAAGTTTATGCATTATTGAAAGTTAAATTTTTTCAAATATTTTTGTGAAACAAGCATAAGGGGGGACCCTTACAAAAATTGATTTTTCAAAAAAAAGATTCTTAAATTTCTTTTTTAAATCGATTGTGGATGTCAATATTAGTATAAAAAACTATAGGAAAAGTTTTTCTGTGGTGTTTCATTTTTCTGTCAAAAATCACGCCAAAATTACAAAAAAAATTGACTTGTGAACGCCCTGATTGGTTCACAAATGCCCTTCCTAGACTTCAAACTCCCATAACTTGGTCAAAACTGAACCGATTGTCAAGCTTGAGGACATTTTGTTCATGGTTTGTCCCATATATCAATTCTACATTTCAAGTTTATGCATTATTGAAAGTTAAATTTTTTCAAATATTTTTGTGAAAAAAGCATAAGGGGGGACCCTTACAAAAATTGATTTTTCAAAAAATAGATTCTTAAAATTCTTTTTTAAATCGATTGTGGATGTCAATATTAGTATAAAAAACTATAGGAAAAGTTTTTCTGAGGTGTTTCATTTTTCTGTCAAAAATCACGCCAAAATTACCAAAAAAATTGACTTGTGAACGCCCTGATTGGTTCACAAATGCCCTTCCTAGACTTCAAACTCCCATAACTTGGTCAAAACTGAACCGATTGTCAAGCTTGAGGACATTTTGTTCATGGTTTGTCCCATATATCAATTCTACATTTCAAGTTTATGCATTATTGAAAGTTAAATTTTTTCAAATATTTTTGTGAAAAAAGCATAAGGGGGGACCCTTACCAAAATTGATTTTTCAAAAAATAGATTCTTAAAATTCTTTTTTTAATCGATTGTGGGTGTGAAAATTAGTACAAAAAACTATAGGAAAATTAATTCTGTGGAGTTTCATTTTTCTGTCAAAAATCATGCCAAAATGACAAAAAAAATTGACTTGTGAACGCCCTGATTGGTTCAACAAATGCCCTTCCTAGACTTCAAACTCCCATAACTTGGTCAAAATTGAGCCGATTGTCAAGCTTCAGGCCATTTTGTTCATGGTTTGTCCTATATATCAATTCTACATATCAAGTTTATGTATTTTTGAAAATTTTTTCAAATATTTTTGTGAAAAAAGCATAAGCATGTCAAAAATCAAGCAAAAATTTCAAAAAAAAAAAATGTATTGGCAACCCCAAAGCCATTTTGGTCCAGGTCAGAAAGATGAACTACCGCAGAATCACTATGGGTTTTCTTACTTGTTCTGATTCGAAACTTACCGTTCGGATGGCATATTCGACGCCTCCTCCTCGCATGGAAACAAAATGTTTGTTTTTAGTGAGAATATCGTTCACCGTATTGTAGGGCAGTGTGAACTTCGAGAGGGTCAGAAATGCTGTCAAGTTGGCGGTATAAAACGAGGTTAAAATTGTAATAAAAATCCACCAGGTCGCAAATAGTAAGCGTGTCGAATCTGCAATTGAATTTAGTATATACAAATAAAAAGTATTTTTTAATTGAAACGACAAACTCGTCGATTGCATGTCCAGCAAACTGAATTGACTGCTGCACTGCAGGTTAAATTGCCGATGGCAATCGCTGCATTAGGGTTAATTGCGACTTTACCTGCAATGGGGGAGAGGGTGCTGCCCTGCTTCATGAGTGCACCGTAGACAAACCAGGCGCAGTGTCCCAGCGAATAGGGTTGCTGCACTGCATCGCCCGTGAGGCGATTGCGTATTATGATCAGCACATAGATGATGGGTCCGACGGCCAGCAGTGAGACAAAGATGAGTATCCAAACCCAAAATTCGAATGGTGCTAGTAGACCAGAGCCGCCGGCTGATTCCCGTGGGCGTTGCATGACCATAATCCATTCACCCTCATCCAAAGTAGTTGTCGAGTAGAAGACAAAGGTGCGCTGCTCCGAGAGTGAGGGTATAAATGCGGCAGCCAGATCCACTTGCTGTTCAAATAGTATATACATATATATCTATATAATACTATTAGTTATAGTATTATGGGTTCAACTCACGCTATTGTTGACCATTTCAATTAGGCTGCGATCCAAATCGGCTGTGGAACCAATTATATTATCCTGCGGCACAACCACTTCGAATGTGAAATTAAACTTCTCCTGCAGAAACTCAATGATCTGAAAGGAGACTCCGCGACCCACACGGGTGCCATTCTCCAGCATTTCGGTGTAGCTCAAGGGGTAATCCTCCAGCGTGGCAATGCGCAAATGTTTGCCATTAATCCATTCCCGCATGTTGCGCAACTTCTCCTTCTTGTTGCGCAACACGGCTAGCGTCTCCACGGGTGCATCCTCATCCAAGCCAGCATTCGCCACGTCAGGATCGATGGGCATCTCGGTGACCACGCTGCCATCCTCATTCAGCAGGATCAGACCCTCGGGCATCGTATCGTTCATCGGTGGACAGGCCAGGCAGAGTGCAGCGGCCACAAGTAGTTCAATGCCAGTGGCCATTTTAACCGTTAACGCTGCTCTAGTAACTGACAGACTTTTTGCGCTTTCGCATACTGTTTGACAGGTACAGTTGCCTCCTTATTTCCCTATTCGATTGTCGTCCAACGAACCGTTATCCACTGAGCCACGAGCGTTACTAAAACGACAATTTCGAAACTGACGCCATATAGAATGTGTAACTATGGCTCATGTATGCTTGACCCACTACAAACACAATTAACAGTAATGACAAGTGTAAACATGACGGGACACAAACACACACCCACACCCCTCCCCTCCCGTTCAAGCCGCGTGCAGATTGTAAGCTCTGATTAGCCACTATTCCTATTCTATTCCTATAGTCCCAGACCAGGCTAATGAAACGTCGCGACTATTGACTGCTTAAGAAAATACAAATATATGTAGTTCAAGTCCACTCCAATTGCTTATTGTCTAATGGGTAATTCAAGATTGTGCACGTAACTATTGGATGTATGCATTCAAGGACAATCGAATCCTGTGGGTCAAGTTTACAATATAACAACGTTATGACCTAATATGAGACAATTACGGGCTATTACCAGGAATGATGAAATGTGCATGAATCGTAATTAAGCAAAAAACTAGTCAAACAAAACTAAATGAATTGGAAATCCACTCTTTGGGGACTGTAATAGATTTGTGCGCATTTAAAGTTGAAAAACTTAGGATTACTTGAGAAATACTTAAGATAGTCAAGAAATAATTTATTTATTTCAATTCTACAGGTCAACGAATAATCTTGAGATTTATTACCGATGTTCTTAAATGCAATTTTCCTGTTCTCAAGTAATGCTTAAAATCTCATTGACATTTCATTTATTTAAAGGTATCATTTATTGTACTTGGCACTAGGTATTTAGTATTTAATATAATTGGTATTTACAAGAACTATGTACAGTTACAGTTGAATATCCGTGATTGATTCAACCAAAGCGACTGCTGTTCTCCAGCACCTCGCTGCTGGATCCAGACCCCAAACTATTTAGATTACATTTGCAATCCTCGCCATCGACACGCCCCTTGCCGGAGGTAAGAATACGCATGCCTTCGGCAAACTTGGGGAATCCGGACATGGTCTCCTTCAATGTGGTCATCATCACCGGCAGATACATGAAGAAGTCCTTAAAGTGGCCCACAACTGTGTGATAGTCAACGGGTCTGCCCCCCGCCGAACTCTGATAGTTGCCATCAATGTCAATATCATTGCCAGCCGATCCATAGGGTAGAGCCCAAGAATACCGCATAGCTGCAACATTGGCAAATTCATTACATAAATGTACACATGGATTACATAATTGAGACTTACCCAACAATAAAATAATTGCGGCTGCTTGAATTTGCCTGCTGTCTGCCATTATTATTCCCAACTATATCAACTCTTGAGACCGAAGTATTTACTAGAAATGCTCAGCTCTTGCCATTGTGGTCGAGCACTTATAACATTTTGTCATAAAAAAAACAGTGCTTGGTAAGCAGATTTATTCAACCGTTTTGTTGTGGTTTTCATTTTTGCGCTGAATGCAGCACAAAAATTCGAAACTCTTGGCGCAAATTTGATTTTCAATGTTATTGCTAAAGACCTTTCAAGCCATAAAGGTACAGAAAATGCTGTTAATATTATTATTACAAGTGTCAGAGTTCGTAATTCTCTCTGCAATGCTTCTTGAATTTAAAGCGAGAAAGAAAATAAAAGAAAAGGTTTATTTGAGGTACCTAAAACTACATTAATCAAATTACTTATGTGGCATCTAGACAAAAATAATCAGTAGTGTTGTTGAGTAAATGAAATATTTAAATAATACATCCAAAATATCGTTCCCAAGGCAGTTATATAATATAGATAGCAGCGTATACAAAAATAATAATGGCAGTAAATATAATTCAATCTGAAAACTTATCTATAAAATCACAGCTCACCTAACTCAATTATTAAATATATAAAAATGTACAAATATAAAATATAAACATATTCAATTGCATAACTTAACTTTCTACTTTGCTATTCAAATAAATGTTGGCTGTTAACAACAGTTTTAGCGTTGGCTCCATCTATCGGGGTGCTGCCGAACTTAGTTAATATTGTGCCTAAAATATTTATGTAGGTACACACTGAAAAAATACGCATTTAGTTGCACTTACAATCCGTAGATGGCGCTAGCGGATATTAATTCGAACTGAACGTTATAATTATGTTTATAAACTTAAATAAATTATATAAAATATTAGTTATATGGGAAGTATTGCAAGCAAAGACTCAAATCACAATTACCAGCTTAAATATATATTTTTAAATATCAGTCAAATTGAATGTGAAAGTGTACTGTAATTAGCAGTAATACATGATAGATAATTCATAAAAGTATTAAATGAGAGGTTCTTAAATATCAGTATTTTATTATTAATCACTTTTCCATCAAGGAAATTTGCAATTCAATGAAGCTTCAACTTCTTAAACTTAAGCTACAAATGCCAGCTAAAAGTGTTGAAGAATTAATTACAAGATGTACTATAGTATATCAAAATAATTGCAACGCTAGTGACTTTGATATGACTAAAATAGTCAAGAACTTGAGAAACTAGCTGGCCATGCGCAGATGCCAATCAGAAAACAAAGCAAAACATTAGTCAAAAGCCGATACTATTTAAATAGATGTTGAGTACCGAGCTAATCGAATCTGACGTAAAATAGTTACTATAGCTATGCATTGCCTCAGTTTCTCGCTCAAGTTCAAGGTCAAGCGAAAGTCGTGAAGCCCCTGAAATGCTGAAATTAACCTTAACACTGACCGAGTTACATGGTTAGTGACAGCAGCAGCTATTTTAAGTAGCACTCGTTTGGAGCTGGGGGGCCAGGCCGTTTTATAAAGTGCCGCAATCAGCTCTTAAAATGAAAAATGAATAAAAACAAAACAAAAACCAAAAAAAAACAACCAAAAAATTAACAATCGTAATTGATGTTTTTATTTCATTTAGCTTTTGGCACTTGCATGTGAAACCGTTGATCATCGCCACGAATGGGGGTACCTGGGAGGCGGGAGCGGGGGCACCTATTAGCCACAAAAACACGTTCCGACTCCGAACCGTACGAATTTCGTATTTGTGCCCGGCAACGTCTCCATATCAAAATTAGCCATCATTATGGGCTGGCTTTTATTCGCGTTGTTCCATGTGCTCTTTAAAGTTTAAACCATTTGTAACAAGTTTTTTGTTACCACCCAAGCGGGGTAAGAAATCGGCACACGACACTTACTGGTTGTAAAAACGGTGATTCAGGAAATCAGTAAAAAATAAGTATATGTGCTTAAAAGTTTATTACTTTGCTAAATGAATGCCACAATGGAATATAACTTAAATGTACTTACAGAAAGAAAGAAAAGTTTACAAATTTAACAATTTAACGATTTGTTTGCATTTTGCTTTAATGCCAATTAAATTTAAATTCCTATAAAGTTAAATTTTATTTCATATTCAGTTACATATTTAAAATATATAAAACTATTATTCAACAGAAATGAAATTTAATAAATCTGTATAAATTTTGAAAAATTCGTTACTTGTTTTTGGTTTTTTTATTGGTTTTTATTCTTAAAAATATATTTAAATTTATTCCAATAAATCAAAATTTAATAGAGTTTGTAGGCGAAAGAGTACTTAATTAAAAATTATGAACAACCCTATTGGCTATTTATTATGTGGCAAATGTAACTGGCGGCGACTCCAATCGTGTGTGGGACACGCGCATTCCATTTAAGGCGTTCTGTTGACATGGAAATGAGCCATCAAAGTAACATGGCCATTTCGCCAGCAGGCCAGCAGGCCAGCAGAGATTAACTTGGCCCTCCTCTAATAGTAATAATAAATTATTATGCGCACATTGTTTGACTGACTTATTAGCCGAGTCGTGAAGTTTTCTAATACACAAAAAATAAAGAAGCGTAAATGAATACTATAAACAAGTGGACGAGACTTAGGCGACATATCACAGGGGGTGGGTTGGATAACAAGGCATGCCGTTGTTCTATGACTAGATGACAAAATCGGAGCGAATATTCTCTCTGGTCACAAAATATGGACGCTCCTCGGTGGGGCAATTGAACTTTTCGAATAGCTGCGTACTGAAGCCGCTCTTCTCGCTTGGTTTCTCCAGCATGTTGTTCCAAATGGCATTCGCCGCAGACGCCTGTCCCCGCTGACTGAGATGGAAGCAATCCTCGGAGAAGAAACGCGTATCCGTCTCTCCAGACTGGGTGCGGGGAAAATCCTCAAACTGAGAAAACGGATGCACATTGATGGTGAATGTCTGTAAAGAGTGAAGAGTATTAAAATCCGTTATGGTTGCAAGCGTAATTAATGAAGCCACCTCTGTATTGAACTCCGTCATGTTGACAATCTCATAGTCCTTGGCGATCCAACGTTTCATGATGCCTTCATAGTAATCCAACTGCGGTTTGCTCTTGCCCAGCAGGCAGGGACACTCAAATCGCAGGGTGGCTTTGCAAATGGGCGGCAAACCGGACAGATTGGTTAGGAAACGTAGATTGGGTGCCGGCACCACATTGAGCAGCAGGCGGGGCACATTATCCCTGAGATAGCGATAGGTCTTCAGCATATTCCGCTCGTGCCAGGCGACGGTTAGCTCCGGCTGCGGATAGTAGCAGATATCGCTGCAGAAATCATTGTTCCCAATGAAAAGGGTAATCAGCTTCCAGTCATGCGTCATGTTCACATTGGGATCCCGCTGCATGCGCTTCACCAGCACTTTGGCCATGTACGGCATATCCCGGGACATGGCAGCCAGTTCGGCGACATTGAAGCGCGAGGAGCGATCTGTGGACAGGCCATCCTTGAGCGAATAGCCATATAGCTTGGGATTGAACTCCTTCAGGATGTTGGGCAACGTTAGATACTTGCGCCAATTGCTCTGGCCACCAATGGACCAAACCATGCCGCGATTCTCAACGGTGACATGCACCAGATTGGTGGCAAACATACCATTGCCCGCGGTCAGCGAGTCGCCCATGGCGCCAATGATGTCAATGTCACCGGGACGCAATCGATGCACGCTCAAAGGACGCTCCTCGCTGCGTCGTCCTGGTCCATGTTCCGCATCGCAGAATTGCAGCAGGGCACGCGTGCGTGGATTCGATTTTTGTGTTTTCTAAAAAGCAAGAGAGGATTAGGGGCGTGAATGCAATGTGCAAGCTGCAGCTGCTCAAGACCTACGCCAGCATTGCGTACGCGTTGCACGTTCGCCGCATCATCGCCAGAGCGACCGGTGAAGGCCAGACCGAGCAGGCGCAGCGGTCGATAGGCATTCCTTAAGGCCACATCCAATGACGTGCGCTGTGACGTCACACATCCTAGCGTGAGCAGCAGGAGCAGCAGCAGTGGCAGCAGCAGTGACAGTTGCCCCAATGACGTCTTCACCATCTTGTTTTACAGCTGCAAAAACAAAAAAGAGTTTAATGATTAATCTCGGAGATGACATTTTTGTGGGCTCGCAAAACTCTTATTTTTTATTCTTGTTGTTTTCTGACGTCCTCGACACTGAACCAGTTTTGAAACGATGTTTCGTTACGACGCTTTGCCAGTTTATTCACCTTTCGATGCTTGTTTTGATTTTGGTTTTTCGGTCTGTCGTATTTTTCCTATTGCTTAGTCAGATTTTGTGGTATTTGGTTGGCATCAAAGCATCGGACAAAATTATGCTAATTTTGAATATTACTTTGAAAAACGTTTCGCTTAAATGGCCAGTCGTTTAGAGCAGCTGGCAAAAATAAAAACCTTTGTTTGGAATATATTCTCCAAATAGTTGGCTGTTGGGCATAATGATGCATAACCGCATAAAAGTCCATTAGGTGTTGACATTGAGTCACAGAAATTAGTTTGCCTCAAATTGTAGAACACATTCTCAGCTAACTAATTAATGTTGCAGCACGTCCATTACAATTTACAGAGCCTATGCAAAAACCACATGAATCTGGAAACATCATTTCAAAAGTAATGTCTTTCGGTCCGATCCGTTCCGATTTTGCCACGCTTTGAGCAAACCAAAGAACGATAATGTGCCAAAAGTTTGAAAGACAGAAAATAGAAACATAAAATGTACTATAGCCTATTATAAATGAGGTTGGCAGGCGGAAGTAGCGGAGCGGTGAACTGAATACGCGTGCTAAATCCAGTTGTGATCAAGATTCATATAGATTGTTGTTTCCATTTCGCATAATGCACAGACTTGAAAACAAAAGACTTAGGAAACGAACGCGCCAAATCGAACAAAAAACGAAGATGCAATCGGAACAACAAACTTTGTTTGAATCACATTAAATTTGAATGCAAAACTAGATTACCTTTTTGATTACAACCAATGATAGAACACTTTTTAGACAGTTTTGTAGCTTGCAGTTTTAGTTGATTCGTTTACCGGTAAATCTTGCAATTTTGAGAAGAATTGCACAATTACATTTAAGAGCCGCGAGTGAAATTTATATTTGATCGTATATATTTTATGTATCGGTAGCCCCAGAAGGCAGCGCGTCCGGCTTGGTCGATCGCATAGAATCAACTGGTCGCTAGAATTTCTGATTATGTTGATTTTATATGGATAGCCCACAGAGCCCCCGGACAGCAGCGTAGTACGCATAGAATAATATGGAGAACAACTAAAAAACAGTTCGTACGAGTATACGAAAAACGTAAAAAGAACAAAATACAATACAAATCAAGTGCGAAATTGTGCTCGTCAGCGTGCCTGACTATGGGATATCCTGTACATTAAAGTATTGCATAAATAAATGCTTTCTGCAATTTTTAAATATTTTATGCAATTAATTATAGTTGCCGCATAATTTATTTTAATGTTGTTAGAAATTCTAAATTTTAGTGTATAATTTTATAGTATTTCATATTCAATTATTTATAGCTGTTGCATAATTTATTTTAATATTGTTAGAAATTCTACATTTTAAAGTCTTGAATAAATAAATACTATCTACAATTTTTCAATATTTTATTCAATTAATTATAGCTGTCGCATTATTTATTTTAATATTGTTAGAAATTCTAGATTTAAGTGCATAATTTTAAAGTATTGAATAAATAAATACTATCTATCTATATATGGTATATATTTTATTGAATTAATTATAGCAGTCGCATAATTTATTTTAATGTTGTTAGAAATTCTACATTGTAGTGTATTATTTAGATGTTTATCTAAGAATTAAGTTAGATAAAGAATTCAATAAATAAACAATGAAAATATAAATATTTACAAATATTTAATGTATTCACTTGCCCTGCGGCTCCTGCTAGTCGTATATACCCCTTGCGGCACTTAGGTGCGTGGTGTTCTGTATCAAAATTGGCAGTCTACGATTCACACACCCATACACTCACACACACACACACACACACACAAAGTCGAGCCGGTTGAACGCGTCGTCTGAGAAGCGTAAATTCAGAAATTCACTTTCGTTGAGCTGTTAAAAATAGTTTCAAGACAGAACCAACGGCGTTCCACTTGTCCGAGACGTGCTCATCCAAAATTGCTGAAAAGCGGTTTTCGATACATGACCAGACTGAAAAGCGCAAAGAGGCTCGATTTGTGCCGGACCTGTTGTCAAAAAGGTAATGAGACCTACAACTCACCGATTGTATTTTGGGGGCAATGCGTTTGCACTCATCACATCTTTAGCCGTTTAAAATGTATGGCAAGTTAGCGCTGTTCTGTGGATGAGATGCGCACATAAAATACTGGACACATGGGCAGTACGTGATAAATATAGACGGATATTTTGCGAGAATCGCAGACTCATATAATTTACGGGCGCTAATTGGCATTTGTTGATTTTATCAGTGGGAATGCTATAAAAAGATACTTTACGGGATAAACCTTTGGACCAGGCAGCTAAACGCGTTTCGAGTGCGGCCACCTGGAATACTACTTGTCAGCAAAGACATCGGTTGTTTGCAATCCTATACTATTAATACATCAAACCTAAATACGCCTTTCCGTACTTGAGAAATGCTCTTTAGGAATTTGCACATAAATACATTGTATCATTTGCTAGGCACCCTCGAATTGACAAACAATTCCAAATCCACTTCCACTTCCTCTACAAGCAATCCAGTGTTGTGGCATTGGATAACCTTGTCTCAATATAATATATAATAATACATAAAAATAACGGCATGAAGCAATTAAAACGAAACAACGAAGAAGCAACAACTTGTTTCAAAAAAATGAACAACACCAGAAACAAGAAGGAACCGCCTTAAACGACATGAAGACCCGTCGTTTGTGGCATCATCTTGAAACCCGGCTTGTAAGCGACCCGACTCTACGCGAAACGAAACTTACTCATACATAAGTACTCGAAAAATCATTTAAATCATTTAGTGAAGAGTGGATATCAATTATTTTAAGTATGGGTGGATTAAGTTGCCCCAGGCTTTAATTTTATAAGATAAATGTGGTTTAAACTAAATGCAGATGGAGTAATGTATGCGTCCAGCCCACAGACATCATCAACAGTATCGTACAATCATTACAATTAAGGAAAAAACAAGTTTAAGCGCAATGTTCTTACTTGCTTATGAAGTTCCAAGAAACGGTACCTTAATAAAAAAGTTAATATTCCTGAAATACTTACTTCCCCGAATCACGATCATCATCAAATTTTATATTGGCTATTTGATTTTTGCAGCTGAGTCATGTTTTATGTATACATTTGTTAACTATCCAAGTTGTTTATTGCAAGCCAATTGTTTTGTTACGTGAAAAATTGGCTTTATATTTATATTTATTTAAAACTTAACGACCGTTATATGTAAACATTTTAAACCATTCACAGTAGTCGTGTTTTCAAGCGCATTTATCGATAAGTCTGTGCTTAAGCAAGCAACATGAACGATTAACACCCAACATCTTTAAGAAGTGATTAAACGTGAACTGCCTTAATTAATCGACATAATTCAGTTACATTGCTTCAGCTTTCAAAAAGAAACATATATTTACATTAGTTTACTAAGTTGCTGGAATATCCCTGTTCTTTTTTCATTTTATATATCGATACATCGATAGATACATCGATATTTTTACTCGTGATACTTTGTGGTGGTCAAATTGTAGTTGCGACGTTATCTTTTTATAAAACCGCAGACATAGTATTAACAATACATAAAAAATTTTAGTTGATAAGAACCGCAACAACAAAACAGGAAACACGGCAAAGCAGCAAAAGAGGAAAAGGGCTAAATATACATAATTTAACCACCAGACGCTGAAGCCGGCAAACCAGCAACAACAACAACCGAAATTTATTCAGCTGCAAAAATTTATCCTTGATAAAAATGGGTGCTTTGAGATATATGGGCTGGATAACCAGCTGCTCGGTATTCACGGCCTTTATATCGATTATCTGGCAGGCATTTCAGTCGCTGCAGGCGCTAAATAAAACAACCGTACTGTTAACCGGTTTGTTGGCCCTCGAGGGCAGCTTGAAACGTTCCGCCTTTGCGCCCGCACCCAAAGTGGCTGTTGGCTACGGGGCCTGCACAGATCTGCAGATAAATGCCACAGAGTTCCTGGACACCTATTACAAGACGAGGGAGCCAAAGGTGAGCCCCGACTTTGCAGCAAACGATGTGAATAACGAACATGAACTGCTGCAATCATTTGCGTATTACTTCAAGAACGGAGCAGCAGCGGAGTAAGTGCATCCGCTTTATTTATTTATTTATAATTGGCTATTGAATTCCTATTGTTATTTGTTTAATATTATATTATTATTACAGATTTTCATATTTATTTTAATTATGTATTTGTATTTTATTAGTTTTTTTTATGCTTTCTTTAACTAATTTTATAATTTAGTTTGATTAAATTATTTATGTGTTTGTACAATCATTTCAGACGTGTTATTGCCAACGGCACGCTTTTCAAGCAGCTGATAAACAATGCCAAGGTGATGGACAAGGAGCGCATCCATTGGTATATGGGTGGAAATGCGCCTTTAATGGCCGTGAGATTTGTTATGGAGGGTGCGGATGTGCTGCTGGGCGCGCACATGTCCAAAAAGTAAGTGTCAAAACTATACAATTAACTTCAGTTAACCAGTAATCTTGTCTAGATTGCGTCCACTGCTGCCCAAGGAGATACGCCTGGCGGGCGATGAGATAGCCGATGATGATATACACCTCATACTCGAGTACAAGGCAGGCGATCGTTGGGGACCATATGAGGCGCCGCGCGCCAATCGTTATATACTGCACAATGACAAGAACAATCCGCACTTGAGATCCGTGGAGCAGCTGACGGACGCCTTGAAGCAATACCATCCACAGCTGCTGGTGGTCAGTGGTCTGCAAATGATGGACATGTTCAAGTTTACGCCCGGCGTGCGTGAGGCGCGACTGCGTCAGGTGCAAATGCAGCTGAACAGCCAGCCAAAGGATACGCTGACTCATTTCGAGTTTGCCAGCTATGTGGAGCTGCAGCTTCTCCAGCAGCTGCGTCAGTTTGTGCTGCCCTACGTCGACTCGTTGGGCATGAACGAACAAGAGCTGTCGAATCTGCGCCAGGTGCTACAGCACGGACGCACTACGCTGGCCACCGACTGGAATCCACGCATAGCTCATACGCTCGACCAAATGCGACAAGTGTTTATCAATCTGCTGGAGGATTATCATGCACAAAAAAAAGCAGACACGCAACGTCGCATGGTCTCCAGAATGCATGTGCACACCTTGGCCTACCAGACCATACTGACCATAGCAGATTCCAAGTGGAAAAATACACGGGCTGCAGCAGCCAAGGCGGCATTAACTGCTCATCGTTACGTCTGCAAGTCGCAGTTTGTGAGTGATATCTATTTGATTACCTTTACGATATCCATTTAACCAACCAAATCTCATGTACAGGTTAATCCGGAGGCTGTGCTACTGGTTCTGGATGATAGCTTTGCCACATCCGCTCAGGAGCAGGCGCCACGGATGCGCATGGGCGCTGCCAATCCTGTGCCCTGCTGGCGAGAGTATATACAATTTGGCAAGGATCTGCAGCGAATCGAAGTTGAGATCTGTGTGGCACCTGTGCTGGTTTGCCGGGTGGCCAAGAAGACGGCGGGCGCTGGCGATAATATATCCGCCTCGGGACTGGTGGCTCAACTGTGAGGCGTGAGGCCAAAAAAAATGAAGAAAATTTAAAGCAATAAGAATGACAACGAGCATGTTTGGGACCGGCAAGACTGCTTAGTATTAAAACGAAAGACTCGAATAGCAACCCTTCAATTGCATCCTTGACACCAACCCACTTTCAAGCAAAAAAAGAAAACATTCCCTGTTGACTACTGTTTATATACAGACCAATATACTCAGCATGTTTAGCACCTTAGTGACCTTAGAAACGCGTTACCTTCAGTACATGGTTTACGGACGTTTACGGAACGGAACAACGATAGAGTTGGCTCAAGGCCTTAGTACATATCTAGAAGAGTTTGAAGAAAGACATCGAATGAAGCAATCGGAAGCTTTACTTTGAAATTCTATAATTTCTATATCGAATCTCTGATATTTATGTATGTCTAACTCACTCATAATTATTTACTGTGTTCAAAATTATTCCTGATATGCAACGTAATGCAACCTAGTCTAAGTTTATTAGTATTTAAAATTTATTTTCGGTATTGTATCGATGTCTCAACCATTCCTACTTACAATTTGTTTTGCGCACTTGGTTTTAAGCTAAAAAGACAATGCATATACATGTGTAATAAAATTCCTGTTGAAAGCAAAGCAATTTGAATTTCCTTTCAATTTGCTAGAAATGTCATTTAATTATTTTGTATGTATAAATGAGCGAAGAGTCAGAAAAAGCGCTGTTTCGTTATCACGTTTAGCTATCCTTATATCGCAAAAACGAGCGCATAAACATTAAACACGAATTCGTACGATACTTTGTGTATACAAATATCGATGCATTGGTATCGATATTTCTGTTTCGAGAAGCTTCGCTACCATTCTCAGTCGACGTCGACGTCGCCGCTTCTAATTTTCATTACGCTGAAAAAACGTGTCGGTCGCGGTAGAAAAATTTAAGCGTTTGTACATTTTTAAAATAAGCAAAAAGTGTTTACATATTAAATAATTGGCAAGGCTGTGCGTAAATATATGTATAACTTGAGTCGCATGTCAATGGAAAATTAAATATATATATACTATCAAAAAAAATATAGCAAAAATCCATAATTAATTTGAAAAATGCTTGGATCAAAGGAAACTTTCGATTTATAGAATTCCAAATGTCAATTGAAATAAATTGCTGACTCTATTCTCTTTTTCTTTTACAGTTGCTGAAAAAAAAAGCAAAGAGAGCCGCCCATAAAAAAAAATCAATCAAGCAATTTAGGCAACAAGGTCTAACCAAATAAATAGTTCAACTTAATCAATCAAACAGAAACTAGTAGAAAAATGTCTGTGATTGGCATCGATTTCGGTAACGAGGGCTGCTATGTTGCGGCTGCCAAATCTGGCGGCATCGAGACCCTGGCCAATGACTACAGTCTGCGTGCAACTCCGTAAGTACCAAAAGAAAAATCATTAAATATTACACATGATTATGATTATTGCTCTTACTAAAAGAATGCGTTCACAATTCAATTCGTCTGTGCATAATCGTTGCTCTCTTTCCTTTGAGGTTATGTATAAATGTAAGTCATGCCCAAATGGCTTGTGTGTGTGTATGTATGCGTGCCCGTACAAATGTTTGCTTGTATGCGCGCCTAGAATTTTCCAGTGTTGTTGTCACTGGTAACAAATAAAAAACTACAAATATGCACAAAAAGAAAAAAATAAGCCCCTCATGTAAAAGTACTAGTTAAAAACAATGCATTTTCAAACAAATAAAAAATGTAACAGATTTGGTCCAATTGTACCACATGTGTAGCGACCGTGCATGTAATATGCATATGTTCCCACATACACACATCCATATATAAATATGCAATTGTGCGCTCAGGCCTAAATTTGGCTGTTAGCGCTCCATAAAAAGCATTGCAAATTGATGAGAAGCAACTTTTTTTTTAACTAAAAAATTGCACTTTTGAAATGGGGCTGCGTTCAAATTTTTGACTAAGATTCTTGATTTATAAATGGTAGACTGCGTGGGCGCAATTTCTACATTTGCCAATATGTTTTTTTCATTTATTTTTTAATTTGGCCAGTGTGCACACAACACACACGCACGCATATCGCATGCGTCATGCGGTCAGTCAGAAGTAGCATCAAAAAAGAGAGCAGCAGCTGTTGCGACGAACAGAGTGGGGGAAAAGAGAGCGAGAGTAAATGCGAGTTGTCAAATATAAAATCAAAGCCGGCAAAACATGATCAAAAATACATAGGTGAACACATACATATACGGCTATGCGTGTATGAATATGTGTATGCCGATTTGATGCTGTTTTCTGTGGCAACACCTGACCATATTTGACGCGTTTTTCATTCATACCCTGTAATATTGATTTTGCTAGTGGGCTCTCTGGCTAAGTATATTGGCTTTACATGAATGTATTATAAATAATAAAAAAAGATATCTACATGAATACAATCAGATGCCGCTATGCTACATTCCAATGCTACGTCTGTAATGTTAACATGCAGAACTCTGCCTAAAATGAGCTCTTAAGTTAAATCGTTTATGCTGTTTCATTGTTGAATTTTTTCAATATCTGCAGCTCCTTTGTGGCCTTTGATGGAAAGAAGCGCATCATTGGCGTTGCCGCCAAGAACCAGCAGGTGACAAACATGAAAAACACAGTTGGCGGCTTTAAGCGTTTACTTGGCCGCAAATTCAACGATCCACATGTCCAACGAGAACTCAAGAGCATTCCAGCGCGCGTGGAGGCGCGCAACGATGGCAGCATTGGCATCAAAGTCAACTACTTGCAGGAGGATCAGTATTTCTCACCGGAGCAACTGACCGCAATGCTCTTCACTAAATTGAAGGAAACATCGGCCGCTGCAATGCAAACGCAAGTGAATGACTGCGTCATTGCCTGCCCTGTGTTCTTTACGAATGCGGAGCGTCGTGCCTTGCTGGATGCCGCACAAATCTCTGGGCTGAATGTGCTGCGTCTGATGAATGAGACAACGGCTACGGCTCTGTCGTATGGCTTCTATAAGAACGATCTGTTGGAGGACAAGCCTCGCAATGTTGTCTTTGTTGATTTTGGCCACTCGTCGCTGCAGGTCAGCGCCTGTGTGTTCACCAAGGGCAAACTGAAGATGCTGGCCAGCAGCTGGGATCACGTCGGAGGGCGGGACATTGATCTGGCCCTTGCTGAATACTTCTCCAAGGAGTTTCTTGAACGCTACAAGATCAATTCCAAGACCAACGCACGCGCCAATGTCCGTCTGCTGGCCGAAATTGAGAAGCTTAAGAAGCAAATGTCCGCTAACAGCACCAAATTGCCGCTAAACATTGAATGCTTCTTGGACGATGTCGATGTTAGCTCGTCAATGCAGCGTTCGCAAATGGAAGAGCTGTGCGCTCCTGTACTGCAGCGAGTCGAGCAAACTTTTAAGAGGCTGCTGGTCGAGTCCAAGCTGACACTGGACGATATACACTCTGTGGAAATTGTAGGCGGCAGCTCTCGCATACCATCCATCAAGCAGCTCATTGAGCAGGTTTGTGTCTTACTCTTATGTTATAACATATATACAATTCAAACTGTATCTGTGTTTTATAGGTGTTCAACAAGCCGGCCAGCACCACACTTAACCAGGATGAGGCTGTATCTCGCGGCGCAGCTCTTCAATGCGCCATTATGTCACCGGCTGTGCGCGTGCGCGAGTTCGGTGTCACCGATTTACAAAACTATGCGGTCAAAGTGGTGTGGGATAGCGATGGTTCCTCTTCGAATGGCGAAGTTGAAATCTTTCCGCAATTCCATCCGTCACCATTCAGCCGTCTGGTGACCATTGCACGCAAGGGACCGTTCAATGCGTCCATTGTGTATGGTCAACAGGTGCCGTATCCGGAGCAGACCATTGGTGTCTGGAAAATTAAGGATGTCAAGCCCACAGAACGTGGCGAGAGTCAGGATGTTAAACTGAAAGTTCGTATCAATCTAAATGGCATCGTTTTGATTTCATCGGCCACACTGGTCGATCGTAAGGAGCAGGAGGAGGCTGCCGCCGCTGGGGAGCAGGCTGCTGCTGAGGAGAAGGCTGCCGGCGAGCAGGCGCCAGCCAACGCGGGCGAATCAGCGGAGGCTCAACAGGAGGTAAGTCTCTACTTTTTAATCAGCACCATCAATTCAATATCATCATTGTATCATCTGTTGTTGCCTAGGCGTTGCTCTGTTTGCGCAGTTTTCTAACCCTTCCAATTGTTTCTCTTCTAATCACTCCAATCTACATTAAATTAATCGGTTTTTGTTATTTCATCTATAATTAACTCACTCCTTATTTGTTGTTCAAGTTTCGATTATTATCTTAATCAGGGAATGAAACCTCAGCTTTTAAACGCTAAACAATTTTAGTTGAATCGATTTTTTACACTGACAAAACAATTATTATTGATTATTTTGTTTTAATTACATTTAGCAAACACATCTTCGAATAAAGGGACGAATACTCGTCATTTTATATTATCGCTTGTATGTATGAATAGTCTGAGTTTATTGATCATATTAGCTTTTAATTCATTGCGTTTTTCTTTTCACGATATATTTACTAAACACATATTTACGTACGTGTACATAAATTGTTCTACAAATTGTAAAGAAGCATAAAAAATGTATTTTACTCGTATAATTGATAATGGTTTCGTTCCCAGTCTAGTGTTGTAGTTCTTGTTGCTCTTGTTGATTTATTATATTATATTGTACATTGCATTTGTACTTTTTGATATATATCTAAATATATATATAAACCACATATACATACAACTATTACTACTATTACCCAAAATATTGGATATTGTGCGCTCGCGTTTTGCTCTCTCTTAGGAATATTATGAAAATGAGGATGATTATAATACATCAACAGCCTCATCACCTGGCGGACAAGGGTGGGCACAACGGGTCAAGGGCTGGTTTGGTTCGGTACGTTTTCAAATTTAAAGC
Source organism: Drosophila maculinotata (assembly GCA_035045305.1). Taxonomy (NCBI): domain Eukaryota; kingdom Metazoa; phylum Arthropoda; class Insecta; order Diptera; family Drosophilidae; genus Drosophila; species Drosophila maculinotata. The sequence continues at coordinate 6,047,901 of JAWNPD010000319.1, read as the reverse complement.
AACTAAAAACTTTAATGCAAATTATAATTTATAATACATGAGAAATGTCACGAAATTGGATAAGTCGTATGTGAAAAAATCAAGCACAAAAATTTTGCGCTTTCTTTTCCCACCCAACAACCGATAATAAAACGAATGAAGAAGACCGCTCATAAGCCGCCTACCCTGTGTGCTCCTACATGATATTGATATTGAAAAAAAAGAAATCAGAAAAACAAAATGAAATATAAAATTGCTTGAACTATTTGCCTAATACGCTTATAAATATACATATATATTTCTTTATGATTTTATTATTTTAACAAACAATAAAAACACGTTCTACAATGCGCCTCTAATCCAATGAATGCTACTCGAACTTGTATTTACATGAATAAGACACGAATCACAATCTCTTGCTCATACTGTAGGCTGTTACTTGAGCTGTATTTCCTCTTCGCTTTGTTGTTGTTCCGCTTCGAGCTATTTCCTCTTGCTATTGGCTACATGAATTGGCAAAAATTCTGCCCGAATCTGTGCAATCGTATTCATTCTTGTCCTTTCTGTTTTTATTTTCTTTTGTTCAGCAGGGCAACGATAAGACCAAGAAGAAGTCCATAAAGGCCGTTGAGCTGCCCATGGAGGTGGTCACTCATGGCTTCAATCCAACAGATATGGGCAATTATACGCAGGAGGAGACTAAGATGATATCTAACGATCAGAAGGAGACAGAACGCATTGATGCCAAAAACGCATTGGAGGAGTTCGTTTACGATATGCGCAACAAGCTGCAGGTAATTTATTTAATCCCATTCAGCTACGCATAGAACAATAACTCACATTTACCAATATACAGGGTGGACCACTTGAACGTTATGTGGTTGAGTCGGAACGTGAAGCGCTTGTTTCGCAGCTGAATGATCTCGAGAACTGGCTATACGAGGAGGGCGAGGACTGCGAGCGCGAGACTTATACTAGTCGCCTGACGGCGCTGCAGCAAAAAACCGATCCCATCAGGCTGCGTTCCCACGATTTCGAGCAGTGTCCGGCTGCTTTCGAGGAGCTGAAGAACAGCATCGCTTGGGCCCGCCAGGCGGTGGCAGAATTCCGCAAAGGAGTGGCCAAATACGATCATCTGACGGAAACCGAGTTTATCAACATTTCCGAAACTGCGGACAAGGCGCAAAAGTGGCTGGACAGCAATCTGTCCAAGTTCACACAATCGCCACGCACCGCTGACAGTCCCGTGCAGCTGCCGGCTTTGCGTCATGAGTTACAAACCTTGAATGCCTGCGTCAACTCTGTAATTACGCGCGCGAAACCGAAACCAGCTACTAAAACAACGACACCGCCCAAGGATGGTGCGAATGCGGAGCAGAATGGTGCCGAGTCAAGTGCTTCTGGTGACAAAATGGATGTGGACAACAATGCGCAGAATGCGGGCGGCAATGGACCCAGCGATGCAACCATGGATGTGGAGTGAGCTGCACACCGTGCTTCGTCGGCGGTAGTTAATATATTTAAAAATATATATGGTATTGGCTAACGATAAACAACAACAAAACAAATTTAACTTAACGTATACAAACATGAAACAACCATTGTATATGTACTTTTGCTTTTTTGACGCATCGGAATCAGCAAACTGGCAAACTGTAAACAGAAACTACATATGTAAGCGTATTAAACAAACAACAAACAACATACAAACGATTTGATTAAGTGCAGCAGATAAATGAAAAGACAGTGGCAGGCGGAGCTGCTGGAATGCAAAAACTTAACAAAAACCATTTTCTAATCGACCATTTTTGCATATACCAGTTGAATAATAACGAAGTGACACTAAATGAATGGAATTCAAATAATCAAATAAAACAATAATGATGATTCCAAAAGCACCAAAAATATCTTTTCACTTTAATCAGTAACATTTTTAATCGTATGTTTTATCTATTGATTTCCTAATTGTTTGGAAATCAACTATATCTTTTTCCATTATAATCTATTATAAAAACATCTTAAATTGACAAAATTTAAATAGCTGTTTTGCGGGCATACTAACCGTAGGCTTTGAATTGCAAAACTTAAACTCAATAAAAAATAACTGCCCGTTACATACTATTAAATAGTTTTATGATACCCTTTCTAATCCATTTTATAGATAAAGGGTATAAAATACGAACAAATAAACAACCTGCGTTGCTTTCTTGCCGAATATAAACATTTTCCGGGAATTGATGTGAGTTGAAAAGGCTATCAAATTAATATATTTCATGATTATATACATATAGCATCTCAGAATATTCGTACGTATAAAACGTGGAAATATTCCGAAATATTCCATTTGCGTTTTGGCTGTGAATCAATTCGCAACAATATTTAAAGAAAATTATTTTAGAAATAAATTTAAATCCTACATCTTATTGAAATGAAAATAATTGTTATTTTGCTGCTTGGCCTACAGACATTTTTGGCAGGCGCGGCATCCACATCTAGTTCCGTGAGTGGTAACAAAAATGGAGTGTGTCAGTTGATTATCTAACTATTATTTGGAAATGCAGTTGAACGAGATGCCGACCGAGTTGGATAAACAGTGTGGATCTTATTGCTATAGCCTTACAAGACCTTTAATAATGAGTGAAGATGCTGCCAGAACGGAAATTAAAGAACAAGCTATCACAATCATAAGCCAAGACAATCAAATAAAGCAACTCGAAGCAAAAGTAGCTGAGCTTGAAGCTAATCTGGTGGTTCTTGAAGAGAAGGAAAGTAAATGCAAGGACATCATCAAATTAGAGGATGATCTCGTAGCAAGCGTTAGTCTGAAAATAGATAGTATTGCAAACAAAGTTCAACAAATTGCTAAGATCAACTCCGATAAGAATCTTAAATAAATTCTATCTACAAGTAACGATTGTAAATGTTACAAATAAAACGTTATCGAATCATTATACATTCAGTTCGACATTTAAAAGCTGACAAGTTGATTAAACTGAAAAACACACGACATTTGACATTATGTATAACATTGTGATTATATTTTGAGATTTATATGCGCTTACAATACAAAACATGTTTACTTATAAAGGGGGGAATGCGAATGCGAATTTAAGCGTAGCGTATATCTAATCATATATACGAGTTAATTAGGATATTCGGCTGCGAGCTAGTGACTAGGGTGTATCTGTTTTATTATCTTTTTATAGAAAGTTGAGTTTATTTATGGATCGCCTGCCGGCTCTTCGATGCGATCTAATTTAATAATTAATGCATTTATGATGCAGGCGCCTGCCTCTTTGGTAAACCAGCACAGATCGTTGAGCAGATGCACAGAGGATTCATTCAAAGTGCCCGAGCCGCCAGAAGCGGCACCATTGCCCGATCCCCCATCATTGCCAGCTTCATTGTCGTGCGTGTTTAGGCTGCGTCGCTTGGCCTCAGTGGCCATTTTGCCCGTGGTGACGCCAGAGATAGATTGACGTCGTACATACACCTCAAATGAGGTGGAAATGCGATGGACGCCCTGATCGGAGACATAATGATGTTGTGGGAGCACCGGTTCAATGACCGTAGCATTGGGTGAGTAGTAGAGCTCCAGCCGTGTGCCGGGCTCATCTTTGTGTGTGGCTGCTACGGTGTCCTCTTCCATTTCGAGCGGCAGCGGCTGCCCACGGTCCAATATGGCGCGTATTTTATCCACACGCGTCATATAGTAGAAGGGCAGCCAATCCCCATTAAGATCCAAGTGCACTTGGGCCGCCGATGAGCCGGCAGCCGACGATGTTGACGTGCTCAGCGCATTGACGGTCTGCTGATTTAGTTTGAAGTAGACCCAGCCCTCCAGTTTGTCGCCGTTGCCGTGGCTATTGCCGCTACACTTTGAGCAGAAGCAAATCGGATCGAGACGCATGTCGAAAAAGGCCTGTGGCAGCACCAGCGACGCACAGAAACGTTTCACCTGCTTCAGATACTCGCAATCGTTTTGCTCCAGCCCAGCTGCAGCAGCGCGCAACGATTCACGCGCATTGTTGCTGGAATTGGTGTCCGATTCCAAAGAGTTGAGCGAGGAGAGATCCAGATTTAACAAGGACATTTGGTCCGGCATCAGATGATGCTGCATGCGCGTGTATTCATTCTGCTGCAGCTGCTGCAATAGCAGCAAATGATTCATATAATCAATCTCATCATCCTCCAGCACATTATCGCCCGGCTCGCTGGACAGCTCGCGTTCGTTGGCTGCCTCCACAACAGCCTCTACATTGTTCTCACTATGCTCCGATTCGTGCGAGGCAACCATAGACGGCGGCGCCACACTGGAGCACAACGGCTGCTCATCATACTCCTTGTTCGTATCGTAGACAGCGTTTGAGGCATGCGTCTGGCACAGCGCATTGGAGCTGCTGGCACCTCCGCCTGTTGAGGTGTTTAGCGAATTCTGAAATCGTTGAGTACTCTGACTGCGTTGTATATTGAGATTCGTGTTGTGCTGCAGTTGCAGGGACTCTCGCAGACAACTGCAAGGAAACCGATAAACAAAGATCAGCTTAAGGATTAAAATCCATCTCTTAGGATACACTCACCACGTGGACGATGAGCCACCAAGTTCATTTCGCTGCTGTTCAAGTGTGCGATTCTTAATGGATATATTAAGCAGCAGATTCTCCGAGACGCTCTCCATAACCGAACGGGTCCTGTTCGGCAGAGGGGGAAACGTATTCAACAGGATCGATGGGCAATAATTGGCTTTACTTACATGACATTTCCAGAGGCAGAAGTTGAGGCACCAGTGGGCAGTTCTCTAGCACTATCACCAAATGGCTCCGTATCCTTTTCCTTTTCATGCATCTCCAAGTGCGCCTTCTCACACTGCTGCGGCATATTGTCCAGCTCCAGTGCCTCAGGTGCTTCCAAAATAGGCGTACCATTGGCATTGCCATTCCGTGTCGCATCGTTGCCGGTGAGCAAAGTGATTTTCTCGCACTTGCCGTACACATCGAAAACGGGATGCACATGACCAGGCAAACTGCTGGCCAAATCCTCTAGATTTGTTGATCCAACCATGATGACTGCAAGAGATTAGAATGTTAACAGATATTTGGGATTGTTGGCGCCTCTTTTTTAACTTACTCAACATGCCGGCGTGGGTGAGCGATAGGGTAATCACTGTGCCCACCTGTATGTTCTCGAGTGCTTCACCGTATTTGGAGGCCGTTACCTGACCGTTGATGTTGATGCAGTCGTGTGTGGCCAGCCAGCAGTTGCGCTTGCAGTTCAGCAGCGATATGGGAATTGACAACGCCTGTGGACATGTGGCCAGCACACCCAAGCTCAGAGTGCCTTTCCATTTGTTGTTGATGGCGTCGACTTTGATGCTAATGCTTTCGCCCTTGCAGAGTGGCTTGTTAAGGCACACGATGGCCTGGTTGAAGGACTTGCTCCTAGCAGCGCTGCGTCTATCTTCCCCGAGACGTACATGTTTGTTGGATATGTCGACAAATTCATAGTTTTGTGCCTCTGAATCGATCGATTCCAGCATTGAGCTGTCCTGCTTGTTGAGTGGATCCATGCCAAAGTCCATAGAGTCCTGCAACCGCAGACTGCAGGGACGCAATGGTGACGCCGGCACCTGTGTCGAAATCACCTGGATGCCCATTGTCGAGCCCATCAGCTCGGCAACCACATACACATTGTTGGGTATATTATGAAACTGAATGTTGACGTTCTCCGAGTTGAGCATTATGCTAACCGAGTTCTCGACGCGCTCCAACGTGATGCGATCGTCCACGCGCAGCCACTCAAGGGATGCCAGAGAACGCTGCAGGCAGCTGGAATTAAAGCGCACCTCGTTGCCACTCACATACCAAACATTCGCTGGAATGCGCTTTAGGCTTGTGGACAGCTTCTTGCGTACACTTTCATCTGCCAAATTGAGATCAGTGATGCCAATGCTAAGACAGCCTGCAGAGAAAGAAGCCAGTATAAGCATTTAACATAGCATAATATAATAGTGGACTTACCGGCAAACATGGGATTAACGGAGGTCAGTTTGATTTCAAAGGGCGAGCCCACGCTCAGTGGATTCTCGGAGAAGACCAGGCTGTGCGAGAGGGCAGCCGTGGAGCCAGTATAACGGGATGCCTCTGTCCAGTCCTTGGTTAGTACGACATTGCCCGAGATGAAGGTCCAGCGATGTTTGGTCTCCAGCGCCGGATGCTGTATAACGGATGTGGCCTGGCAGCTCTGTGAATTCTCGCTGGTAGCATACGGAGCTCGTATGTCCAGCTGTGTCTGAGTCAGGCTAACCTGCGCACACTGCCCATAGAGATCAATGATGGCCCAAATATTGGGCGCATGGCACTCCCCGGCCGGACCCTGGTCCATGCCATCCACAAAGAAGTGTATATAGTCGCCGTTTCGCATGACGCCAACGCGTGTACCCGTTCCGAGGGTATCCAAATCGATAAGCACATTGGTGCGTATGGTTTTGCGATTGTGGAAGATCATGGGACCACATAGAATGATTGTATCGTTGGCCTCCAAATCTGTGGCATTCGGTGCCAATTGTATGTCCTCCGGCCGTGTGCCAGTCACACCAATCTCAATGTTGCCCGACCAATGACGCACCATCGTCTCCAGCTCCACCTCGAAGAGTTCACGATTACGCAACGGCCGATTGCTAAACACAATGGCATCGTTAAACTCTGCCAGCGAATTGGGACGCGATGCAGTCATGCCGCTGTTCGAGATGCCCGCATTGGCGCCGTGTATATTATGGAAGCGGAGCGGCACCTCGCTATACAGCGTCGTATTGGAGATGGTCGAGTTGCCAGTATCCGGACTGCCACATTCCGAGGTGTCAATAATGCTGGCCTGCGCCGCCTGGCCATACAGATCGATGACACCGTAAACGCGCTCCGGGACATTTGTGGCAGCCGCTCCCTGGTCAACGCCATTCACCCAAAAGTGCAATGTGCCATCATCTTTGCGCACAACGCCCACACGATCTCCCACCTGGAGGCGATCCAGATTCTGGCCATACTGTTCAATGACAGTAACGCCATTCTGCATGACACCGTTGCCAGTCATCATCCAGGTGCCGGAGCTAAAGAAAACAATAGAGAAATTTACCAATTAATATATCATATTTATATGGTACTAATCAAGAATATGCATAAATATACTCTACAGAATCGAAGATGCCTCCTTCAATGAGTTACACATTTTATAAGAGTCTTCACCTACCGTACGTTTGTCATGGTAAATGGAAAGTCCAGCTCATCAGCCGTATGCGTAGTGACGCCCATTTCGACGGAACCAGCCCATTTGGTAACGACGCGCTCGAGCCGCACCTGAAAGAGCTCATTGGGACGCAGCGGACGACGTGTGAGCACCACACCATTATTAAAATCATCCGCAGCGCTGCAATAAATGATACATTAGCTTAAGGATTACATTTGGGTAGATTGCACTCACTTGGGCCGGAGCGCAGTGCGTCCACTTTGAGTGACCGTGGCATGGCTGCCGCAAATGTGATGAAATGTTAGACGATCATCATTGCGTGCAATCGCGCGTGTGCTGGATATGGTCTCGCTTAAGCCGCCAGCTGCGCCGGCCACATTCATTTCGCTTTCCGGACTGAGCAGACTTAGCGTGGGCGTACCGGATTGGACGGTAGTGTACATGCCGGCGACAATGTTATTTCTTCTGGTAACTAAATTCTGTTGTTCGCGCTCATCGCGATCAACAATGGTCACCTTGATGGTCATGCCGTATAAATCAATGACGCCCCACAGGGTGGCAGCCACTCGTGTCGCTGCCACTCCCTGATCCTGACCATTGATGTAGTAGTGCAGGTTGCCATTCGATTTGCGCATCATGCCCACACGATCCCCTTCGCGCAGCTCATCCAAATTGAATTCACCGTATTGCCGGCGTGTGCCTTTGCCATTGGTAAGGATGCCACAGCCGGACATCATGATGGTGCCGCTGCGCATATTTGTCATTGTCGCCGGAAAGTGCAGCACTGTCGGATTGTGCGTGGTAACGCCCACTTCAATGGAGCCTGACCATTTGTCCACCAGCTTGTCAATGCGTATCTCAAACAATTCATTATCCCGCAGTGGACGATGCGTCATCACAACGCCATTGTTGAACTCATCCAGCGGTCGACGCCGTTCGGCTGAACGGAAATTGGGCACCAATTTGACCAAGGAACCGCAACGCGTATGAAAACGCAAGCGATCATTAACATCGTAGAACTCGCCAATGCCGCTGCTGGAACTGCAGCTGGCATTGCCATTAAGATTAAGCCGCGACAACGCATCCAGGCTGCAGCTATCCCCGATGCTGACATCCACGCTCATGGGCACATCAAAATTCTGGATAACCTGCTGCAATGGCTGTTGCAACGGCGAGTCCAGCAGCTGTAAATCAAACTTCTATTTAGATTTATCGGAGAAATAAAGTCAATTTAACGTACCTCGCTGCTGCTGAGCATGCAGCTCGGATCTGTGGGACACAGGGAGACCTGCACACAACGTCCATAGAGATCGACAAGTGCCCAGAGCGGTTTGGGCATATTCTTAGCCGCCACACCCTGTGACTCGCCATTGACATAGAAGATGAGCTCATGGTTGGAGGTGCGCATGACGCCAACACGATCATTTTCATTCAGCGTCTCCAAATCGGTGCCATAATACTCCAGCAGACGGCGGCCATCTTTGCGCACATCAATGCCTGACATAACCCAGGTGCCATTCCGCATGGCCGTCGCGCAGGCAACCAGCTCCAAATCCTCGGGAGATTCCGCAGTGACGCCAATCTCAATGCTGCCGCCCCAGGAGTGATTCTGGCAAGGATTATTATTATTATTACTATGAGAAAGGAAGGCTCTCAAAAGAGATGGGTGGAGGTCCTACAAATCCATGTTCTATTGCAGATTTCCATCATATTGTATAACCATCTGATGGTTCTAGAGTCGGAACCCCACGTCTTGCCAACAAATCCACGACAGGCCCACTAGGCAGTTCACTCACCTTCTTCTCGATGACCACCTCGAAGAGGACATCGTCTAGGAGCGGTTCAGCACTAAAAACGAGGGCATGGCTAAAATTTCGCATGGAACGCTGTGCGGAACGATTTCCATTGCCAAGCGTTATGGAACGGCCGCAGCGTGTGTGAAAGCACTGCATTTTAATCAATTTAGCAATTAATTATAAACTTTTGATTAATCACAAAATAACACTTTTAATTGTCATCCTGAATTATCCTTTTAATTAACAGCACTTGATAATGTTCTACAAATATCTTCTTACAGCACTTCTGCATCTTTAGCGTTTTAACTCAATCAAAACTTAGTTATTGTTTATTTAAATACGTATTGTTGATTTTCTGTCTGCTTGCTTCTTTTATTTGGGTTACCTTTAACAGCTGCTAAACAGCGATAAATATTTAGCATTTCATTGAACTGTTACTTAACAGCGGCAACTGATGTGTTACTATAAAATCGTACGGAACTAGCATTTAGATGTTGGTTAACGTTTTGGCCACAAAATGTATGGCAAATATCCTTTCAGATAAATGGAAACTATACATTTTGGCTAGTTTGGATAATGAACAATGTTAGATTTGAATATAACGTCTATCAAATACATAACATTGCTGTTTCTGCATTAGTCGATTTATTCGATGAAAGTGTCTATCGGTCTGTTACCAGCTCCTTTTCTTCATTATTTGTTTTGAGAAGTAGCTAAATTTGCATAAAATTAATCCAATATAGTTGCCAGCAAACTTAATATGTAGCTTATAAGAATTTATAATTCAAGTAAATTTGAGGCAATAAAAAGCCAACGGAAAATAGGAAAAATAAGCAGACTGACTATCGGCAGCTGTTGATCGACTATTTTAGCCATAGAATATCGATAGAACTGTTTGCAGGAAAAACACATTTCTTGGAAGTTTTCGACGCAAACTAAATAAATACGATTCAAAACACAAATGTCTGTCAAAAATAACTCAAATTCTGCTGGAGAACGCAAACTGCAGACTTCAATGGAACGTTTGCAGATGCAGCAGGCAAATATAAACAGACGTGCCGCTGGTTCCAACTGGCAGGCAACAACAAGAACAGCAGCAACAACAACAGCTGCTGGCACTGAGAACCAGAAACAGCCGGTAGATGGCGCCAGCGCAGTTCCAGTTCCCGCTCCCTTGACGAAATCCGCCCGTGCTCGTCTCAAGCGGAAGGCACAACGGAATCGCTACCTGGCCATGGACTGTGAGATGGTGGGAGTGGGGAGCAATGGCCAGGATGATATGCTGGCGCGGGTGTCCATTGTCAACAAAGTGGGGGAGGTGCTGATGGATAAGCATGTGAAACCCCGCCAACCGGTGATTAATTATCGGACCAGTGTTTCGGGTATACGTCCGCACGACATTGAGAACGGAGAGGAGTTCAAGGCAGTGCAGGATGAGGTGGTCAAAATGCTGCAGGGCAAAATCCTTGTGGGCCATGGCCTGCGTAACGATCTAGCCGTGCTGAGCATCAAGCATCCCGTTGCCCACATGCGTGACACCTCACGCTACAAGCCTCTGTGCAAGCTCGTCTCGAATGGACACACTCCCAGCCTGAAGCGCCTTACACTGGTCGTTCTGGGCCAGGAGATACAGACTGGGGAGCACAGTTCTGTGGAGGATGCACGTGCTGCAATGAGCATCTATAATCGCATTGCAGCCGACTGGGAGAAGTACATTGAGAAGCGTCAGCAGCAGCACAAATGACAAAGGATAAAAGAAATCTGTAGACTTAAGTTAATTATCAATTCTCGTTTATCATAAATGAATATGTTGAAACTGAAACTATGCATTCTATGTATTGAATTATGTATGCTACTCAGCCATGAGCATGCTGCCTTGGATGGCATTCCCTTATGATAAAATAAAGCTGTAGACTTAAGTTAATTATCAATTGAGTTTATTATAAATGAATATGTTGAAACTTTAACTATGCCTTCACTTCTGTATTTTGCTCAGTTCCATGTATTGCATTGTGGCGTTCCATTAGTTCCCGCCAAGGATCCTCCAGCATGGAACTGTGAAAGTATTGCGAGGAAACATTCACATTTCTATCAAATTGTCGTTGATTTTGATGATTAGTTTGATGTCCTCGTCTGCCGCCACGTTGTCCAAAATTTCGGGGGGATCCTCGCTTGTTTTGATAGTAGTGTGGAGTGTTGGGACTGGAGCTCTGTCTGTCCTCGTAGAAACCAATATCTTGACGCTGCTGAGTTTTGTTTTGATAAAAATGTGGACAATTTTGATTGGAATTGTTTCCTTGTTTCTCCTGGGTATTTGAGGGAATCCCCTGCGGGCCACCGGCATGCTGGGACATGTAGTCCATTGTTTGCGATGGATACTGCGGCACATTTTGTGAATAGGGTGAATAATAGTTGAAACTTTTGCGAGGTGTACCCATTGTTCAATGCTTGCAAATGTTGGTAAACAAAATTTACAATTTACTACCAGGGCTGAAGCTCAACGATAGATTAATCGATAAGTCAACCGTTTTTAGTATTTGTGGGTTTTAGACAATTTTCAGTAAATTCATTTATTTCTTTTCAAATTTGTTTAGATATGCTTTTCATAACGAGTCAAATCATGATTTTAAAGTAATGTGTAGGCACTTTCATACAAGGCGTGCAGGCTAGTATATTTTCATTAAACAATCACATATATTCGGTATACCAATGCTGCTAGGGAGCTGGTCACACTGGTCAGTCTCGTTCGAAAACTCGTCGACAAACAAAGCAGGAGTAGTTGTAGTCGCTGGGGAGTCGCGCCGTCGCATCTAAAGTGCATTTAAGCAATTGCAGTGGAATTTCGCGCATCAAAAACATAAGTAATTTAAATTCATTTAATTTATGAATTATGAAACGCTTGCAAACCAACTAAAACACAATACAAAAAAAAAACCAAAAAAAGGAGCGTTCTATTGAAAACTGCGCTTTGTCTGTGTTTGTGTGTGTGTGCTAGTGCTTGTGTGTGTGGGTTGCTGTTTTTGTGTGTGTGCTTGTGTTGGCGTGTGCATGTGTTTGTTCAGCAGCAGCCGCCGCCGCCGCAGCAACAACAACAACAATCACATTACTCACAACAAAAATTCTTTTAGGGCGTGCATATGCATATGTGTGTGTGTACGTGCAAGACAAATACACGCATGCAAAAAAACAAAAAACACATATAAATTAATATTGCAGTTAAACTTGCTTACATTGCCAAACAAAAAAATATTTACAAAAGAAATCGAATAAATAATATTGCAGTAAAATTGCAAACATTGCAAAAAATAAAATAAAAGTTACTCAAAATTTGGAGTACAAAATTACAAAAATATTTAATATTTATTAATATTGGAGTTAAAATTAAAAAAGTTTACGCAAAATAATTAAGCATAGCAACTTTTTCGCTTTTAGTTAGTTACAAAAACAACAAAAACCGAGCACACTGCCAAACAAAAAAACAAAATTAAAAAAAAAATCAATTACAAAATTTTGTCTAATAATTAGACAATATAAATTCACTGGCAGCAGCAGAGGGGAGCGTCGGCAGCAGCAACAACAACAACAACACCACCAACACCAGTAAAAACAACAGCAGTATTAACAACAGCAACAACAACATCGCTTTGGATATCTTCAACGGTATTAAAGAGCAACTTTCAAGTTGCCCGGAACGAACCCGAGAAATCTGCCGCACTGTATGGGGCGCGGTATCCACAACCCTTAGCACAGCGCTAACTGTTGCGAGCATCGAAGCCGGCGACGCCCGCGACGACGGTGGAGGTGCTGGCGGTGGTACAGGCGCAGGTGCTGGTGGAGGAGGAGGAGGTGGGGCAGGCGGATCAACAACAACCGCTACAACAACAACAACAAGGGGCAAAGGTCGCTTTGCAACCATAATGGGCGCCGTCAAGTCACGCAACATTACCAGCTCCGATGTGGATCGAGATGAGCAACTGCATCCGCATCCACCACATCCGTCACCGCCATTGCACCCGAGCACACACTCCATGCACCGCAATGGCCAGCACAATGGTGGTGCAACCGGCACTCTACAGAAACAGGATCTGCGCTACGATATCGGCTCCAGTTCACAATATCATCATGTGAGGCAGCCGAGTGTCCGCAGTCGCAGCCAGCTGCCGATGCCCACCACCGATGAGCTCGATCGCAGATTTGCCAAGGTTTTGGTAAGTGCAATAATCTACCAAGGATTAAAGTATTTATTTATTTTTAAGATTTTTGATTATTGAGATTTTTATCTCAATCATAAGTATGGTGACATGATTCCTTATTCACATATTAAACGTATACAAGGATAATAGGACCCGCATATACAACCAACCACAAGCCCTTCTCTCTCTCTCTCTCAATCTACCTCTTTGTTTGTCTCAGTGCATGTGATTGATGAGGTCATCGTGTTTTGTATGTGTATATATATGTGTGTGTGTGTGATTTGATTACCCAGTCGAACTTTTGGCGTCTCAAATGATGCATTTTAGCATTACTTAAATGTGCCATAAACAAACATACATATGTCTACAGGTCGTATCTAAGAAATAGCAGACTTTCAAATGATTTTCCAGAAATATATTTTAATTTTTTATCAAACAGGATTTCATTTTGTGGTTTTCATATCATTCGCATTTATTATGCTGATTTAGTTATGACTAAAATCTATAACTTTCAACGCTTAGCGTTTCTGTTCGTTTAGCATGCTCCAATGTTCAGCTGGGTGATGTCTCGTGTGCGTTCTGTATATATAACTATATATATTCATATATGTATATGTACATACATACATATATCTATCTCTGTCTGTCGACGTTCTGTTCTGTTTGTCATGCATGTGAAGTGCTGCTCCAGAGCACCGCAGCAACAAAGTCAACTTAATTAAACAATGAGGCGTGCGCTTTAATATTGCCAAAAAGAAAAAAATGTATAAAAATGAAATATAAACTAAATAAATGTGTTGCCATATAAAATGAGAGTGACCCAATCCCAGGCGCATGCAAATGGCAATTAAAAGCAAATTGATCGATTGTCGCCGCTCTCTTTCCCACTGCTGACTCATTGGGGCTGCTGTTGGGGCTTAGCTTATCTGCCGTTCGCACCCAATTTCAGAATAAGTATAAAAAACAGAAAAAGAAAAAAGAAGAAAATCTAAAAAACACGAAATCTTTTATTGACATACATATATACGCTGCTCAACTTCTCACTTATCATCGTTGCCAGTTGATGTAATATGAAACTCAGCTCAACGAGTTCTTTTTGTTGTTGCTCATTTTACCCCTTTGCCGGGAACATATTGGGGCATTGTTATTTTGTCAAGTTGCATGCAACATGTAAATATGGCTGATTTATGCATGTAGGTAATTATTTAATACGTGTTATAGAGTGGGAAAATACGGCTGTTGTAATTATGCCTTACGGATTTGCATAGTATGCGCTCTTAAACTCTATATATACATATATTCAAAATTATTTGATAAATATATATTTTTTGTGTATTTTTCTATTCAAAACTAATTTAAATTATTTTATTATTACTATTAATATTAATATATCTGAATATATCTCTATAATTATTATAAAACTCCAACTTTTTTATACACTTTTATCAATCTACACATAACACTGCTGCTTTAAATAGATACATTTTGTTTATATAACTTTTGTTAGAAAACTCGTTCCATTTCGCTACAGTTTCTTTATACACGTTTCACAAAATTGTTATAGTTATTTTGATTGCCTTTTTCCAAGGGTATACAAACTTCAATTTGCCATAGATAGCACTTGTTGATTATTCTGGTTATTTTGTTTACCCTCTTTTTGGCACTGGAAGTGTTTAACTACTTTATTTACTTTAAGTTGTCGTTGTTGTTGTTGTTGTTTTCATTTGTATTTCTCCAAATTTGTTTTGGCATTTCGGTAGCGTTTTGTCGATTTTGACCTCGTCTCGCCAGTCAAAAAGGCTTAGGCTAATTTGTGTTTACTTTTCCTGGCTGCTTTTAAGTATCTACTGCCCTTGCACTGTCCGTGCCAAAAAAAAAAAAAAAGTGCCTACAGTTGAAAGCAATTGTTTGCCTGATTCATGGTTATAAATAGTTTGCCGCTAATAATTTGCGTTTTATGTCTAATCGGGTGCAGTCGGCGCAGATGTTTCCGGTTAGCTACATAGTTCCACAGTGTGGGTTGATTGAACTTTGCATTTGCATGAGATGCAGCGGCCAGCAAATTGACTCAAAGATCAAGCTGAGCAAACAAATTTCTTGCGAGATTCTCGCAGTGTCTACAGAGCTCTTTGATTACGAATGATATTAACGTTGACTGAGATTGTATTAAGAATATTTCCAGATATCTCTCTGTATAGATTTGAGTTTCAAGAAGACTAAAATGTTAACAATAATGAAATTGATTCCAAAATCGACTTATAAAATAGATTAAGTTAGGGATATCATAAAATTTATCAAGTTAAAATAATTTGTATGGCACCAGTCTTTGATTTATGCTGACTTAATAATATTTGATAGTTGGTTAATTTTATTTGATTGCATTTTAACGCCCATAAAATTTAATAGGCTTAACTCTATGGCTCCGACTGTCTGTGGTGTGGTGCTGGCATATAGTATAGTATAGTATTGTGGTGCATATGTGTCGGTTGTGGGTGTTGTCAGACTAACCACATAAAATCCTCATTAATTTACAAGCTTTCACGACACACAAATGACTTTCACTCGCTTAATCATCATCATCATCAACAGCACATCATGAAAAGGGTTTCAATGCCAGACGCAAATCATCTTTGTCTAGAATATACAATAACGATTACTGGTGGTTGGTTGTTTCGTTGGTCTTAATGGCATTTTCAGGGGCTGACAAACCACAAGTCTTGGAAAAAGCACAGCTGCTGTTTTTTCTTGAATTAATACTCATTGTTTATAAGTCATTCAGCACTTTGATGACTTTGTCAGCGTTTGCCTATTTGCTGCGCTTTATCTAATGACTGCAAAAATGGGAAGAGAAAATAAAAATATAATAATCCAAGATTACTACACACATTGTGTTTGTGTCTGTGCGTATTTATCTATTTTGTATATATGTATGTATGTGTGTATATAGCTGGCATTTGTTTATCGTTGCGTTTCAACTTCCTTGGCGGTCCCTTTTAGGGGCATTCGCTTCTTGTGGTCTGCAAAAAATACGAGTACAAGTAAAAAGAACTAAATGCATCTGTTCTTATGCTCAGAAAACCCGTAAGCGAGCATAGACTCGATGTGAACTGATGTAAGACCAATAAACAGGTCATGTAGAACTCGGAAATTACATTGCACTTTGTTCTGCATATTTAGCTGGTCGTTAGACAAATTATAATGATATTTGCAGACTTAAGATTGGAAAAGCTTCGTTCTTATTTTCATAATCAATTTTATGCTTTATAACTAAGCAAGC
Source organism: Drosophila maculinotata (assembly GCA_035045305.1). NCBI lineage: Eukaryota > Metazoa > Arthropoda > Insecta > Diptera > Drosophilidae > Drosophila > Drosophila maculinotata. Next base: position 6,031,417 of record JAWNPD010000319.1, on the reverse strand, counting down.
ACCAGTCTAAACTGGTTCCATATTTAAATATGGTTTTTAAGACGTTATTAAATCCCATAAAGGTTGTTTAGACATTTAAACTGTGACTGGCTAAGCTGTTTGTGTGGCTTAAATTACATTCCCAGTATCAAACTGTTTCAAAATACTTTTATAAATTGGGCTAAAAACTTAAAAACTCTGTCACGTTTGTAGCTGATTTCAAACTAGCTAAAATCGGTTTTAAATTGATGTTTCTATTATTTTTTTTAAAGATCTCGTGTCGCATTTCGTTTTATTTATTTTTGCACATTTCAATTTGTGTTCCGGTAGCAAAATGCTAATTAAATACTTTTTCGCATGATATTTTTTTCACAGTCAATTATTATAAATTTACACGAGTCTTCCCCGTTTTAGTTGTGTGTTAATTAAGCCAAAACAATTACTTCATTGTCATGCAATTTTCTTTTTGTTGCTTTTATTATTATTTTAATTTGTGTTTTTTTTTTAAGATTTACGATACGTGTTGAATGTAACATTTCATGATCAGAGAAGTTCACATGCTTGCAATAAAAAAGTAAATGGGAAATGCAATTGTAAATTATTGCAATGTTTATTGGTTAATTATTGTTTTCATTATTATTATTATTATTATTATTATGTGTTAGGGAGTACGCCTTTAAAACTGTTGGGATTGCCCTTGCCGCCCAATGCCGCAATGCTCAGTCACCTTTTTTGTTCCATACCTCTGATTGCCCTGCTACCCCCCTTCCGCTGTCTGTTACGCTGGGCCCCCTTGACGCTGAGTGATTTGCCTCGACGCGCTTTTTAAACAACAAACAATATAAATATACGATTGTGTATACTTTGGAATAATAAATGACAAAGCCTCTCTCTCGCTCTCCCACCCTCTCGATGTACATGGTCGCTCAATATTTATGCCAGAGCAGGCAAAAAATAAAAAATAAAGTAGCGGCATTTTTTCTATATAAATTAGTCGACAACACATAATAATCCGAGTGCCTGACCGTCGCACCGGATACGCATTTTAAAATTTTGTCCACTGAATGTGTGTCTGTGTGTGTTTGTGTGCATAATGTGGAGCCTATGGTACCCCCTTTGAAAAGCCTCATCTACGCTCCTGACAGATGAGTAAGCGCCTTGAATATTATATTCAATTAAGAACTACTCGTACTTATTGATGACTATTTACTACTGTTGAGCTACGACTATTTGACCGCATTTCTAAATAGGCTATGACAATTTTTATTAATTATGCGATTCAGTATTATGAATGTTATTATGTTGTTATTATTATTATTGTGGCTAGCCTTCAAACTTTATTGTATATAGCATATTCAATTGAACATAATCAGTGGCTATATATTTCGTAAGATTGATCAATTAATTAATATATATTTCTGGACACTTGTATTATTGATTTAAAGGGTATTTCGTACTCGTTCACTTGTTAATTTTGCAGTTTTTTTTCATCTACAAAGTTTACTATATAGTAGACCGCATGGCGTGATTCATTAAATGATTTCCATACGCAAATTGTATTTGTAAACAGATTTAATACTGAACAATGCCAGAATATTTTGCTTGTTGCTACTAAAATGTATACAAACGAACTTATTATTGCTAAATATTAATTTGCTTGAATTTGTTAAATTCTCAAGTGTTGAGAAATATATATTATTAAATGACTTTTTAAAAACAAAAATCTTTCAAAATGTAATTTTTGTCGTTCCCTTCCCCTTTAAAATGTTACATTTGACTAGAATTTAGTATAATTTTCATATATGTATTTTGTATATTTATTTTTCATTCTTATCCACATCCTCTCGAAATTAACGCCCTTTTCCTCTGGCCATCCACACCCTTTCCTGCGCTGTCTGTTGTGACTCCAATTAGAAGTTGCCTGCAGCTGCACCCAAAATTAAAGTCACGTAAGCATATTTGCTGATTTCATTATGGTTGGTAGACTCCGTCAAATGTAAAATGTACAACGTACATTTACTTTTATACAATGGTATCACACTTGGCTGGCAACTGTTGGGCTGATTGATGTTTTTGGTTGAGTGAGTTGGGCCCATAAAATCAACCGTTGCCACCACAGATGCTCCGTGCATCAATCAGTTAACGCTTTTGTCGGCCAAATGCAAATGTGCTTTACCCTTTAGCAAATTTTGTAGTTTATTGTTGTTGCTCAACAGGTGCAGCAGTCAGGTGTACATTTTATGCATTGTAACCACGAATTTTTCTATGTTTACCTTTAGTCAACAAGGCAAGAGACCTTATACATATATATATATATATATATATATATATATATATACATAGGGACAATATTTGTTTGCGATCTTTACAAGCCAAAGTGCAGCTGCCAATGTTCGAAGATATCAACAACCTTAACTTCTTTCAAGAAAAACACCATCCAGACTAAATCCTTTTATTGATATCCAATGGTTTCTTAAAGTTTTTCAAGTAGATTGCAATTTTAAGATAATGGTTTGCAGATAGTTTCTGAAACACATTCCTGTATCTCCTACTGTATTATCTGTGTTAAGTGTCTGTTTCTAAAGAAAACCCCGAGGAAGCATAGGGTTTTTCTTTATCTACTCTCTGCGGATTTCATCGCAATGTTGTTAATCAGTAAACTTAAGAGATGTTTATATAAATGATAAATACAATAGGCACGCAGCTGGAATCATATTTATTTTTATAATAGCTGTGTTTTCTAGAGGGTATTCATTATTTTTACTACCTTTGATATTTGCAATCAAGCAACCAAGACGCTGTTAAGTCATTTCTTTGTAAATGAAGACTGAATTCACACATAAAATTAAATAATATGATTAGGTTTTATAAGAGTTTTTCAGCTCGCTGAATGCTTTCGTCAGCCCATTAAATCTATTGTTTCCTAAGAATTGCAATACCTATCTGGAATTGGGCTTACTATAACTACAAACTCTTTACTTTCCTAGCCATAAATATGTATATATTTGCTCACTTTATAGAGCTATTAGATTTACCGACGTTTGCTAATGGCTTTTAATTGTTATGGCCATTACTCACATTTGTTTACGTTTATTTCTTTTGGCATAGGCTTCAATGGATCTGCCACCGGACAAGGCAAAGCTGTTGCGTAATTACGATGACGAGAAGAAGTGGGACATGATATGCGATCAAGTAAGTAGACTCTCTATAATTTCACATTTAAGTGCTTCGCCATATACTAAGCTGCCTAAACCAGAGACCCGACACCCCCTTTCGCACTCCCCTTACCCCTTACCCCCAACAGTCGCTTGACTGCGTGTTTATCATCAACTTTCAGTCCGCAACTTCCTGTTTATGGCAAACGCAAAATTTTGCAGATTAAATGTGGGCAACCGCAGTTGGAGGACCCCCTTCCGCATAAGCAGTCGGGTTGGGGGCCAACGCTCAAAAGTGTGTCTATGTCTAAGTGTTCGCCATGTCGACAACTTGAACTCTGACCTTTAAGACACTCTAATTAACTATGCCGAATGACATGGGCCATAATTGTAACTCACATATGGGCTACATAAAATTACAAACACAAATACAAATACGAATAACACGCGTTTATACGTGCACATTTCGTGATATCAATCAACATGAATACATTATGCCATAAAAGGGTAAAAGAATACAATAATAGATCATACAACAATATTTAAATGTTATATAACAAATTTTTATTAAACGGTTTTGTTTTAGTTAAGTTTTTAAAAAAAAAAAAAAATTCATTTTGCTACATAAACCATAACCTCTCTTATGCTTTTTCGCAAAAATATTTAAAATTTTAATTTTCAATAACGCATAAACTTGAAATGTAGAATTGATATATAGGACAAACCAATAACAAAATGGCCTCAAGCTTGACAATCGGTTCAGTTTTGACCAAGTTATGGGAGTTTGAAGTTTAGGAAGGGCATTTGTGGACCAATCAGGCGTTTACAAGACAATTTTTTTTGTCATTTTGGCATGATTTTTGACAGAAAAATGAAACACCTCAGAATTAATTTTCCTATAGTTTTTTGTACTAATTTTCACACCCACAATCGATTAAAAAAAGAATTTCAAGAATCTATTAAAAAAAAAAAAAAAAAAAAAAAAAAAAAAAAAAAAAAAAAAAAAAAAAAAAAAAAAAAAAAAAAAAAAAAAAAAAAAAAAATAAAACATCATAAAAAAAAAAAAAAAAAAAAAAATATATAAAAAAAAAAAAAAAAAATAAAAAAACAAACAAAAAAAAACAAAGAAAGAAAAACCAAAAAGAATTTCAAGAATCTATTTTTTGAAAATTCAATTTTGGTAAGGGTCCCCCCTTATGCTTTTTTCGCAAAAATATTTGAAAAAATGAAATTTTCTATAATGCATAAATTTGAAATGTAGAATTGATATATAGAACGAACCATGGACAAAATGGCCTCAAGCTTGACAATCGGTTCAGTTTTGACCAAGTTATGGGAGTTTGAAGTTTAGGAAGGGCATTTGTGGACCAATCAGGGCGTTTACAAGACAATTTTTTTTGTCATTTTGGCATGATTTTTGACAGAAAAATGAAACACCCCAGAATTAATTTTCCTATAGTTTTTTGTACTAATTTTCACACCCACAATCGATTAAAAAAAGAATTTCAAGAATCTATTTTTTGAAAATTCAATTTTTGTAAGGGTCCCCCCTTATGCTTTTTTCGCAAAAATATTTGAAAAAATGAAATTTTCTATAATGCATAAATTTGAAATGTAGAATTGATATATAGGACAAACCATGAACAAAATGGCCTCAAGCTTGACAATCGGTTCAGTTTTGACCAAGTTATGGGAGTTTGAAGTTTAGGAAGAGAAGTTTAGGAAGAGCATTTATATGGCCATTTATAGGGATTTGGGCGTAAAGTGCCATTATTTTTACCATCATTAATATAATAAAGAAGTCAGTCTTCACAAAATGTATAATCATTTGTTGTAGGGATGTATACAAATCTACTCTGCTCAACTCATTTAAGAATCATAAATTTGAGAAACTGTCAACCTGTTCTGAGAAACTCATTACTACACATATCATATATAATGACCTTTTTTGGCTGACATCTGAACTGAGCACTTTGCTTCTCTGCTCTTTGCATTGCTATCTGTGTGCAATTTATCTCTGAACTCAGCTAAACTCGTATGAACTTCACATTAGACATGTGTGTTTGTGTTGATATATCTGTTTATATATATATATATATATATATATATATATTTGGCATGTATATAGATATATTATTATTCAGTGCGTGCTCGATGCTCTGTTATTGTTTTTTTGTTTTGTCGCTTGTCGTTTGATGCTTGTAAAAGTGCAAAATGAATCCAATTTCAAAACGATTTCGTCGCTTACAGAATTCAAATGGCGTTGAACAATGGCCGCTGGGGCATTAAAAACACCATATAACACATTTTCGGATTATATTGAGCCAGACAGAACATATGGGCGAGCATACATGTGTATAGCTCCCATGTCTACAAATACACATTGCGTGTTTTGTTGGGGAGTTATGACGAAACTATTAACGTGTGCGACAGAGCGTGCCTGGGTTCTGTTCGGCTCTGTTTGGGGTACTGCCGAGGCTGGCCAGAGCATTAAACTGGGTCACTGAATTTTCAAGAGCTGCGCCTAGAAAAATATTCGCCATTGGCGTTGGAGTAGCGCAGCCAAGACACGATTAAATCCAGCAGGAATATGTGGTAGCCAAGGTTGACTGGAAGTTACTCTGTATCCAGGTCTGAAGTGTCCTTTCCTTAACCTAATTTTCAGGGTACAGGAACGAAATACAGAACTTAATTTACAATTGATCTTGGAAGGATCGGCTAAAGATAGCCAACACTTGTAATGAAATTAATGTTTTTAAATTGGCAGATTATTTTTAAATTTAGTATTAAATATACAATTATGTGTGTAGTTTATATAGGAAGAGCAATTTTAAAAAGTAGAAAGATCGTACTTGAAATATTAGGATCAGATATACATATATGTATATATAAGGATCGGGATCGTACAGTGCCCGTTATATTTATACATATACCCTAACCTACTTGACAACAGGGTATTGCAAACATCCCGAGATCTCTCGTCGCAGTCTTGTCTTTTGTCGGTTTGGTTCCTTAACCGCCTGCATGCCAACAGACCTGTTTTTCATAATTCAGGCACTTCTTGAATGAAAACGCAGCCCAGAAACAATGGACTAGAGACTGCGCGGAGGACCCCAGCTGAAACTTTAGCCACAGCCAATCCCACAAGCAATGGCAATCCATTCCATTCCAATCCATTCGATGCCTCTCCACACCACCACACCACCACACCACACTACACCACACCACATTGCACCGCTCTCAGCGGCTCACAGTGACAAAATGCAAATTATTATGACTGCGATAAATTGCAGTTTTTAATCGCTGGAGCCGCTTGGACGCCCCATACCTGGTTAAATATATGTATGGAGCTATATGTATATATATATCTGCTTTTTTTTCTTTTCCTTCTATTTATGCCGTCGCAGTGTTCGACTAGGAAAAAGAATGAAACTGGTTTTGGTTTCTTACTCCGAGTTGCACAGGCAAAGCACCAAAAACCCACACATAGTTTAAGTTGTAGTCATGCGTTTGGCTTTCTTGTTGTTGTTGTTGTTTGTTGTTGGTTGTTGTTGGTTGTTGTTGGTTGTTGCGGTATGTTGTTGGCATAGTAAAAAGCCAAAAACAAGTATACCACGCTTCATGCTTAAAAAAATGTTTAAAGTTAGGCAAGCTATCGATGCTTATATGATCGCTGTGGTCTTCAGCGATCCAGCAGGGAGAAGAGCCAGTTGCAGTGAGAAAGAGAGGCACATAGAAAGAGAGAGAAGGCAGCAGAGCTGTACCGTAAACATGGTACACAAATATGCAGTTGTGAGGCAAAAAAAAAAATCAACACCCAAAGCAAAACAAAAGTAAAAGCCGCTAAGTTAGTGTTAATGTATGAGGAGGTATTTTCATTTGGCCAGCGTCCAGCACATTTTTGGCTAGTCAATTTTGAAAAACTATGGATTGCGGCAGTTACCGTGTTTAATTGATAGCCTGTAATTGGGAATGAAAAAAGCTCAAGATGATCATTGTACAAATTTACCAAAATTTATATTATTTAGATCTGCTACGCAATGAATAAATTATTTATAAATAAATATTTAGTAATTTAACCGCAGTAATTGGAGCCCTGCAGCTATAGATGTGGGCACATAATACAAATCTTTCAATGATTCAGTGATCTTTGCCAATAAAAGTCTAAGCATGCTCTCATTTAACACACTTACCATAAACATGAGCTTTTTGTGGTAAAATAATTTGACTAATTTATTGTAAATCTGTAGTGCTTAGCGGTTTCGGTTAGAAATGCTTGCGGATTATAGTAACTGATTGGGTTACCTGGTTTTTCTACCAGGTGACATACAAAACAAGTTAGATACAGAGATCATAACTAAGTAGCTCAACAACGTTGAAAGAATGGACAAGATTTTGAAGATAGTATCTTAAAGCTTCTTCTTTATGTTAATCATAGTCTTGACGACTTAATTTACTGAAAACCTGTCCTGATAGTCATACTATAATATTTGCCAAACTGTTCAAAATACAGACTTATATTTTATTGTCTTTTGCCTGATCTGTTATTAATGAAAATTCTCTATTTACAGGAAATGGTGCAGGCGAAGGATCCACCCTCCCATTACTTGAGCAAATTGCGCACATATTTGGATCCAAAGGCGTCGCGTAGTCATCGGGTAAGTTGGCACTTGGAGCCAGTTGGCTGGCTGGCTTAAATGTTGAAAGTTGGTGGTGCGTATGGGTTTCGTAATGACTGTGTCTCTAACATGTCTTCAAGAGCGTTTTACCCACTCAGCTCTCTTCCTGTGTAGTCTTTAGTAACTTGTCTTTGTACTCTTGTAGTTCACTGTACTTCACTGTAGTTTACTGTAGTTAACTGTGTGGTGCGTTTGTCTGGCTCTTGTTGTTGCAGTGAAGCGACTGACTCATTAACCAACTATTCGATGAAAGCACACAAAAGAACTATCTAAATTTAATCAATAAATCTATTAATTGTTCCGTTATTAATGTGTAAACTTCAATTTCTCTACTCACAACACACACACACACAACCAAACAAACAAACAAACACACACACTTACCCCGTCACGCCGTACCCAACCTCACAACAATTCTTCCCCTTTTTCTGATGCACATCACCTGGCTCACTTTCCTGCACCGAACAATCAATCAATCAATCATTAATTATTATATCCTGCGCTCATTGTCCTGTGTACCATCCCAACACGAACCTTTCCTTTCTCTCTCTTTCTCTCTCTCTTTGTACACTTACAGCTTTACCTCTTCTACTTTCTTTGTCAGAAACGAAAGATGGTCGGCGAGTCAACGTCCACACAGGTGCTGCGGGATCTAGAGATCTCGCTGCGCACCAATCATATCGAGTGGGTCAAAGAGTTTCTCGACGATACCAATCAGGGCCTCGATTCTCTGGTTGATTATCTCAGCTTTCGGCTGCAGATGATGCGACACGAAAGCCGTCTCCAGCGCGCTCTCTGTGCCTCCGAGGAGCGCCTGAATCTCACCAATGGCCTCGATCCCGGCGAGGTGGTGCTGAGCAGCAGCTCAATGAGTCCGGGCGGTGTTAATGGCAATGCCAATCTGACGAATGTCTCTCTATTGCTGGACAGCTCCCGACAACCGGGTGCAGCACACAGCAATCACTCGCATTCCTATAGCTTTGTGCGACCCACCATTGCCGAGGTGCTGGACAGTCCCAGCCTGAAGCGTCGCTCCCGGCACATTGCCAAACTGAATATGGGCGCGGCCACCGACGATATCCATGTGTCCATAATGTGCCTGCGTGCGATCATGAACAACAAGTATGGCTTCAATATGGTCATTCAGCATCGGGAGGCGATTAACTGCATCGCTTTGAGTCTGATACACAAATCGCTGCGAACAAAAGCGCTGGTGCTGGAGCTGCTGGCGGCCATTTGTTTAGTTAAGGGTGGGCACGAGATCATCTTGGGTTCTTTTGATAATTTTAAGGATGTGTGCCAGGAGCAGCGGCGCTTCCAGACGCTCATGGAGTACTTCATGAACTTTGAGGCCTTCAACATTGACTTCATGGTCGCCTGCATGCAGTTCATGAACATTGTGGTGCACTCCGTCGAGGATATGAACTATCGCGTCCACTTGCAGTACGAATTTACGGCTCTGGGTCTCGATAAGTACCTGGAGCGCATACGTCTGACCGAGTCCGAGGAGCTCAAGGTGCAAATTTCCGCCTATCTGGACAATGTTTTCGATGTGGCCGCACTGATGGAGGATTCGGAAACGAAAACATCAGCGCTGGAGCGCGTGCAGGAGCTGGAGGATACGCTGGAGCGTGAAATCGATCGCAACTCGGAGTTTTTGTACAAATTTGCCGAACTGGAAACGGAGAACCTAACCCTCAAAGCGGAGCGCGAGCAGCTGGCCATGATGCGGCAACAGCTGGAGGAGCAGCTCAACGCACTGCAGCGCATGCTGCAACAGAACGAACAGGAGCTGAAGAAGCGCGACACGCTGCTGCACAATAAGAATCTGGAGCTGCAAACGCTTTCGCGTTCCCTGCCACGTTCCGCTTCCAGCGGCGATGGTTCGCTGGTGAATGGCAGCCTGCTGACGGGCTCAACAGGCGGCACAGTCTCACCACCACCTCCACCACCGCCACCGATGCCGACAGCATCAGCAGCACCACCACCGCCACCTCCACCAGCGCCACCTGCACCGCCACCACCGCCCATGATGCCGGGCCTGAGTCCACTGGGCAGTCCGAATGGTAGCATCACTTCCACAGCAACCTCACCACCACATGCGCCGCCCATGCTCAGCTCCTTCCAGCCACCACCACCGCCAGTTGCTGGCTTCATGCCAGCTCCCGATGGTGCCATGACCATCAAACGCAAGGTGCCCACCAAGTACAAGCTGCCCACGCTTAACTGGATAGCGCTCAAGCCGAATCAGGTGAGGATCGCAATATTTACCGCTACATATATTCCAATTTCTTGATCATCTCTTCCTCTCGTTAACAACAGGTTCGCGGCACTATTTTCAATGAGCTGGATGATGAGAAGATCTTCAAGCAAATCGACTTTAATGAATTTGAAGAGCGCTTCAAAATTGGCATCGGTGGTGCTCTGATTAATGGCAGCAATGGCAGCGAGGTGGATGGCGCACTATCATCCTATCCCAGTAAACGTTTCAAGAAGCCCGATCATGTCTCGCTGCTGGAACACACGAGGTTAAGAAACATAGGTATGGCAGCCACACAAATATACTTATCAAGTGCACTTTATCTAACTAAATTTCACTTTTAGCAATCTCACGTCGTAAACTGGGAATGCCCATTGACGATGTTGTTGCCGCCATACATAGTTTGGACTTAAAGAAGCTATCGCTGGAGAATGTTGAGCTGCTGCAAAAGATGGTGCCCACCGATGCGGAGGTCAAGTCCTACAAGGAGTATGTAATAGAGCGCAAGGATCAGCAGATGCTCACCGAGGAGGACAAGTTCATGTTGCAATTGTCACGCGTTGAGCGCATCTCCTCCAAGCTAGCTATTATGAACTACATGGGCAACTTTGTAGATAGCGTGCATCTCATTAGTCCGGTAAGTTCCTGGAAGTTATTACAAAGATAACAACTAATATATTAACTCATTTACAGCAAGTTCAATCGATTGCCAGTGCCTCCAACTCTCTGAAACAATCGCGCAAGTTCAAAGCTGTGCTGGAAATTGTGCTGGCCTTTGGCAACTATCTCAATAGCAACAAGCGTGGTCCTGCCTATGGCTTCAAGCTGCAGTCGCTGGACACACTGATTGACACAAAGTCAACTGACAAACGCTCCTCGTTGCTACACTATATTGTGGCCACCATTCGGTCCAAATTTCCGGAGCTGTTGAACTTTGAGTGTGAACTGTATGGTACGGATAAGGCGGCATCTGTTGCGCTGGAGAACGTTGTGACTGATGTGCAGGAGCTGGATAAGGGCATGGAGCTGGTGCGCAAGGAGGCCGAGCTGCGTGTGAAGGGCACTCAGACGCATATACTGAGAGATTTCCTGAACAACAGCGAGGATAAGCTGAAGAAGATTAAGACCGATCTGCGGATGGCGCAGGATGCCTTCAAGGAGTGCGTCGAATACTTTGGCGAATCATTTCGCAATGCGGATGCGGCTGCCTTCTTTGCGCTGATTGTGCGCTTTACGCGCGCCTTTAAGGTAAGCACTCACTAGCTTTTTTAGCTGTGATTAAATTAAGCTTTGTTTTCATTTTATTTTAGCAACTCGACCAGGAGAACGAGCAGCGACGCCGACTGGAGCAGGCAGCTGCGTTGGCTGCATCGAAAAAGGAAAGCGATCAGGTGATGCTGCGGAACAAGTTCAATCAGAAGAAGCAACAGGTGAGTGGACGTCTGAGTGGAAGCTTAACAGCCAAGAAGGCGGCAACATCCTTCAAGTTTGTGTCATTCATTTGATTGATCCTGTTCTGTTTATTGGAAATGTAACCTGTTATGCTTTTGATTTATGCAGCAAATACATTGCCTGCTTGACTTTGCCAAGCAACATAGCACTGTGGATATGTCTCTGCATTAACTGCATTATACTAAGTAGTATAATCCCCAAAGGCAACCTCAACCTTAGCACGTACTGGTTATTTGGCTAACAATCTCTAGTAATACTACATTTGGGTCGGGCAGGACTTGGGTGCGGGGCGAATTTAGGGCAGCTATCCTAAACCTACACCCAGGCAAACCTACCACCAATATCATCAATACCACCACCACCAACACCACCACCACCACCAACATAAGCACTAGCAACACCATCCACTAGCATCTAGTCGAGTACTTTTGGGGCGGCAAGTGACGGAAGTTGTTTGTGTTTAATATACTAGTGTAAGTCGCTTGGCTTGTGTGCAACTTGTCTCTAACAACAAATGCCCCTCATTCTAATCCCTATATATCCCCCATAATGCCTGCAATGTTGCTGTCTGCTAACACAAATCCCCTGTGATCTCAATATTCATGACGACATTTGGAAAACTTGTGTATATATTTCCATATACTATTTATAAATAGACTAACAAGTTATAGCAAATCATTTGTGGAAGACAACCCCAAATGAATAATATCAATAATGACTAATAATATATGTGTTGAGATCTTGCGCATGCCTAAGAACCTTCAAAAAGACACAATCTATATCAGAATTATATTTTTATTATTTTGTAAATAAGTATTTTCAAAATTGTTTGATGAACATATTATTTATTAGATATATTCAATATAATTATTTTATTGGTTAACTTTCACAGCTACCTTTGCAACCTATCTAAAGGATATACTGTGATCAATCATAATTTTAATATACTTTATATATTTTCTAAATTATAAATAGTTTTCAACCATTACTAATCTCTTGCTTATAAGAAAAATTTGGAAACTAATCCATGCTAAGCCATTTTGAATGCTTCTGGTGCTGGTTAATGTCTAATGTTTTCTCTTTTGTTTCCACTGCACGTTGTTTGAATAGTTGCCTACAACTTGCGCCATCTCCTTGCAGGACGCTGTCATCAATGAGCTGAAGAACAAAACGCATTCGGTGCGCGAGAAGAAACTGATGCAGCAGGACGAGGTCTACAACGGAGCGCTCGAGGATATACTGCTGGGCCTCAAGAGCGAGCCGTACCGAAGGGCGGATGCTGTGCGGCGATCCCAACGTCGACGCATTGACAATAATCGCTTGTCGCGCACGCTGGAGGAGATGGACTGTTAGGCTAACTAAATGACTAGCTGACCAGCTGGCTGTGGATGGGGGCGGGGTCCGAGGGCAAAGGCAAAAATCAAAATTCAAATGCGAAAAACGAAAAACGATACTGTAAACGTTTTTGATTGATTAAGCGAAACTGCAATATGTGATTGGGCGATTAAATTGTTTGGACACACATACACACATTCCCAATCCCTTTTATACCCTTATGCTTTGATTCGAATATTCGTTTTCGTTAATATTTTGCTTAATATACCAAAATACTATCTCAAAATTTCCAGTACTATATTATGCAGTACCATTTCTGTGAATCTCATTTTCTCTTGAGATATTCCATCGATCGCCAAAATTTGTAGAATTGCGTTTTATTTTGAGTTGCATATCGAATAAGTTATAAGTTTACAAATTTTTACATTGTATTTATCAAATTTTTATTGTTAAATTTAAAGTGTGTAAATATATGTATGCATATATATTATTATTATTATTTTTATGATTATTTTTGAATAAGTTTTAAACCAAATTGGAATTTTTATTTGCATCCGAGATGGCAAAGTGTTTTTTTAAAATATGCACCATTTTGTATTTAGTTATATTCCTAACATTTTTGCATATTTTGATTAAGTAATGAATTGTATGCCGAGTATAATACATTAAATTGTAAATTTCCTATTATAATTACTCTTATGTTTTTTTTTAATTTCGTTTTATTGTATAATACAAATAAATTACACATTTCGCACACACTGCTTAAAAATGCAATAAAAACAAAAACTACAAGCGCCAAATATTGCAAGCAACATGAACAATTTTTATACATGAATTAAATTTTTAGAAAGTTTTTTAAACATATACACAGAACACATAAAAATTAACATTTTATAACATTTTATATAGATTTTTATACAAAATATATGCATATGTATATGTATATAAAAACATATATATTCAATTTATGAGCCAATTTATTCTCACAAGCCACGAAATTTTGACGAAGACTGATATGGAGCAGTTTACAATTATACAACAAATACGCATAATTATTAAAAAAAAAGCTTTGTAACGATCTTTTTCGAACAGACGACTAGTGTCTTTCCCTTTATAAAAAATTAAAACTTAACGAATTTAGTTGAACTATAAGCACATTATTTGTACTACGAGTAATATATAAATCAATAATATATATGTAGTGCCATTGGCATTAATGACATGGTCCTTATGCATATCATTTCGTAACTTGTTTTTTAATTTGCCAAAAAAAAAAAGGATTATAATGAAAACGAGGGCGAAACGTTTAATAAACTAGCACGCTGCATTGTTAGTTTTAAATATTGTGTTATTTAATTTGATAAGAAACCAGCATGGTATACGAAAAAAGAAATAAACAGATGCCGCATTTGATATATATATATATATATACACACACACATACATATATATATAAAAAAACACTTTACCTATTTTAAATAAATTATTAACCAAATAAACTAGCCAAAAGAAAAAATAATCGTTTTTATTAAATGGCGCCAAATATTTGATGTTAAAATTTTGTAAGAGTTGCCAAGCTAACAGCAGTGGCAACAGTTGGAACTCCAACTCTCACGACTGTTAAAACATAGGCGCTCATTAGTGCGCCACTGCATCGGTAACAAGTCAAATGTTAGCTAACATTTTACTCAAATGTTCGGTGCTAACAGCCAAATATACAGCCTGTTAACAGCTCACTCTCGCACTGTTTTTATCGATAAGCATCAGTATAACATTCTCATCTCTAGTGTGAGCCAGTCTAGTCGTGAGAGTCGAAACAGCTGCTCGCGGATTGTTTGCTCCAATTGGAACTAAAGTTTCAAAATGATTTAAACACGATCGCATAAATAAATATTTTGTAATAGTGTGTGAGAATGTTTAAGCGTACATTCAAAGTGGTTTATCGGCCAATTCGAAACAATTTCTTGCTGCTGCCGGATCAGTATTACGGTGTTGTTTCAACTTATGTGAGTGTCCAAAAGTCAACTAAGATTAGATAAGTTTATTTATATATGTTACCTATGCGTGTGTGTGTGTGTGTCTGTAGGATACTGGCTGCCTTAGCCTTCAGTACAATGGCCGAGTGCACTATGCCTCCTGGGCGCCCCAAGCGGGCGGCGGCGGCATCAAAGACACCGAAATTGGGATCAATGCCAGAGCTGCCAAGGAGCTGGGTGAGTTACTTAATAAGCGGATGTGCCAAAAAATATATCAATTTTATATATGCTGCAGGTCTGCACGAAAATGATTTGGTTAAATGCGCCCTCATCGCTGACGTTCTAAATCTGCGCAGCGTTCACGTCACGCCCCTTTCCGCCAAAGATTGGGAGATCATTGTGAGTAATTATCTATATACAATATATGTATATATTTATGTGTGTGTGTGCTTGTGCCAGATAAAAATAATTTTATATCGAATTAGCTTTTGGCGCGGGCGTCGCTTTTGCAGTGTTTATTTATGTGCAGCCTTTAAATTTCGCCGGCATTGCCATTGACCCCAACGGGGGGCTTTTTTTTAAATATCAGGGATGGGTGATTTCCTAGTAACGGTAAAGTATTTAAGCAAGCAGTTACTGGTAGTTATTGATTAATTAATTCAATAATGATAATTTTTTTTATCAATTTATATAAATCCATAATTACTTTGGACTTTGGATATACATAACAGATTATTTAAAAGGTGTTTTAAAGTTTTCTTTTAATTTTTTTAATATTTTTATAATATTGTTAAAAAATATTAAAAAAACATAAACATTGATGACAAATTAAACTAATTGCTGGGTAATTTTGTAATACAAAATTTTTAAAGAAAGTAATTACAAGAGGATTTTTAAAACTTGAATTATAAAACATAATCATTAAATGAAATTATTCGTGCAGGAGCTGAGCACGGAGAAAATCTCTGGCAGCGTTCTGGAACAAACGCGTATTGTAAACTCTTCGCAAATTTTGCTGGTTTGGATTAACAAGTCGATGCAAGTGGCGCTGACAGTGGGTAAATATTTTGATATATGTTTGAAGCGCCACAACTAATGTATATAACTTTGTTCCCTTGCAAGATCGCCTCAAGCCACACACCATCTATGGACGCATTGATCACAACACGCAGCTGGTTGTGGCGCCCAATCTGTACAAGGGACTCACCAATGGCAACGATACCAATGGCAACGATGAGGAGGGCAGTAAATTGTCGCGCAGCAAGACCAGTGCGCAGGTGCGGAATGAAGTGCCACCGATGCCCACAGCACTTGTGCACTCCGCCACGGTGAGCAATGTGAAGAACAGTGTGCAACGCAACAAGCGGCAGGATCATATGGAACGCTTGAAGAAGGATTTGCAGCGTGAGAGCTCGCGTGTGTTTGAGTTTCGCGTCATACGGGGACTGTGGCACGCGCAGGCCCAGGAATCGGATGTGTACATAACGCAGACGCATTTGCCGGAATTCATGGACCTGGAGCAGTTCTACAGCATGCGCACCGCTGGCGATAAGGAGTACTATGTGCGTGTGCGTCTGGCTAGCAATGATAGCTTCGATTTGCCGGCCACCATTCATCCGTCCATCGAGCTGAATGCGAATCTGATGAAGCTGCTGAACATCAAGGAGCTGGAGCGGGTTGTGCTGCGACCGAAGACAACCGTTGTGAACTTTGTGGAGAAGATTGAGCTGTTTGCGCACAAGAAGACGCATTACAAGATCATTGAGAATGCATTTAAGCGATTTGTGATTGAGAAAACGCAAAAGGTGCCCATGCTGTTCAATCAGGAGGAGGTGGTGCGCCTGGAGGACGATCTGCTGGTCACAGTGGGCATATTGCCCGAACACTTTCGCTATTGCGTCGTCGATGCACAGTTCCTAAAGGAATCCAAAATCTATGCTGCCGATTTAGTGCGTCCCGTTAACGAAATCATCAAGGACTTACCGGCGGTGACATCGCCACAGAGTGTTAAGGATCTCATACGACTGCCAGAGTATGATAAGATTGTGGATCAAGTAGTCAGCGAGCTGCGCATGAATCTGTGCCTCAACTCGCAGAACTCGGTGCTGCGCCAGGGCAATGTCCTATTGACTGGCGCGGCGGGCACCGGCAAAACGGTGCTGGTTGAGCGTATCCTGGAGCAGTTGTCACGGCAGCCGGACTACTGTTACTTTGATATCTTCTACTGTTCGCGCGGCAAGGGACGCAAAACGGAGTCCATACAGAAGAATCTGCGCAACATATTCACCACCTGCCTGTTGCATGCGCCCGCAATTGTCGTCCTCGAGAATCTAGATGTGCTGGCCCACTCCGCTGGCGAGCAGTCCAACCAGGATGGCGAGTACTTTAACCGCATGGCGGACACCGTGCATCAGCTTATCATGCAGTATACCAGCAGCAATGCCATTGCCGTCATTGCCACAGTCAGCGAGCTGCAGACGCTGAACAAGCGTCTCAGTGCGCCACGTGGTCGACATCTGTTCCAAACCATTGCCCGACTGCCCAGCCTGGAACGTGCCGATCGTGAGATCATACTGCGCGAGCTCTGCGCTCACATTGCGTCCAGGGACTTAGACATAGTCAAGTTCTCTAATCTAACGGAAGGCTATCGCAAGTGTGATCTCGTGCAGTTTGTGGAACGTGCCATTTTCTATGCCTATCGCATCAGTTAGTTGCTCAAATCAGTTTAAAGACAGCCTTAACAAAAATCCTTATCTTTCTTATAGGCAAAACACAGCCACTGCTAACGAATGAGCAGCTTATCGAGTCCTTGGAGCACACGAATTCCTATTGCCTGCAGGGCATTCAAAGCAATCAAAAGACTGGCTCCGAAGAGAATGACAATGAAATGCGCGTCGAGGAGCTGCCCGGCCTGGAACCGGTGGTTAATGTGCTCGAAGAGGTGATCATGTGGCCATCGACAGTAAGTTTAAGTTCTTTGTTTTTATAACAATAACAATAATAGTAATATTAATTTTATTTAATTTAACCACAGTATCCGACGATTTTCAACTCGTCGCCATTGCGGAACCAAGCTGGCGTACTGCTCTATGGACCACCTGGAACGGGCAAAACGTTTTTGGTATCGCAGTTGGCCAGGTGCTGGAGTCTGCGCATCATTTCGGTGAAGGGTCCCGAGCTGCTGGCCAAATACATTGGCCAGAGCGAGGAGAATGTACGCAATCTATTCAATAGAGCGCGCAGCGCCAAGCCCTGTGTCCTCTTCTTTGATGAGTTCGACAGTTTGGCGCCGAAGCGTGGCCACGACTCCACGGGCGTCACAGATCGTGTGGTCAATCAGCTGCTCACCGAACTTGATGGCGTCGAGGGGCTGCAGGGCGTAACGGTTATAGCGGCTACATCGCGACCCGAGCTTTTGGATCCAGCGCTGCTACGTTCCGGACGCATTGATCGCATGGTGGAGTGTCCCTTGCCGGATGCAGTGGCGCGCGTCAGCATCTTTGAGGCACTAAGCGCAACGCTGAATCTGGATGAATGTGTGGACTTTGATTGGTTTGCGGGCCGAACACAGCACTACACTGGCGCCGATATACAGAGCATTCTGACCTCGGCGAACATGGCAGCGGTTAAGGAGGCGCTGGCACAATTCGGACCTGAGGTGAGTGCGATATTCAATTAGCCGGAAATGCAAACGACAAGTTCTTGGTAAAGCCATAGCCCACAAAGCAGTGGCAATTGCAGTTGCAGTTGCAGTTGCAGTTGCAGTTTGCAGTCAACAGCTCTTCCGTTCCCAGCGCTCAAGTGGAAGAAGAGCAATGCACAAGTGCAATGTAATTTACTATTTTTGGGTTTTTATGCTGTTGTCTATGAGTACGTGCCTGGCATCTGGATCAGGATTAGGCAGTCTTATGCGGGCCAAAAAACAACAAAAAAAAGACAACTGCAGACGATAGGTTTTTATATATATAAGTCACGTAACGGATATTTCCTTATTGATATGCGATTATCGCGCATGCGCACGTACAACAACAACAACAACAACAACGACAACAACAATAGCAACAACTCAAAAGACAATGGACACATTTTCTTGTGCATAAATTAAACATAGCCCAAGGGCCGCGATAATAAAGAATGCAAGCCGAAACCAGCCAAGTACTATATGAACTGAGGCAAAATCCTCCGCAGCACAAAACATGCTTAGAATAAAAGTAAAAATAAAAAAAATAATAAAGAAAAGAAAACTACACAGCAACAGCGAGCAATTGCAACATGCGGCAACTGCGGGACGGACACCTTGCATACAGGTAGGAACCCAAGGAATCGCTCGACAGGATCGTGAAGGTTTCACTGCTTGTATAAATATTATTGAACACACACACACACACACACATATACTGGCATGTATTTATATATATGTATAGAGATTTGTGTGTGGTGGCAACGTTTTCACGATGTCGTCGGTAACGTCGTCCGCCGACGATCGTCATCACCATATTGAAAAGTTTTTTTTTTTTTTTCTGTTTATCGTTGGCGTTTTGAATCGATCGTTACTTCAGTTGTGTGCGCACATTCAAGCAAATCGGTTGGTTCTCAACTGTGTGGGATCTGTACGGTTAGTGCAACGGAAGTTGTCAAGAACGCACCTTACCCCCCAAAACCCACTCACCCCGCTGCTCCCGACACCCATTTGAGCTGGGTGGCTATGGGGCAGTTTTAAATCAGCATTGGCAACCAAGCGGAAATGCTCACGAGTCGTCCACAAAGGGCGCCTCCGGGCAGGGATTTCGTTGCCTGCCAGATTGACAGCCAAATAAAAGCACTGTGACAACACTCGTGTTTTTGTTGTTGTTGTTTTGTGTGTGCTTCTTGTTGTTATTTTTCGAGTCGAGCCAAAGACAAAGACGTGATTTTTTTTGGCAAAAAATTTGTGTGGAAAAAAAAGAATTATGTTCACATTTGGACAGACATGGATTGCGATCGCTCAAGAATAAATAAAAAACCAAATCCAGTCATGTGAAATGCAAAGTACATAAAAATAAATTGAAAAGATAAAACCGCTTTTAAGAGTTCATAAAAAAGTCTGCAAAATTTCTGAAAATAACAAATTCGACAGTGAAAGTTGAAATATATAACAATATTGATATTCTTTCTACTAGTATAAGAAAGTGCGGCTTGATTATGTAAAATACGTTTGGATGACAGTGCAAAAAGCTAAAATAAGTTTCTTAGAAATATAAAAAACATCAATAAATTGAGCATGTGTCTTATAGAGAAGCGTGCTCTGAATGTATAAATTACGCTTTTAACATAAATCAGTCAAACTGTGAATTCTGCATGCAAATCTATAAAAATATAAATGTGACAAATATGCATAATAAATTAAAACACCAACATTTGTGTGTTTTTCTAACTAATTTCCAAATAGAGTTCTCACATATCCAAAAGTGTGAAAGCATTTTGCCATAAATATCAATATTCGCAGGCAGGTGATAAATTCACAATACTATTTAAATGTTCAGTTCAAAATTCAAAAAGTTCATTCGGTTTTAATAATTAATAAAACAGAGGCGTTTCTTAAATGTTTCGAGCCATCGTTGCCAATAATATTGACTAACTGACATCAACCGCAACAACAACAACAACAACGAATTATAATAATAATAATAATGCATATTTCAAACACGCGTTTTTTATGCTGGCAATAAATAAATAATAAAAAAGGAATTGAATAAATTAAAAATCACAACGTGTGTGCATATATCAGACAAAATCAGTTAGACACCGGCAAAAGCAACAGCACCAACAACAACAACAACAACAAAAACAACAACAACAACATCAAGTACCAAACGGCACTACAAAAGCGCAACATTATCAACAACAACAACAGTTGTCCGCTTGCCTTAAAAAATAATATAATATATAAATTTCATTAGCGTACAGTGGTCTAAGATGACAATGCAGTATTAACAAAGTGTGCAAATTTTCCACTGCCATAACTTTGTCTAAACTCAACCGATTTGCATCTAAAGCTGCACATTTTTGCAGACCTAATCAGGCCCATCGATCTAAAGACTAATATTACTGGGTTTATAGAAGTGAAAGAATCTTTTAAGACTCGTATCTGGTGCACAACACTTTTGTTATCACATCCGCTTTAAAATGACCAAGTGATATAAAGTTTTAGTGTGCATGTCCGCTAATACCTTTGAAACTGCAATGTTTACCAGCTTAGTTATCACTTAAATATTGATTTTTGTGGGTTGAGGTATATTTTAGTTGTTCAATTATGCATTTTATTGTTTTTTTTTTATGTTCGACATTTCTCAATTTTTTCAAAATATATCTTGACATCACAAATTATAATTTAAAATTTATTGCTTGTGTTCAAATACAATAGCGTGTTTGGGGGACTTTTTGGTTTACCCTGATCAGCATTCATAAAACGGGTAAACGGAAATTGCTAAAAATACAAATATTATATAAAGGTAGAGTCATGATCTATGAGCAGAAAGCAGATTAAATTCTTTAATTTCATACTTAAAATTTCGGTGTTTTAAGATGCATTTAAACCGGTACACTTTTGAAGTCTATTAAATATTATGCTACTGCAAGCGATCACTAGACCACTGTGCCTGTGCATGAAATCTATGCTGACTTTACCAATTAATTATTATTATTATTATAATTGCAACAACATTTCTAACTGTACGGCGTTTTGGTTTATCAATGCAAATGACGACATTTAACGCATTTGGCATGTGGCCGCTATTCGCCTAAATATTCATATAGACACTCGACTTGGCTATATTTGCGCGGTGTGTATAGGAGTGTGTTTCTGTGTGTGTGTGTGTGTGTGTGTGTGTGTACGTTGACAGCAGCAGCAGCAGCAGCAACAACAAGGTGCTGCTCATTACAGAGGCAGTGCACATAAGGTTACCTATTTGTATTATACGCTTGCCTTTTTCTTTAGATTTATTTTAGCAGCGTAAAAAAAAAATACTTTGCTCAACTGGTAGCAATAAATTATAATAAAAATAATAGAAAAAAAACCATGTAAAAAATGAAGCTAAGCGAAACACAAGTGTCTTAGCAAGAGAAGCAGCAATTTGGCAACAGCAAACAGCTAAGTAAACAGCAATCACATTTAAAGCAACAACAACAGCAACAGCAACATCAACGACAACAACAACAACAACAACAGCGAACTCAAATGCTTCACTTGACAATGCAAAATCTGCTGATCATCATTTTCATCATCAACATCAGCGGCAGCAGCAGCAACAACAACTCTTCGAGCTGCCACTTGGAGGCACATCGTTGCGAAATCGATGTGATTCAAGAGCCCAAGCCTGGCCAGCGTCATGTGCCCTCCGATGTGGATATC
The DNA here is from genome assembly GCA_035045305.1 of Drosophila maculinotata. Taxonomy (NCBI): domain Eukaryota; kingdom Metazoa; phylum Arthropoda; class Insecta; order Diptera; family Drosophilidae; genus Drosophila; species Drosophila maculinotata. Next base: position 6,009,191 of record JAWNPD010000319.1, on the reverse strand, counting down.
ATGCTCGAGTGCCAGCGGCCCCTGGCCAACTGGTACTACAAGGATCGACTGCGGCACAGCGGCCAAAGCTGGATGCTGGAGCGCGCCCAGTCGCAACAGTCGGGCAACTATGCCTGCCACTATGATCGCAACAAATGGGCCAATCTTACGCTGCTGATTGGCTACCAAAAGGCCAGCAGTGATCTGGTCAACTTCAGCAAGCTGCATACCGACGACGAGGACATGGAGCTCTATTTGCAGCCATTGCATATTAGTCAGTTGCCACGTTTGTCGCAGCAACCGGAGGCATTCGTGCAGCGCAAAGCTGGTGGCATGTTTCAGTTGAACTGTGATCCTGCCTCCGGTGTTACCGTGACCAATATCAACTGGCATCACAATGAGACTCTAGTGGCAGGCGGCGGTCGCATTTCGCTGCAGAAGTGGACGCTGAGCGTGAGGCAGCTGCAGCCCCAGGATACCGGCGACTACCGCTGCAGGCTATGCAATGCCGTTGGTTGCGCCTCCAGCAACAACAGTCGCCTGGAGGTCATCACGCGTCAGCATACGGCGCCGCTGCTGAGTGCCGGCTATCCTCGCAATGTGAGCACTGCTCTGGCGGAGCATGCCAGCATTGAGTGCCAGCTGGAGGATTCACAGCTGGAGCCGCAGATCACTTGGCTGCATCAGCGACGGCCGGGTGACATCAATACGCTGCTGCAGCGACTACGATTGCACGCGACGGCAGAGGATGAGACGGACGTGCTGCTGGGCAGCAGGGATGAGCCGCAGGTGCTGCGCTTGGGCAGCGTGGCACACGAGGATGCCGGCTGGTATATTTGCGTGGCCGAGAATCAATTGGGACGCACTGTGGCCGCTGCCTACTTGGAGGTGACGTCCAAGCCCCTCATCATAGCCACTACCAAGGCGACAACAACCACGACGGTTGCCACTGTCAGCGATGGGGATGATGATGCCGCGGATGAGGCAACGGATGATGCCACCGAGGCGTCGAGTGTCGAGCACCTGCCCAAGTTTGTAAGGACTCGGCCACTCTTGAAACATTTGGTTTCTGGCGAAACCATAACCCTCTCCTGCCCCAACAAAGCAACCCCGGCGGCGAACATCAGTTGGACATTCAACAAGGGCACCGGATATGAGCCGCTGCAGCGGGACATTGGCGATTATAAGTACCGTCGCTGGTCCCTGATCATCGAGAATGCCATTACCAAGGATTCGGCCGTGTACATGTGCAAGGTGTGCAATTGCTTTGGCTGCATTCATTTCGAGTTCATCGTGAAGGTTTATGATCGCATTCGAGCACCGCCGATCATCACGAAAATGGACAACAAAACGGCGCTGATCAATACGCAAGTGGTGTTCAATTGCGATTGGTTCTCGAATAATGAGCCCACCATCCGCTGGATACGTGTCATGCAGCACAATCACACGTTGCCCCTTGACCAGAACACGACAGATCAAGATGTGGTGCATATACCGTTGAACACCTCATTGGATCAACCCTACAAGCTGCTGCTGAACAATGTGACGCATGACCATGAGGGCTGGTACACGTGCATGGCATCCAGTTCACTGGGCACCAGCTTTGCCAGCGTCTATCTGCACGTCGTCGACCATTTGCCCTATTTGCAGGTGGGTGAGCTGCTGCGCTCCCATCCCGTTGGCTTCACTGTCACCATTGTGATGATAATGATGCTGTTCCTGCTCGGCAGCGCCTTAATTGTGTACATGCTGCGGCGCCTGCGGCGTGAGAAGCTGTTCAAGCAGCGCATCGAGACAGTGCATCAGTGGACCAAGAAGGTCATCATCTACAAGCCGGCCAGCCTTGAGGGCAGCTCCTGTGCCGGCGACCTGCTGATACCGGTCATCAAGATCGAAAAGCAACGCACCACCTTCTCCAATACAACGACAGCTGGAGCTACGGATCCCGCCCAGCCCTTCAATGAGTACGAGTTTCCATTGGACTCGAACTGGGAGATATCCAGGCAGCAGCTCTCTCTCGGCTCGATTTTGGGTGAGGGTGCCTTTGGCCGTGTTGTCATGGCCGAGGCAGATGGCCTGCCGCGCAGTCCACCGGCTTTCGGCAGCGGCATGGGCACCATTGTTGCCGTCAAGATGGTTAAGGAGGAGCATACGGATGCTGATATGGCCAGTCTGGTGCGCGAGATGGAGGTCATGAAAATGATTGGCAAGCACATCAATATCATCAATCTGCTTGGCTGCTGCAGTCAGAGCGGTCCCCTGTGGGTCATCGTCGAGTATGCACCCCATGGTAATCTCAAGGATTTTCTCAAGCAAAATCGACCGGGTGCACCGCAGCGACGCAGCGACAGCGATGGCTATCTGGATGACAAGTCCATCCAGCCGCATCAGCCGCTGGGCGAGAAGGAGCTCACCATGTTTGCCTTCCAGATAGCTCGCGGCATGGAATATCTAGCCTCGCGACGGGTAAGCAACTCCATTATGATACTAGCTGCTTAGTTCTTCTTCTTCAGTTCTTAAGTCAGATTTTAGAGTCTGACATGAAATAGCCTAAATGATATCCAATATAATCCACGTAGCAATAAAGTAATAAGTAATAATTATCTGAAATTCGGAAATTAAATTAAATACCATCACTTCAAATCTGACATATATATTGATCAAGTTAATATTATAGAAAATCATTTTGAATTAACAGTTTCATATAATTTTGTATTGCCTTGAAAAGCTTATTATTATATTGTCATGCAATGTGCAACATCTTCAAACCTATAAAGTATATAGTATATTCTATATCTAAAACATCAAAACATATTCGAAAACTCAAGTAAGCAACAGTAGATTAGAGATCTTTTTCATATTCTTGGATAGTAGCTATGGCAGGTTAACTAACTGGGATGTGAAAGACTATCAATTCAATCATTGAATCCTAAACATTTTGCAGTGTATACATCGCGATTTGGCAGCGCGAAATGTGCTCGTCAGCGATGGCTATGTGATGAAGATAGCGGACTTTGGACTGGCCCGGGATATACAGGATACGGAATATTATCGCAAGAATACGAATGGACGACTGCCCATCAAATGGATGGCGCCCGAGTCGTTGCAGGAGAAGTTCTACGATTCCCAGAGCGATGTGTGGAGCTATGGTGTGCTGCTGTGGGAAATAATGACGTATGGCGAGCAGCCGTATCCGAACATCATGTCCGCCGAGGAGCTCTACAGTTATTTGATCACTGGACGACGCATGGAGAAGCCGGCAAAGTGTTCGCTCAACATATATGTGGTGATGCGACAGTGCTGGCACTTTGAGTCCTGTGCGCGTCCCACATTTGCGGAGCTGGTGGAGAGTTTCGATGGGATACTGCAGCAGGCGAGCAGTAATCCCAACGATGCGTATTTGGATGTATCGATGCCAATGCTGGAGACGCCGCCCTCCTCGGGCGATGAGGAGGATAGCTCCGAAACTGAAACATTCCGAGAGACTTTACCGCTTCGATATCAATATACATATAAGTTTAAATAGTGCTAATGGCTTTAGCAAGAACTTCCATCGAGCATTCATCAAAATACTCATCAATAAATTACGTCCGAATCTATTTAAGCAAATTGAATTAATATTTCTCCATTCCCCGACAGAAACTGCCAAAGAAAATTTTAGTGAAGCAAAAACATCTCATCGAATCCTTTCAAACGACCCGACCCTCGTTGAGCGTCGCCGATGTGGCCAAATATAAAAAAACGTGAGTACATATCTATATTTATATAATAATATCCCTTAATGTATTGCATCCCTAAAGTTACGCACGCTTCACGAACAAGGAGAAGAGCTCCAGGGAATTTGTGGCCAAACGGGCCACATTGGCATAGCTCTAAAGACTAAACTAAGCTAAAAGGAAACCTTTTTTCAAACGGATTTTTGGTTTATTGGGCTGCTTTTTTTGCGCAAATGTTTTTGGGATTTTATTTTGATTTTTGTTGACACAATAAAAACGAATTTATATACGTTAATTTCTATGAATTCCAATTTAATAATATATATATTATATAGATATATATTTAGAAAGCTACACTTTAGTTTTATTAAATTTAAAGATCTAATATGTCAGTTAGAGTATTTTCTATTCGGCATTTAGAAGAGAGAGAGAGAGCAAAGAAATTTCGAATACATACATATATTATATATATGTAATACAGTCTTGTGATAAGGTATGGCATCAGCACTCAGCTTTGATATTATAAATTCAATAATTATAAATAAATAAGCGGCGGTTTTGAAGCACGGCTTTATTCGAAATGCAGCCACTAACATTTGCGATCTGTGGTTTTCTGAGCTTATCCTGCTGTGCTGGACTGTCTGTCAGTGGATGGAGTCTACGTCCCCGCTGGTGGTTGAACGAATCTCGTCAAAGTCTCGATATAGCGAGGCCCACGCAATGGGAGCTTCGGCAGCGTTTCCTGCTGGATTTGTTGCTGCAGGTGCACAAGCCGCTGCTGCAACAGGAGCTCATTGAAATGGGACGTCAGCTGAACGAGGAACCAAGTGATTATGATGCAGTGAGTAGATGCCCATTTGTTAACCGTTTTGAGTAGCTAAATATAAATACAAATCTGCTTTACAGGGCAGTTGGCCGTTGCTAGTGGATTTTATGGAGCGTGTGCATCAGGGACGCATATTGCGTCCGTATAGCATTTATAGCCAGTTGCAGGAGGAGCTGCCACAACAGCTGCTCGGCGTCTATCGCTTTCTGGTGCTGGCCAAGGATTGGAGGACCTTCCAGCGCAATGCCTGCTATGCACGCATTCGCTTCAATCCCGTGCTCTTCGTGAATGCGCTTCAGTTGGCAATCAGCGTACGAGTGGATACCAAGGATCTGGTGCTGCCAGCTATGCATGAGGTGTTGCCGCAGCTGTACTTCGACAAGGAGGTGATACTAGACGCGCAGCAGATCAATTGGCAGCAGTTGGCACCAGTACCAAACCGCAGCTATAAACGCAGCTGGAAGGAGACTCTGGGCAGCATAGTGTATCCCAGGATATTCAGGCCGACACCCGAGGAGCAGCTAGTGCCCGCCGAGCCGGTTGTCATAGAAGTGAAATCTCTTCGCATGCAGCTTTGCTTGGATGTGGCCCTAAACGGCTATTGGAACAACCTTATCGGTCGCCTGATTACCACAAGAAAAGATCCTGCGCCAGCTATAATAGACGGCGATCGCATGATGCCGTTCCGTAATGCCCAGGATGAGTGGATATATCGGCTAGAAAGTGGACGTGCATCTCAGCCAGAAAACTCGCAGTTACTTCTGCACAACATAAATCAGTTTGTGGCACTGTTGCAGCTGGAAGAGCTGGCGACGGGCACCAGATCATTGCAGCTGCTTGAACCCACTATGATGACAACGGGAGGAGTACCTTACAAGGCGACAGCACTCAAGGTTCAAGACGTGCGTCAGTTGATAAGCCATATTATTGAAGAACTGCAGAGCCAGATTGATAAGCAGCTGGCAACAGATGATAAAATGCAGCTAATGGTCACAGTGGGTCAAGTGATTGCCACACATTACTGGCAGCTCTGTAGACACCTAAGCCTGGCCATTAACGGCCATCGACTGGAGCCCAATCTGCTGGGCATGGCCACCTCCAACTTGCGGGATCCCGTGTACCGCACGCTGCTTTTCCAACTAGCTCAACTAATTGCGCAATATGAACCTGTGCCGTCGTATGATGAGCAGCGGCTGCACATACAGCAAATCCGCGTAGGACAGCTGCATACCTATGAGCAGCTGCTGGACACCGATCTGATCAATCTCATGGATCAGCAACTGCTTCAGACGCAGCGCAACAATTTGCAGTTGCTGCGACGACGTCTGGTGGCCCGTCAGATTCGCTTAAGCCACAGGCCATTCAGCATCACCTATGAGCTCTCTGCACCTGATACGATGTTTGCCCTGATTCGCAGCTATCTGGTGCCACCTGGCAGGGATCAGCCTCGACTGCTGCTCGATAGCTTTGTCAGCGAGCTGGCAATGGGCGATAATGTACTGAAACGTAAATTTCCTGCTGCAGCAAAAGTGCACACACTTAGCGATCTATATGAAGCCAAGGAGCCGTTGGATGGTGCCAGAGCCTGTGCTTTCCCGCAGCATCTTCTGTTACCCCGTGGCACTGCAGAGGGTCTACAACTTCAACTACTTGTGGAAATCGTGCGTTGGAATGGCACTGAGACAAGCGCAGAGTGTGAATGGGCTGGTAACTTCAAGGATTGGAATGCTCCCTTGATTGCCAGTGACTTTAAAGATGTGGTAATTAAACATCATACCCTAAAAATACGTACCAATTAAGTTATAAATGCATAAGACAATGCTTTAGTTTTCGAACTCCAATAGAATTAAATACATTTAATAGATCATTGATAACATTGATAATACTTAGTTTGCATTTGGTTTAAAGGTAAAGGTTAGTAATTAATATCGTTGCTTAAAAAAATATTTAACCAGTTTTATGACCAATAACTTGCCGTTTTCAATTTCGCCCAACTGTAACAAAAATGGAAAGTGTTTTAGTGAAAACTGTATTTAACATATGAGTATTTAATAATTACCTCATTTATTATATTGTATCTTAGTCCTGTGTATGAACGGCATACATTCAATTCGAACGGCTTTTCCGGCTGAACGCCATTCGCGTTCAAAATATCCAAAAGCTCATAGATAAAGTATCTGTTGAGATCTCGACTTTCATCCAGATGGAGCCATCTTAGTGTTTTACACTCCCGCAGTAGGAACAGCAGATCGGCCTTTTTGAGCATGTGTAATGTCAACTTCTCCAATTGCATACGTCCTATATACCGTATGCATCGTGGCTCGATCTCTAGACAAGCGAATGTTTTGAGCGCTTGCAGCTTTGCTAGGCGCCTGGCTGTATTTGCAGTGGAAATGTAGCCGCAGGGAAACACAAGGGTCTCCAGCTGGTTATTGTAATTGCCGTGCAAATATTTTAAAAATAAGCCGGCACCATTGTTCCTGCAAAGTAAAACTACTTGCTGGTGCTTTAACTTTGGAAAATATCCGAATCCTCGTTTGTCATTATCTACGTAGCCGATCAGATGAAGATTTTCTAGCGATACACAATGTTTCGATAGGGTGGTGAGTATTTCCACACTAGTTGAAGTTGTCAAACTTTTTAGATTTCCCCATAGATTGCTCAAGCAATCAACTACATATTCTTCCATGTTGAAGAAATGCAACTCATGCAAGTTTGTTAAGTTGTTCATGGGTCTTACTAAAAAAAATATAGATAAAATAACTTAGTTGCTTAAAAAACTTAAATTATAAATGCCTTACAAGAATCTATTTTCCAATTCATTGAATCCAGAAACACCTTACGCAAATTCGGCAACAGTTGAAGAATACCGATGAGTTTCTCGGTATCAATATCGAATTCTTCTCTTCGACTTCGTTTTATTTTAATGTCATTGAGATTCTTCAGTTTTACCAGACTTTCTTCTACGGTCTTTAGATTTTTAGAAGTCACCAGAAATTCGACGATCTGTAAATTATTGCAGTGGTTGCCTGCAAGCTCCATCATCTCCATGGTTAGATCAGTATTGCTATATAGCGAGCTTGTATCCTTTAGAGATATAACATCTGATCCACAATTCTGCAAAATACAGCGCCATTCTGCTATTTCCAGACTTTGAATGCAGATGTTCTTGTACCTATTCCGGCTGTGATATGCAAATGCTTCACTTAGGATTGGATGAGCAAGTGCCAAGTTCACCCTATCTATTTGCCAATATAAATTTCCAAAAATTTGGTCCAACACGTACATGTTGAGGTCCAAAATAGTGGTTGTGCTTTTCTGATCCATTATTTATATAAAAGCTGTTAAAATCGTAAGGTTATTTTCCTTTCAGCCTTTATCTAAAACAAAACAAAACAAAGCTTATTTCATTACTTTTTCGATTCACTTGCACATGTGATATAAATAATTTGTAATTACATTAATCAATTTATGTAATTCACTTTCAGAATTTGAAATCAATTAAATTACGCAGCAGTTTTCAATAAGGAGTACGCCTACAATGTCACTGACGGAAACTCACCGGCCTCACTTTACGGTAATTTTTTTCACACAGTTGCAAAAAGGTGCGCCCGCGTGTTTTTAAATATAATTATATATATCTGGCTGGATCCACTTTTATGCAGCTATTTGTGGCAGCTCAACTGGTCGAATTTAATTGTCACCATTTGTAAGTATATAATTATATCTAAAACAGTAAAATGACAGTAAGCCAAGGCTGCGTTTACGAGACTATCGATATACTTTGCCCTTTGTAGCTATCGAAAGCTATACAGCTGACTTTGCAACAATGCGCTAAAAAGTGCAAGCGCAATTTTTGTGATAATCTGAAAGTAACGAAAGCGCCATCTAGTTTTGATAATATCTGACTCAAAAGCTTATTAATATATGTGCTATTTTTCAATTATGATACAGGATGCATCTTGATTATCTATGTATGTACATATATATTTAAATCGGCTTGAGGTACTTTTTTTTCGAGATTGTTAAAGATTCGCAACAAATGTATTGCATATTTGATTTGGAAGTATAAATAAATATTAATCAATTTATGTCAAAAGACCGGTTTCCATTGAAATAAAGTAAAATATTGATAATTACTAAAAATCCCCGATAATGCGAATTCTTATCGCACTGACTAGTAGTGCTCTAATTTGTAGTGCCAATTAGCCACTTTAAGCAAAGTCTTTAAACATGACAAACGACGCGCACTTAATAAAGAGTTCTAATCGAATTTAATCTTATCAGATTTCTTGACTAGTGGAATGAATCTGAAAGAAAAGCCTATCTATTTGTTTTTTCAAACATATTATATTTATTTTTTATAAGTTTGTAAGACATTTAGAAAAGGTTAATTTCCCCAATTTCATTATACATTTTGATATCGTTTATGTTAGTTACCAGTTATAGAAGATAATCACTTATTCGTTCTAATTTACTTAATTTAATAGTAGCCCATAGAATATACAAATAATTATGTTTTCAAAGGTTTTTGTTGTAACTTCTTTCTAGTACACAATTTTATTGAGGGATTTTCATATGCTTAGCTACTATTAAAGGGTGGAATTCTTTGGCTTGGCGACGAGGATCTCGTATTTATCGAATTGACGCAGGGGCAAATCGTCGCTCTT